>JANAVB010000800.1:1332347-1807347 GCA_029216955.1 Iris pallida | reverse complement strand
GATGATGTCTCCTATGTCCTTCTCTTCTTACTATTGCTTACGTTAATGAGATTATGAGCCATGAAGAAACTGAAGAGAAAAAGAGAGAATACTTTCAAAGGCACTGGAAAGAGGAGGAGCCGTGCATACAATTTGAAGTCTATGTCTGTGCATGGACTGCCTACAATATGTGTGGCCCGTGCATGAAGACCTCGGTCTGCTAGACCTTTGGGTCATGGTGCGCATAAAGGCCAATCGTACATGGCCATACCCGTACATGGATTGTGGTTTTTTTTTATGCTTCTACAGGCATCACACCCAGTGGTTGCTTTCGGTCCTACGAGATTGGGGCGTGATAGTTACTGGCGATACGCCATCCTAGACTATCTCGGCTTAGTCAACTCCCTTTCAGCCCGAGTAGATAGCCTCCACTAAATTTTTTGAATCACCACGTATTGTGCCACACCCTTCAGTCTGACTACTGAAGGTCTCGTAATACCCCGTCCTAGCACTTCAGCACGACATCCTTGTTCCTCCTAGGCCAAGTCAGCCCCGGTGTCCCGACAATCGTTCCTGGAAGCCAATAACCACGTGCATAAGTTGTCCATGACCATGCAATATGCGTTGACAATTAACCACAAACATATGTATGGTACAAAACTAAAATAACTATGCAAATCTACACTTAGTATTATACCACAACACATCTTTCACTACAAGAAAAAATGGCTTCCTTGACGGTTTATATGTTGGCGCTCGTAAAAAACTGTCAAAAATAGAGGTTATCTGGACGAATTTAGACATATGTCAAGAAAATACCCTTTTTTATGTTATATATTAAAATTTTACCAGGATACTTGACAGTTTTAGATGAAACGTCAAGAAAACTCATTGAGTTACTTGACGTTTTATTTATAATCGTCAAGTAATGCATGTGCGAAAAAAATTGTCGCGCATATTTAAGCTGCCATTTTAGTAATTTTTTTAAAATTTGTTTTGATTGCAGCCTCTAGGTTGACGGTTCCGTGGTCAATTTAATCCCTGCTGCTTCTATTCATTTTTTTTAGGGTCCGACTATTGACACCCCATGTATTTCTAAGGACACCCCATGTAACTTAAGTGAAAAAATAGATTAATGTGTAAAGACGTAAATACCCCCCTTCTATTATAGCACATCCCATCAGCTTCATATGCTTCATTATATGTTGGTCTTCTTAGTACACCCCACTTTCTCTCCCCAACCCAAAAACCCTCCACTTTCTCTCCCCAAGCAAAAAACCCTAAATTCTTCTTACTTTGAAGGAAGTTAAAGGAAGTTGAAGAAATCATAATGGAGGGACAAAATGCACATGATTCTTCCAAGGTACGTACCTCTTTTGTTGAATTTTTTCGTTTGTAATCGTGTGATTCGATTTTTTTTGGAAAAAAAATTTCAGAATTCGTGATCTGTTCGACCTGTACAAGTCGAACAGATCAACAGATGCTCGACCTGTAAGAGCCGAACATATAATGTTTGCACGACCTTCTATGGTCGAACAGTATGGGTTTGTTCGACTCTAACAGGCCGAACAGTTTAAGTTTGCACGACCTGCTGTGGTCGAACAATATTAGTTCTTTTTTTCACCTTATTCAGTTGTTAAATTTTTTCATTGTAGGAAAACACTTCAAATGACAATGAAATTAACACTGAAATGAGCATTATCAGGCATCCAATGTTTGAAGAACAACCTAATTTTTTAGCCGAATTTCATACGGATGCGTTATTTGAGAATCGTGAATCTTTGGTAAATTGGGTATGTACGGTAGGAAACCGTCATAATATGGTTATTTTGGTTAAACGATCGGATAGCGGAGATGGAAGGCGAGCTCGAGTAATTTTGGGTTGTGAGCGCGGTGGTAAATATCGGCAGAAGAAGCCAAAAGTCGATGAAAAAAATTCGACTAACATTGCCAAGAAGCCGAGACGTGAAAGGCTTACGGGCACGAAGAAATGTGATTGTCCATTTCAGTTGAAGGGAGTGCAAGCCAATGACGTAGGACAATGGTCATTGAGGGTTATATGCGGGTCACATAATCACCCACCGGGACGAAATTTGGTTGGACACTCATATGCCGGTCGACTAACCCCTGCAGAAGATCAACTTGTTAAAGACCTGACGAAGAACAATACAAGGCCAAAAGATATACTGAGCACGTTGAAAGATAGTTTTAGTGGGAATGAGTCAACATTGAAGACTATTTACAATGCTCGACATAAGCATAGAGTTGTCGAGCATGGAGGACTTTCTCAGATGCAATATTTGTTAGGAAAATTGGAGTCGGAAAAGTACCACTTGTAATCACGATTCACCACTTGTAATCAAGATTCACCACAAAATCTTAACAACAACATATTAACAAAAACCACATCAAAAAACATCTTAAAAACCACTTGTAGTCATAGTCTATGACCTACGACGACGCCTACGACTAGTCTCCCTCTTAGAAGATTCAGGTTTTTCTTGGGGCTCGAGCTTTAGTGCACCATATGCGCCAATTATGGTTGTCTCTACGATCGACGGGTCTAGTGCCTCTTGATTGTCCATCAATTGCTGGTACGCCGGTTGTAGATATTCCAATACATTTTCGATCATGGCCCATGGGTCTGGCCCTGTCTGGGTAGATGTAGTACCAGCGGCGCTAGAGACGTTATCTGGATTTTGGACGATAGGATGTGAAAACGTCCTATACCAAACCATATAATCATTTGTACACTCCCATGCAGGGTTGGCAGCTCTCCCACGGGCTTCGGAAGACAGTACATGGCTGCGCCAGTATTGGAAGTAGCCTCCTAGAACATTGAACGCCAGCTTGTACTTCTGGCTCGTGCTTCCCCGACGGACCTCACTTGGAAACAAAGGATCGTAAGGAATTTTCTGTCGTAGCCCAAATTGCCGAAGGACACGGTCGGGATGATACGGCTCTACAATGTCAAAGGCACGTATACATCCATGAAAGAAAGTCACGTCGTCGCGAGGAAAACTGTTCCTCATTCCGTGGTAGGGTGTCCAATTCACCTACATCATAAATTGAAACAATTAGTTATGGGTAGAACATAAGTTATGAGTAAATGGATAAATTAACACTCACATTGTGGACTTGAAGATTGTCCAATACCTCCCTGATGGATGAGACCATGTTGGTACCTGGTCCAGCATGGGGTCTATTGGCCCACCTCATAGCAAGTGGGTCCCCCATCTTATAGTTGACGTTATGTGTAGACCTCGTGAAGGGAAAATACTCGAATATCCAGGCCTACAATACAAAAATATGAAGCATATTGGTCGTTGTATAACATTAAAAAAATGCATATCACGGGCTGAGATATAGATACCTCCAGTAAAGTCAAGTATCCACATATTTGGCGGACCCCACTCCGAGATGCTACTCCAAGCTGTCGGTATAAGAAAGGTAAAGCAGCAGCTCCCCAGGCACAGTCATTGACGTTGTTGATATTCTCTAAAAGGCTGAGAACTTTTGTATCAACACGTGTCCCACTTTTGTCAGAAAATATTGTGCATCCAAGTACGAACCATAAATATGCACGGACAGCACGCCTTCTTTTCGCATTATCCGTGCTACTGACGTCTGACTCAAATTTAGACCGGAGCCACTCCATCCGGACCGAGCTACCTCTCTGGCCCAGAAGCTCAGTATGTGCATCCCTTTCTGACACCCCCAACAACCTATTAATCATCTTCTTTGGCTCCTCCCGTCCCCTTGCTGACAATGGTTCAACCACTGGTAGCCCACTGACCGGGAGTCCGATGAGACAAAAAACATCATCCAACGTAATTGTCATCTCACCGAATGGCATGTGGAATGTGTTAGTCTCTGGTTGCCAACGCTCGAGAAATGCACAAATTAGATTCTTATTTGGCGTCTTGTACGAAACCGACCTTAATTTCGCAACTCGAGAGTTCCGAAGCAACTCGCTTATATTGCCTTCTAAATTCCATGTATCCATCTTGGTTGTGTGGCACCAACACCTCAATACGGGCCTCTCAATTCTGTTCCAAATCTCGTACGCCACATGAGTTTTAAAACTTGGAATAAGTCGGGGATCCTCAGGTCCACCGGGACAAGGGCCCGTCAAAATATCAGCGTCTTCTTCCTCTTCTTCATCTGTGCGCCGCTCTTCGTCTGCGTGGCCTTCTTCTTCGTCTAATTGGCCGGTCGTTTGAGTCGGAGCAACGACCGTAGCTTCTTCAAGACGTGCACGTTCTTGTTCTTCGGCACGACGTCTCCTAGCAGAAGCATGAGTGGCATCCCTCCGCCTAGTGTTTCCTGCAAATTTAATCAACAACCATAAATTAAGGAGAAAAAATATGTTTTGTCTTCAAAATGTACTGTTCGACCAATACTTGTCGGAAAAATCCATACTGTTCGACCAGAGCAGGTCGAACGAAAGTAATCTGTTCGACCGATGTTGGTCGAACAGTTGTTGTATGTCCGACCGACCAGGGTCGAACAGGGCCGCGAATTCCAAAAAAAAATTCGAACGATTGTTTCGTTTTTGTCACAATCGATCGGTTTCGAAACATATACAGAGATCTTAAACGAAGATAGATACTAATTTCGAACAAGATTACTCATCTACAGGTCGATTTGCGAAAATTTACCTTCCGATTGAACTTGTTTTCCTCTATCCATTGCGAAGCCGAACAAGGGAGAACTCTTCGACGAAGGGGAGGCGACCGGGCAGCGACTGGAGGGACCGAAGTTGGCTTCGGAGTGAGGAGAGTGGAGTGTTAGGGTTTTGTGAGGGAGGAGAGTGGAATGTTAGGGTTTTGTGAGGGAGGAGAGTGGAGTGGAGTGTTAGAATTTTAGTGGGGTGTACTTAGAAAGCTTTGAGATGGGGGTGTAGAATAGGTAAGGATATTTTTGTCAAATATTGAGGTGTACTTAGTATTTTTATAAGCTTAATCAACTACATGTGGGGTGTACTTAGAAATTGGGGTGTCCTTAGAAATACATGGGGTGTCAATAGTCGGAACCTTTTTTTTATTCTCCTCGAGCCTATGCTTTCTAAATCCTCTCCATTTCTTCACATAGTTGGAGATCTGCTCTCCTCCGCCCCCTCCTCCCCAAACTCTCCATTGAAACCCTAGCACCATCGACCTCCAAACACTAGTCGTAAATCCTAGCTATTGTCTGGCCGCCGCAACGACGCTCATCCGCGGCTACCGCGCCCACGTCGAGTCCGAGCTCGCACGACACGGTGTGAAAGAGGTTCTTTTGGCTAGGGCTTCTTCTCTTTCGGATTAGGGCTTGTCTTGATTTAATTTTTAGGGCTCTCTTCTTCTCTTAATTTTTAGGGCTTTCATCTTCCCTTGTTGTGTATCTTCTTTCTTCTTCTCTTGATTTTTAGGGCTTTCTTGTTCGCCGTTGCGGAGGCGAAGAAGCCGAAGATCCTCTGCTACGAGGAGATCGATGGGAGGAAGTGGAGCTACGTGGTGGAGGAGGAGAAAGAAGAAGGAGAACCAAGGAGAAGGAAGAAGAGGAAGGGAGGTGGCGGTTCCTCTCTCAGAGCCGTCTTGATGCAGACCCCCATAGCTGCTGCTGAAGTGAGCACCCCTTCTCTTTTAAATGTTCGATTGCTGGTTTAATTTGGAGTTATTATTGTGATTGGTTCAGTAAAGTTTGTGGCTTTTAGGTGAAATTGTGCGGAGTTGGTCAAATTTTCAACACGGACACGACACAACATTCTTTATATGTTCTATTATTGGTTTAATCGGAGCTATTATTGTGACAGTAAGAATTATGGCTTTTTGGTGAAATTGCTGTGTGATGGATACGCATTATAGTATGATATTGTGAATGGGATCAGTCGTGAACAAGACACACGGTACGGGGACATGGATCTATATCATATCTAGAGGGATCCGAAGTGAACATCCCTCTGGATCTGACATAGCCTCAGTAAAAAAAAAAAGATATGGTAACATACATCACAGCTTTTCACTTGTGAATTAGTTGAAGACTTGTGAATTAGTTGAACATTCGAATGTAAGTTGGCGATTAACATACATCACAGCTTTTCACTTGGGTTAACAAAATAGAGGGGAAGAACATTTGAATGCCATGTTACATGACCATTTTATCAAATTTGATTTACGGAACAAAGAAAATAGCGATATGTTTCTTAAGATATTTACAGGTCCATACTAAACTAGGAGGGTTAGATTAGAATATGTACCGAACAATCCATTTAACCCAATTATATAAATGGACTTTTGACAAGATACCAACATTTTGTCTCCATATTTTGGTTGGTTTAGTCATGTTCCTGCATTTTGTCTCCATACTATTAAGTTGATTTGCTAGTGTTTCAATGGGTGTCTTGCACTTTCTACAGGTTGTTGCTATTGTTTTGTTCTGTCTGGTTCATGTTTCTTATTTACTTTGAATGTTTAATTGTCAACCACTGCTACTGCTACTTGTTATTGGGTATTTTGGTTGTGGCTCCTACAAGAAGAGTGAATATCAATTGGAAGCAGTTTCATTCCCTTATATGTTGCTAATTAGTTACATAAACAGGACACTAATATTTAACATAAATAAATAGTTGTATATAACTTCATAAGCATATCCAACAAGCTACTTTTGTATTTTAGGTTCCTATATCAGTCAAGATACCTGATATAGTTGGTGTTAGGATATTGTCGATACTCAGGAATATATGTTCCTGGGAACACTAAAATGATCTACTAAACATGAGTAACTTCACATGCTCTGAGCCATATATATGTCCCATATGAATAATACCGGCATTGAAAATAATTTTTCTATATTATAACTGGTCCATCAAGTTGGGGATACTGGCTCTTGAAATTTTGGTTTTATTATACTAAAAAAATTCAAATTGTGGACAACTGGACTTAACCGGAAGGGCACCCAAAAAAATTCAAATTATTATATGTCCCACTACATACACTTATTACTTGTATGAGACACCATATACACAACTGGACTTAGCCGGAAGGGCACCCAAAAAACAAAGGCTCGGTTTGGAACAATCACGATAAAGTTACGACGAAAGTTTAATATCATGAACAAATTATTGAATTTGCAAAATTATATTTTTGATGAAAATAAGCCGACTTTTATTTTTCCATCATTTTTTGGTGTTTATTTGACAATACCTTGTTTGATTCTTAATACATGTTTTCATTGGGATATTGACAAGTTGCTACCATTTCTGTAGAACCTCGTGTCTGGTTGTTTACCAAAGGAAAGATGAACTTTCAAGGAATTCACCACCAACACACAAACTTGTTTGATATATACAGCTAGTGCATTAACTTTTGGCTCTAAAGCGGAGATATCCTTTTGGTTGGATATGTTTATGTATTGACTAACTGGAATGTATTGATTAACTGGAATGTCTGAATCATGTATTGACTAACTGGAATGTCTGAATCTTCATTACATGCCTTACTTGGTGAAGCTCCCACTCTCAGGCTTATATCTGTAGATCTCTCCATGGTTTTGTTAAGTTGCTTTAGGTGTACTTTTCTCAAAGTTTCAACTACAAATGGTAATATGACACAACTGGACATTTTGGGTCAAGGGATCCCAATCGACCAATATTAGAGTTCAGTTGATCGAATCTACCTTCCAAAGCTTGGATCCTAGTTTCGCCATAGTGTAAAGCTAGAATCGGTGGTGTTCCCCTTAGAGACCCATGGCAGCTCATGCTTGGATTTTAAGAGGCTTCCCTCTCATCCTTATTTATAGCTTTACTCAGTACATTTGAAGTAACCGACTTATCCAGCTGAGCTGGCTAACTGAATTTCAATGACTAGGCAATGATGTGGCAACCGTCCCCTTAAGCTGAGCTGGCTAACTAAATTCGGATGACTAAGCAGTGACTAGGAAATGATATGGATAGTCTCTATCACTGAATATTACTTTTTGTTCAGTATCTGGATTCAAATTGGCTCTGATACTCTCTGATACAGAGTTACTACTGAACCAAAGAACTTTGACGCTCCCAGACTTGGAAAAAGGACTTTCTCATACTGAGCCTACAAGAAATTCAGCTAGGTAGTTATCATAAATAATAAAGTGAATATTGATTGTTGTTAGCAAAATATCAATCATATATATGATCAAAAGGCTTTATCAATGTACTCTTTAGCTTTAGACCATCCGAATTGTGTACACTTACATCAGACTGCAAAACGCTAACGAACCGTCCCGCTCAGTTCAACCGGAGGAATCAAAATGCTAACGACGTTTGGACTTAGCCATGTAACGACTTTCTTGAAGTCCAGTTCGGTCGAGGTAACTCATCGCTCAGGTAGATGGCTTCGGTGAACTTGTTTCAGCTTGGCCTTCACAACAATAATTGGATGTTTTCAACTGCATTGAGTAGGTATGCTAATAAAAGAGACGAACCCACATAGCTAAAGAAAACAATCTCATATTGAGTCAAATGAGTATAGAACATGGAATTATCGAGTTGCTACCAAGATATCATCCCACGATGGCTTTCAAATTGAGTCTCAGTCCTTCGTCCCGTGGCTTGGGAGAAGGAAAGTTGGTATATGTTCCACAAGACTATGAATTTAGCATAGTCATAGGCGTCGCACGATATAAATGCTTGATAAATCATGCACTGTCCCACCGTCCAATGCTTGACATAGCATAGTTGTCCCACAAATCTCAATGCACGTTTCTATGGTGCAAGACTTGGCATAGCCTTTGCTCGTCCCACGTGTTAAGTTTTATCGCACGATTTATGACAAAAGTCAAGGCACCCAAAGAACTTGGTTGTTCAAGTTGAACACGTGCACGATCCCACGATCCCGGGGCTCGTCATATAGAATATGACTTGGGCGGTAGTGTTGCATGGAACATAGTTGGGTTAAGGCACGGTACACGGCTGATTCAAGTGATATTTTCCACGATTTCACAGTTTGTCATATAGAGTATGCCACGGTCTATAGCATGGATGGAAAACGTCTTGTTCAAGTTAAGTAAGAAGACTATGCAGTAGCCATTTTCTAGGTTTCAAGAATGAAAAAGTTCAAGCGACCGTTTGTCGCCGATGCGATCTCTCATTTGGGAGTCTCCAATGAAGTATGGAAAGCATGGTTATGAATAAAGAAGAACATGGTTTGAGTCATATGGTGAGTTAGGTAGGCACCATTGTATGGTCATGGACAACTTGTGCACAAGGTGTAGTCTTCCTCAAATGAATCGTCGGGACACCGGGATCACGTCAGCCTATGAGGAAGCAATAAGGCAAAGCAGGATGCTGGATATATCGCATAGGAGATTCGAAACTTCTATGGGCTAATTACCCTGGATGATCGCTGTCTATTCTAGGCGTGCCGCATAGGAGATTCGGGGCTTCCATGGGCTAGCTACCAGCATTGGATGATCGTCGTCTATCCTAAGCTAATTTCAAAATGACTTGAATTGCCAGTGGCCCTTCATATAGAGAAATCGGTGTGCTGAGCGGCAATCCGCATGCACGAAGTCGGTTGAGTCGCAGGAAGTGTAAGCACGGTACGAATGAGTCAAAAAAATGTGTGCACGGTTTGCAACACAATTATGGAGCCTAAGATTTGGCTATAGCAAAGACGCGTGCTTCGGCACGAGATGTGGCATCATTGGTTGAGTCAATGACACAAGTCTATGAGTATGGTTTGAGTTGAATTCATGTTGAAATGGGAAAGACCATAAGGCAAGTATGAATGAGTTGCACTATGTTGCAAGGCACGTCCTTGAAGTTTGTCACACAAATGAGTTTTGTATCACGGTCTTAAAATACTTGATAGTATGATCACGTTGGTTGCAACACGAATAGGCCATGAGTCTATTTTCTAAAATTAATCCTAAGGCAAGAATAGAAAGGCAATCAAAAGAATAAATTGTAATCAATAAATGAATGTGTTGGTTTTGTATGGGTAGGCGAGGAGCTCACACCACCAGTATGGTTGTGTACTGACACCCACACAGTTTTCATGCACAAGTTACAGGTACTGCTCGTTCGAAGCAGAGCTCGCTCGAATGCGCTGAGGCATGGAGTTCCTTGGCGTTTCGAGGCGTGCAGCCGCATTTAAGTTTTCACTTATACGAGACATAATGTATGGACATCGCCTTCTAAAGCATCCGTTGGTTTGTTATGTTGTATTGAGAGATGAGAGAGAGGTGAGTGACTTGTAAATAAAGGGAAAAGTAAGCTCGAGCGACTTGTAATTTTGGCTACGCAAATTTTGGTTGAATACTTGTGTTGCCTTTGTTTATTCAATGCTTCTGTTCGGGACTTCTGTGCCACGACCCTGTCGCAAGCTGCTGTAATCGGCCGTTATGGAAACCGTCTTGCGTGAGCGCAACCTAGGCTCACGCGGCATCACGTATTAGCGAGGACGAACAATCCTCCAGAACCGGGGTTGTGACAAATTCCAAGTCTGGATAAAGGATGAGGGTAAATGTAATATTATATATCTTTTATGCATTAATGTGTACTTAAGCTCAGAGTTTTCATCCAAGAAAAAGACATGTTAAAATAGAACAAAATTTTATTGAGTACAAATTAATGTAGATGAAGCATGTATTGATAATATGATTACATTTTCTGCAAATAATTAATTCTTAGCTATATGATTAATTGAACATGCAATTCATGAACCTATACCATATTCCACGGGTATGAAATACAAGTGCATATATGCTAGTTGATTCAAAAAGAAAAAGTTAATCAATTACGCTAAAAAAAGATTTATTGAAACGAATTAATTCTAAAGCGCCCCCCCTCCCCCTAATTTCCTGACTACATCTTGTTTGTATCAGATGTATAAGAGCATCTTCAATGCTAATGTGATAAAAATTGGAACATTTTCTGTAAGAAGTGCTCTCCAATGCAAGTCCCCTTTTTCGGTGCGTGTGTGCACGCTTACTATGCCATGATTTCAGAAGACAATTTAAATTAAGACTAGTTACGTTCACCTACATTGCACCTACCAACAAAATATGATATAGTTAAAAAAAAGGATAAAAATTTAAGTTATGTTAAAATATTGAAATATAATTTGAATATATTAAATTAGAATTCGTTATAAATATGTTTTTTTAGAGTTTGGATATGTGTTTACTTAGATAATATCATATACTTAGTTTAAATATAATTTAAATATTGAATATATTTTATGATTTATTATATGTTCATGTAGTTACAGTGATTTAAAAAAATTGGTTTAATTGTAATTTGATAATTTTAACTATTCATGTTTTTCAACTTGATACCCTAAACTTTTTTACTCAACAAATTGATACCATCAACTATTAAATATTTTCAATTACATACCCTAAAAAAAACCAAAATTACCCTTGTCCCCTGCCCCCCACCCCCACTACGGCTGCCCCCGCCCCCACCAAAATTACTCAAGGTTCTGTTCGAGCATGGTTTGTCGAGCGCTCGGACTGGAGTTCGACTCCCGACAGTCGAACTTCTTTGCTAACGTTCGACAAAAGCTGGTTGAACGAAAAATTAAATAAAAAAACATAGTGTTCGACCACAACTAGTCGGACAAAGCTCTAATGTTTGACCATTATAGGTCGAACTGTCCTATATATGTTCGACTTTCCTCGATCGAACATGTTTTGTTCAGTCGACCAGTCGAACAGAACATGTAATGTTCGGCCGACACGGTCGAGCAGACAATGTTCCGTTCGACTTGTGTTGATCGTGCTTATCGCAAATTTTTTTGGGTTCAATGATTCACATACAATACTTCAAACCGAAAAAGAACGATTTGTGTCTTTGAATTGGACTTCCTTCCTCCATGATGCCTTCTTCACAATTTCAAAGTATGATTTTTCTAGGGTTTTGGGGTTGGGTTGGAGAAGAATATGAAAATGAAAGAAGGAAGAAGAAGGAGGATGACTAGATGTGATTGGAAGGTCATATGGGATATATGAGTCTTTAAACATTAATCTAATTTTCAACTTAAGTTATATGGGGTGTGCTTAGAAAGTCATGGGGTGCATATAACCGCACCCTTATTCTTAACTACGTAAAAATATACACGTTTTTTTTTATTACTAATTAATAGAGTATACAAATATGACTTCTTTTTTTAGCCGTGTCCAAGTCGTATTATAATAGTAGATAATGTCTGTTACTAAACATCCAATTTCTTATCTCTCCATACAAGATAAATACGATGTCTCCGCTGAGCGCCTCTCCTCCAAACCCTTAGGGTTTGCGTCGTCGTTATTCTCCCTCCGCTCTACCTCTCGTTCTCCTCTGCATGAATACTCATCATATCTCTGCCTACTTCCCTAACCCCCTCATGATTTCCAATCCTTTTTCCATCAACCATTATATCCCCTCTCCCCCATAAGCTTCCACTATCACCCCCATCATTAGCACCCTCAACTTCTTATCCTCTCCTGATTTCATCTATTTCTCAGCGGCCACCATGTCTTCCTATAAAGATGTCATAGAGAAAATGGTGTCCCTATTCTCCCTTCAAGGACCTGCCGACGCCGTTACACTATCAACACGGGATAGTGCTGTCCCTCAACATTGGACAGCCATCCTAGTTGTCAAACCGTTCGCTACACGAAGATTCACCCGGCCGATCCTTGCTTCCATCCTTTCTAAACTTTGGAAGACCACGTTGCCTGTCCATGTATCGGATCTGGATATGGAGGCCGGAACCTTTCTGGCGAGGGTGGATTCTGCCGAAACTGTCAACTGAGTATTACTAGAAGCCCCCTGGAGCATAAATGATGATCTCCTTGCCATCGAACGTTGTGATCCAGGGAAACTCCCAGAAGAATATAAATTTCAATTTGCCGATCTCTGGATCCAACTACACAAGATCCCACCAAAGTTTTTAAATCGGGCAGCCATTACCAGGATTGCCGAGGCGATAGGAACCCCAAGAAGCTGCTCAACGGAGGAGGAGTTGCAGTGGACCACTTTTGCTCGTATCAAGGTGCTGATCGACATATCAAAACCACACAAGAAAAGCATATCTACATCTAATGATGGAGTTTCTGTTAGTGCCTAGGCACAATTTTCGATGGAAAATTCTGAAATTGAAACAATTGTACACACAATGTTTCAAATGCATCACCTTAAAGAAGATGTGCAACAGAGATCCTAGAGGATTCTGAATTACGAGGATCTAAAAAGATTCTACGTAATACACAAAAAATCTAAAGAGACTTTGTGCAAGCAACTATCGGCAGTAGAGCTTCTAAAAAGAAGTTACTGTAAAAGGCAACAACAGCGATGACAGGCGAGAATGAGATGCTGGGGTGAATGAACCACCGTTGCTCAAAGCTTTATTCGCCCCACACGAGCACGAACAGCTTCCAGGAACCAGCAAGTTCACGAAGAACTTCTGGAACGCTCGTAAGTCAATATTTGAGACTTGAACGGGCTTCCTGGACTTAACAGACTCCCTCAACTCTCTTCTTGGTGCATCTTTCAAAGGAGGCCAAGGGGCTCTATTTATAGAGTGGAGTTGAGACTTCACCTCTTCTCCTATCCGATGTGGGACAAAAATACCAATACTCAAAAATAGAGTTTGATATTTTAGACCATCCCACAATCAGCATAGAAGTGTGCCAGTCCACGCCTACCCCCCGAACACTCCCGTGCATGCACGAGACATCCTGGAGTCCGTGTCCGAGTCCGAGTCCGCACAACAAAAATCAACTTGCATCCTTGTTGGATTTAATCATTTTTTCTTCTAGAAAAATACTCCCACATGGCACAAACTTGTGCCCCACTACACCTCATGTGCACACCTCAACACAAGCAATGCATTATATTGAGATACTCATCATTTGGTGTAGCCGATGTGGGACTATCTTTTCTAGTCCAAAGGCAAAAAAACCAACAGTTTCTATTGGAAAATTAAGAGTGAAGTACGAAAGACTTCCCAGGATGTGTTTATTCTGTGCGAGGGTGGGGCACGCCCTATCTTTATGCAGCGAGCGAGAATCGTTCGCATCTCTGATCGGGGAAGAATGGACGGATGAAGAAAGACTTCGCTTGAAGGAACTCCTCCGACCGAGAATCAAGGAGGAGGAGTACAGGGCTGACAACAAACGACCTCCTCCCCGTCGTACTTCACCGGAAAACACAAGACCAATATTTGGTCAGGATTTAAACCCGGCTACTAAGAGGCCCACGGTGGAGCGTGCAGAAGATCTAGTGCGGGGCAACCGGGATTCTCCATCGATTAATGATGAGGACCAGCTTCAAGTGGGAGTTTACCTACCCCCGCATAAAAGGGCAGCCCCCCTTACCTGTATAGAATCTGATAAGTATCTGGGTGGTGATTTGGATCATAATCAGAGGCCACATTCCTATCACAGCATGTCAACAAACCTATTCACAACAACCGAAATCTCCTCTTCCCATGGGGATCCTCATCTTTCAAGCATCGATGTGATGAAAACCGATATAGGCTTCCAAACAATCATTGAAGAAGTGCCAAAACATCTGTGGGGAAATGATCCAAGAGGTACTCACACTGAAGCCCATGAAATCATCGAGCTACCCTTATCGTCCCCCATCATTGAATTCCCTGAAGAAACAAGCTCCTCTCTTAGTAACCTGCAGAAGAACTTCAAATGCTCTACTCACTCGGAGGTCAAGGGTCAGACGTCCGATTCAGACGAAGGGCCTCCCACCTATCCCCGCCACATATCGGATATGTAGTTCGACCTGCCGATACTCAAAAACCTTCCTGGAAGCGGCTAGCGCGCAAGCTCTCTCCGCAGCTCGCGTGGTTGGAACCAACCACTAACAATAAGAAGAGGCCATGTGTGCCCCTGATTAATCCAAGAGATACAAAACGTGTTGTTATCCTCCCTGGGCCCTACTATTCAAGTTCTCCTTCAAATGCGGCTGAGTATCATCAGCCGCATAATCAATGTTAATCCTATCATGGAACTGTCAAGGTGCGATAAATGTCCGACAGTTGCCACCATCCGATCATTTCTCACCAACACGCATCCCTCGATCTTCTTCTTTTCTAAAACTATTTCCTCTTCCATCCACTCCTCTCAAACCCTTCCTCTTCTCGGCTACCAAAATTACTTCTCTGTTCCTCCGATTGGCCACGCGGGTGGCCTATGGCTGGGCTGGAATGACTCCATACATGCTACAGTCGCATTTTCATCAAATAATCTCATACTCCTTTCTATTGAGGCCACCCCCACCGAATCGGCTTGGAATCTCCTATGTGTGTATGGATGCCCAAAGAGAGGCGACCGAGTTAAGCTCTGGGAGTTTATAAAGAACTTTTCTGACTCATTCGCAGTTCGTTGGTGTTGTATTGGGGATTTTAACGACATTCTAAATTCGGGAGAGAAAGTCGACGGCAGGGATTTTGACCCCTATACAGTGCTTCCTTTCCAACAGATGATAAATCACTGTGGTCTCATTGATCTAGGCATCATTGGTCCGGCGTACACCTGGTCCAACGGGAGACGCTCGGATCAACACATCAAAGAATGCCTTGATAGGGTTCTAGCAGACGCTGAATGGTGTAATTTGTATCCACATGCTTCGGTGGCCACGCTACCGCGTATCAACAGCGATCACGCTCCCATATTACTCAATACGAACAATCGGTTGATTCACAAACGAAGACCCATCAGATTTGAAGCTTTCTGGCTCGCCAACAACTGGTTCGCAGGGACAATTGACTCTATTTGGAGGGAGCCGGCAAGTGCTGTAGGTTCCTCACTCACAAAAAAACTCCATTACTCCTTACAGAAGCTACACAAATGGGGGAGATCATCATTTGGCAACATGAAATTGCGTATTACAGCCCTGCAGAGGGAGCTACTCGAGTTGCAAGACAAACCGGTCTCTGATTCTTCTCTAGCGGAGGAGCGAAACATCACCAATGAGATAAACGATCTGCAACTGCTTGAAGAAACTTACTGGAAACAACGCGCTAGATGTCAGTGGATTAAGGAGGATGACAAAAATACTAAGTATTTCCACGTGAAAGCCACAGGCAGGAAACGTAAGAACGAAATCCGGGCGATCCAACTATCGAACGGGAACTGGAGCAGTAATCAAGATCAAATTGCGGTTACAATTATCAAGCATTTCCAAACCATTTTTGGTTCTGACGATTCCATTCCTATAAGTCAGTAGCTCCTTATTGCCTCCAGATCAGTCTCGACGGAAGAAAACACCAATTTGTCGAAGGTTCCATGTCAAGAGGAGATCTGTAATACCATCATGAGTTTTGGCCCTATGAAGGCTCCCGGGCCCGACGGTTTTTCGGCCATCTTCTATCAAAAGAACTGGAATCTTATTGGTGAGGAACTCACTGCTGCAATCCACAGTTACTTCAACAATGCGGTTATCCCTACAGGTATGAACCATACTCACATAGTGTTAATTCTGAAATCTGAGACGACGTCAACCCCAAGTGATTTTCGGCCAATCTCCCTGTGCAATGTAACTTACAAAGTAATCTCCAAAATCATCACTAATCGACTCAGGCCGCTCATCGACAAATTGATTTCGTCATATCAGAATGCTTTCATTCCGGGCAGACAAATAACGGATAACATCATCATCGCGCAAGAAATTATCCACGCAATGAAGAGTTTTCCCAAGAAGAAAAATGCGTTTGCGTTTAAGATTGACATGTCAAAGGCTTATGACCGGATGTCCTGGCCTTTTCATCAAATGTGTCCTCCACAACATGGGAATCCAAGGAAAATCTAATGATCTGATCATGGGATGCATAACCTCGGCCTCCTTCTCTATCTTAATCAACGGAGTACCGCATGGCCACTTCAACCCGGCGAGGGGGATCAGGCAAGGATGCCCCCTCTCTCTGTATATTTTCATTATCTGTGCGGACTTCCTCTCCAGACTCTTCCATCGCGCAGAGCAAGAGGATCTATTCAACGGCATTCGCATAAATCGGTATTCCCCGAACATTACCCATCTCTTATTTGCTGACGACATTTTCATATTTGGGCAGGCCACTACTTCTGCCTTAGACACAACGAAGAGCATATTAAATACCTTTTCATCGTGGTCAGGACAACAAATTAATTTCAATAAATCAAGCATACACTTTAGTAAGCGGGTTCCTGCACAAGACCGCAGAAGCTTGGCTCTCCAACTCAATCTTGCCACAATAAACAATGAAGACAAATATCTGGGACATGCACTCTTACAGCCGAAAGGAAGGATCTCCACCTACGGCTCTCTGATCAACAAGTGCGGAGCGCGACTACAAGGCTGGAAGGCCAAACTCCTGTCTCATGTCGGACGAACCACTCTGATAAAATCAACTCTCGGATCCATCCCCGTATACTACATGTCGACGTACAAAATACCACGTACTGTCACAAGCTCCCTGACCAAGCAACAGTGTTCGTTTTGGTGGCGACACGACCAGTCGGAGAGGAAGCTACACTTCATGGCTTGGAACAAAATTGCACAACCAAAAAACTATGGCGGACTGGGTATCAGAAGATTGGAGTGGGTGAACGACGCTCTGCTAGGGAAGCTCCTATGGAGATTTCTAAAACAACCTCATCAACTCTGGGCTAAACTCCTCCGAGGTATCTACCTCCAGAATAAATCATTGTGGACTGTGCAGCACTCCAGACGGGACTCTCCTACATGGTCAAGCTTACTAGACATGAGGAGGGTGATGGTGGACAATATCTTATGGAAGATAAATGGAGGTTGGATTGATATTCTTGCCGAACCATGGATCCCGAGTCTACCCGGACACAAAATCACCTCCTGCAGTGAGCTACCAATGGATGTCAAAGTAGTCCGAGACTTGATGAACCCCCTTGACCGCTCTTGGAATCATCAACTTATCAAGTCCCTCTTTACGCCTATGGAAGCTCGGGCTATAGCTGACATTAATCTCCAGGAAGAAGATGGAGAGGACAACATTATATGGATGGGGACTAGAAACGGAGCTTTTTCTGCAAAGTCTTTGTATGAGCTACTGAGAAGACAAGGCCCGAGTAGCTCCCACTCTTCACAGCATCCCTCCGCGTGGAAGAGTCTTTGGAAAATGGACTCCCTATCTCCTAGAATACAAATTTTTATCTGGAGACTACTGAATAACGTCCTACCGTTACTCCCTGCTATAAATCATCGAATCCCCGATTACAACAGTATGTGCCCATTGTGTCTACTATATGAAGAAGACGCCGATCACCTCTTCCTGCATTGTCAAGTTGCAAAAAAATGCATGGTTCGCCAGCTCATTGGGTCTACGGGTCGAAAGTAATATGGAGATCGAAACACTACTCATCAACTGGTTGGAGGACCCCATGGCTCATAATGCATTCAAGTTAGGAGCTCCTCTGTTATGGGCCATATGGAAAGCTCGATGCTCGTGTCTTTTTCGTAAAGTGGCACCTAGCACCCATCAAATCATTAACGATGCTCATTACATGCATATAGCCTATTTGACGCATAACTCGGATGAGGCTTAGAAAATTCAAGCCTGGAGGAAGAATAGTTTGTTACCAGCGCAATGGAGTGCCCCAGTGTCGGGAGTTATTAAAATCAATGTGGACGGTGCCACGTCGTAGTTTTCCATAGCGATGGCAGCTGTGGCAAGGGACTCACAGGGAGGCTTCATCTCTGCGAAGACTTGGATACTAGACCACTACCAAGGCATGGAGAGCAGCCTATGGTCAGAGCTCCATGCCATATTGCAAGGTGTTCTCCTGGCTCGACAAATCGGAGTGGAAGACACTATCATAGAGGGAGACTCATTGACCGTGCATAGGATTCTGACTGGTGCAGAAGACTTACTTCCCTGGTTCATGCAAGACCTCCTCCTTTCCATAAAGAAAGAGCTGAAATCCCTTCCAAAGAGGCCCACATTTTCGTTTGTGCGTCGACAAGGCAATAGAGTAGCCCACACGTTGGCCGAGTTTGCCATCAAGCATAATTCCTTAAATGTATTCTCATCTCCGCCGGAGTGCATTACCACTCTTCTGAACGAAGAGTGCCTTTCTGTAACAGATGGTTCTTTCCAGTTTTAATAAATAAATGTCCTTCCTCTCAAAAAAAAAAAAATTCCAATTTCTTAGTCATGTAAACATTTTACTTCAACTATTATAATTTAAAGTAGTAAAAAATATTGGATGTGATTAAATTTAACGGATCTTGTGGGGAAAAAGAAATAAACAAACAATGGTCCAAGTACTATACATAGAATCTATAGATTATATACTTACTATGGATATCATCTATATCCTTATTTATACTAACAAAAAAGAAGAGCCTCCAATCCCTTGAACATCTGCACAACCTACATTCCGCCGGCGCCTTCGCCTCCGCCTCCTTCCCATGGACTCCGAGCTCGAGAAGCTCCGAGACAAAGACGACGACGACGACAACGAGTCAAGGTGGACGTCGGAAGACGAGGCGCAGCTGCTGGAGGCCGTGCTGGAGATGGTGGAGGAGCCGTTGGAGTCCTTCGACCCGGCGGTCTCTCCCCTGGATAAGCTGGCGAGGACGCTGGCCAAGCCCTTCGCGAGGGCGGAGGTGTTGGCCAAGGTGAAGGAGCTGGAGAGGCGGCACCGCGACGAGAAGTGCTGCAATGTTCCTGCAGGAAAGGCCGTCGCCGCCGCGGAGTCGAACCGCTCGTCGGTGGTGGTGTTAGAAACTAGCTGCAAGATATGGGGACGACCAAAGGGAGGGATTGTGAAGAAGAAGAAGAGGAGGGCGAGGAGGAGGAAGAGAAGGGGAGAGAAGAAGAATGTAACCCAATATTAAAGTGAAGATTTTGTATTATCTTATGAGCTTTGCTATGCCTACAGTCTTCGATTGGAGAAGAGGGGGAAGTGGTGGGACGGATGTAAGAATTTGGTAGTAGACTTAGCATTTTCCATTATCTTATACTTAAAAAGAATGTGTCGACCCTCTTAAAATGTTATCATGTACTTTTTTTTTTAATTTTATTCATTCAAATTTTAAATATGTTTCTGTATTAAATTTGACATTAATTTATGACACTCTTAAAATATTATTTAATTTTATTCATTCAAATGTCAAATTAATACGAGATTTAATGCAGGAATATATTTGAAATTTGAACGAATAGAATTAGAAAAAGAGTATAACATGATATTTTAGAACTGTCAATAATAGCACCTGAAAAAAGAAGCTAATTATTGTTGATATCCTGTATTTTATATCAGTTTAGAGTTTAAGTATTGACATATTCAATTGAAAAGTTTGGATGTGAATTTTTATTTTTAGTTTCAATTTTTTTTCCGTTGTACCCTCATTTGTCTGCTCTTTTGGATATATTTATTTTATTTTATTTGAGTTTCTTTAAGGGATTGATTTTCTGTTAATAATATTGGAAGATTGGAGGGCTATAATTTGTTTTAGGTTTTAGAATACATACGTTTATTTGTATATATATGTGAGTATCATATACACACAAGTCCTTCCCAAAAAAAAAAAAAAGATTATATCATTGTCATCACAAACAATAACTTATACACTCATAATTTGCAAGCATAAAATAGTTTCGCAAGTAGTGAATCATAATTGTTAAAAACAAAGATTCACTACCACATCAAATGTACCACAAAATTTTATATCATTCATTATCACATCAAATGGACCATAAAAAATAGAAAAATCTCAAAACACCCCGATTAAGGTACTGTTTATAAAGACACTCAAAATTAAACTGCACTGGTTTAAAAATAATTATACAAAAAAAATTAGGCACTTTACAAACTACTGGCTCAAAAATCTCTCAAAATCGATAAAAAAAAGTAAAATACTATTGCCTAGGGGTGAGCATTATCCAGTTTTGGACCAAAAATCGAACATAACCGAACGAAAATTCGGTTCAGTTTTGGTTTTGAAATACTAAAAAAAATTATTTGGTTTCGATTTTGGACTTGTACAATTATGTAAATATCATCAATTCAATACATATGTGGTAATTAAAATGTGTATATTTTTAAAGCAACAATTCTATTTTTGTGTTTTGAAACCAAACTTTACTAATTTAACAACTAATCTAACTTTGGACGCAAATACACTAAATGTGTGTATAAAAATTATAATTTTTAGTATCATTTAATCACGATTTCAATTTTGGACCTACTTATTATATAACAGAAATAGTCTAACCGAACAAACAGAATAAACCGAATCGTTGTTCGGTTCGGTTCGATTTCGAATTTGACTAATTTTGGTTCGGATTCGGTTTTAGATTTTTAGAATTTTGATTTATTCAATTTTGACTATTTTGATTCGGTTGAAACCGAATAAACCGAACGCTGACCCCTAGTATTGCCAGCCGCCAACATTCCATTCCAAATTGTAGAATAACCAGGGGCGGATACAGGTGGTAGCTGGAGCCCACCCTAGAATTTTTTTTCTTCTTTTTTTTCATATAGTTTTTTTATTATTAAAGGTTGGTTTATACCTAGCCCACCCGAACCAACTCTAGCCCACTCAAGTTTATATTTCTGGATCCGCCCCTGAGAATAACTATGGGTGCAACTCGGGCGGGCTAAATCCAAGCCCGATCGGGTAAACCCGCCAATGGGTTGGGTTAGGGTTGATGATACTTGGGCTCGGGCTTGGATTCGAGTTAAAATATTTGAACCCGATCAAAAATCAGGTTGGGCTCGGGTTCATGTGTCGGGTTATCCAAAGAACCCGAATTCCGGCATACATTATATATATATATATATATATATATATATATATATATATATATATATATATATATATATATATATATATATATATTGTTTCATACTTTTTAAATAAAAATTTTAAATCCAAAATTTATCGACCTAAACTCTTCAACTCCTTCTAAATCTCATGTTACTTTGTATTTTATAGTGATTTGTGCTTAATTGCTATTTGATTATGTGTTTAATATTAATCTTATTAAAAATTATTTAAATATCATATTAGAGCCCGATAAACCCGATGGACCCGATGTAACCCGAGCTTCCTCCGAGCTCGGTTTTGGGCTTCATATGTTGAACCCGAGGTCGGATTGGGCTTGGGCTTGGACTCGGACTCGGACTCGGGCTCGAGCTCGGACTAGAATTATCATTCATTCGATTGGGCTCGGT
Source organism: Iris pallida (assembly GCA_029216955.1). Lineage (NCBI taxonomy): Eukaryota > Viridiplantae > Streptophyta > Magnoliopsida > Asparagales > Iridaceae > Iris > Iris pallida. Next base: position 1,785,213 of record JANAVB010000800.1, on the reverse strand, counting down.
TTTCTGTCTATACTCTTGTAAATACTTCAATAATACTTCGTTTGAAATCTACAAATAAAAAAAAATTGTTACCGGCCTCCGGGGAAGTCGTGCACGTAGCACTGCCTAAGAGTTAGCTCGGGTTTATGTGCAGACTGAATCCGAACGCCCCTAGTGGTAAAATCTCCGCTCCACCGGAATCTCGTTGCCGCACACGACGTCGAAAGAATGACCCCGATTTAGCTCCGCCCAGAGCAACAATAGAGAACATCAGTGATCTTGAGAGTACGAGAATTTGAGAGAGGAAAAAAAAACTTCTGCGTGTAAAGAATGAAGGAATGAGACAAGGTATATATAGACATTTTCCAACGTAGGAGAATAATGACAGATTTAATGAGTCAATTAAAATGAACGTTACAAAACGTTTTTCAGCACATGGTTCGTTGAACCTGGACGGAATTTGAATAGTGAACGTTATGGAATTTAAAATTTGTAACGGTCAGAATTTTTCGAAAGTAGCAAAAAATCTTTTATGGTCTCGGCCCGAACCCGAAATCAAATCGGCATTCGGCACCCGCAGATGTGGACACGTACCCGCACCCGTTACGCGCGTCGAACCGAACCAGACAGGGTGGTAGCGTGGCCCTTGGGGCTCCCCACAAAACTTTTAATTAAGCAAGGAGAAACAAAGCATTATATGCACAACCCATTCTTTCCTCCCAACCGATGTGGGACTAAAGAAGGAAAAGGAAATGAACTTTTGTTCAAGTGTCTGTGCAGCATACACAGCTAACATATACATATTTGCACTCTATTCAACTGATCAATAGAAAATTCTAAAAAAAAAAAAATTGAATAAAGTTATGGCCATTGGCTTCATAATTTTACTTATATTACTCCTTCATTCTTTCTCTTCTTTATTACTTACTTTTGGTTTGAGGATCATAAACCTATTCCAAAGTAGGCACTTGTTTGGGCAAGGCTAAGAGATTCCTTTTGAAATTGCGGTAGACCAAACTAACTAGGAAAAGCTAATTTGGAGAGAAAGAATGTAAAGGAAAATATATTTGATAACCCTAAATTTATAATATTTGTTGTGTACCAAATGAGAAGAGGGCATACGATTCCAGGACCCATGGTTTCGACCGTATCTGAATCGTAAAATATTCAAACAAGTCGGTTCCTAAAATTTAAATTTTAAATGGGATGGGACAGGACAGGTCGTGTGATATTAACGGATCGGGAGGATCCTATTTTCAAAATAAACAGGACAGGACCCGATGTATATAATATTTTTTTATCAATTATTGAAATTTTTCGTTATTACAATCTATAGATAAATATGTTATTTTTTAGTAAACATATTCTAGAAATTTGGGTAGACATTATACTTATTTTGTTCTTATAGCTAATATATGTAAACCTTTTACTTTTTTGGATCCGTTTGGATCCGTGGGTCGACCCAGTTCGGATCTGTTTTGAACGGATCAAGTTCGATCCGGTTCCAATAATTTTTGAACCAGTTCCATCCCGTCCCGCAAACTAACTGGTCCCATCCGACCCGTACCCAGCCCTAACTTTTGGAATAATCTACACACTTAGTAAAATATAGCATGGATCATTATATACCTTTTACAATTATAATATTATGACATCTTTTATTTCTTTCACAGATGTTTTCTGATCATCTTCAAAAGTGAGATAATCGTCAATGAACTCATCAATATCCATAAAAATGTTCTTGCTTCCACACACATGGTTGTTTGCACCGGTGTCAAGGTAACACGTATTTTTCTCTATGCTTTCTTCTCCTTTGTGTGCCAACGGCAAAGTTGCATTCTCTTGCATTTTTTTTCAACATAGTGAGCTTTACACTCAGCATTTCTAGTTGTGTTTCTACAATTCGATGCATAATATCCGAGATCATAACGAGTATAGCATTTTTTATTTTATCATACATTTGGCTTTCATTGCTTCTTGTGAAGCTTCTTCTTCTATGTATGTCCTCTTGTAGGATAGTTTTGACCTCTTCATCCATTGGTGAATGTCTTGTGATGAGTTCTTCCTTCTTTTCCACAGTCTCGACCACGATCACGACCATAACATCTTTGACTTCTTTGGTTGGTCAAATTTATTCTTTCTCTTTGAAGGTGAGAATGTATCTTGCTTCTTCTTCTCCTTCTTCATAGACTTGTAATGAGTCCTTAAGTTGCTCAATAGTCATGGACTGCAAGTCTTTGATTTCTTTTTCAATAGTAACTACATTATGTTCAAATTGTGGAGACAAAGAGCGAATGATTTTTCTCATCACTCAAGTGTTAGTTATGATTTTGTCATTTCTTTTCAACTGATTAGCAATGGTCAAAACTCTAGCAAAGTAGTCCGGAATAGTTGCAAACTCGTTCATATATAAAGCTTCACCTCTTAAAGTTTGGAGGCATACATTCATCAATTTCTCATCTTCTTTGCAAGAAATTTGAAAATTTTCTCATGCTTCTTTGAAAGTTGTTGCACTTGAAATCAACTCGAATGCATTATCATCCACGTCTTAGTAGATGAGGAAGAGAGCTTTTTGTTCCTTTTTCTTAAAGCTTTCAACATCTCCTTTTGAGCTTGAGATAATGAAGTCTCATATTATGGCTCAACATAGCCTTTTTCGACAACCCCTTATACATCTTGTGCTCCTAACAAAGTCTTCATCTTAATGTTCCAGTTGGCATAGTCGATCTTGTTGATGGCTCGGACGAATGCCGTAAAGTGGTGCTTTGATGGCTTATGCGTAGGACTTCCGTTGAGCACTCCGCGCGGACACTTGTGTGTAAGCGCTCCGCGCAGACATTGTGCTCATAAATGGTTCTGATTGGTTGATTACTAGATATTTTGTTTTAAATCACTAATTGTCTAAGATTAGAGATAATTTAAGATTAGAGATAATGCTTTGTAACCGCTCCTTATCCTTCGGCTTAATCGAATTAAAGGGGTTACGGCTATTAGGGTTTCGCGAAAACTTTTTTCTATATATATCCCTTTTCTCTTCTCTTTTATGAGAAGTATATATATATATATATATATATATATATATATATATATATATATATATATATATATATATACACACACGGCTACGAGAGGAATTTGCAGCAGCCACAAAATACCACAAAATTACCATATGTTCTCCCAGTTCGTTCAGTTCGTCTTGTTCGAGTTCTATAAAGAGGGTGACATGAGCGTTCCAGAAGTTGAATCCATTGAACTTGATGGTTTCTGGAAGCAGATTGTTGAAAGGTGCAAGTCTTGTTTTGAGCAACAACATCATCACCCCAGCAAGGAGTTCCTTCTTCTATTCTTGTTTTGTTTCTATTCAATTTCCTTGTAGCAGCTCTAGTTGCAAAGAGATTTGAACAACTTTCTATTTTCAACACCTTTGTGTCACAAGATTTTTATTTCATAGAGTCAGTTTGTAACAAATTGTGGTTAGATCAAAGATTATCATCTGGTTGCAGGAATCACCATCTTTGTAACCCGGCAATAACATTTAATTCCCTACAAATAACGTCAGCTCATTCCTAACAGCTGTGTAGCTTTTGAAAACATAACAAAAATAAGGAATCTGATGAACACAAGACTTGGGATCCCAAACTTGGAAGAACAAAAATATTTTTTTGGCAAACGGCCAATGCTTGTTCAAGGAATGCAAAACTCAGAAACAAAATGACTCATGAGGATTATTAGCACATATTGAGTGTCAGTCCCATATTTCATAATATAATTGTTGAAAAAGTGAATATATATTTGAAATATTAAATAATAAGTATTATTATTTTCTTACAACGAATCTATGGCAATGAGTCTATTGAAAATGTGTTCTTTCCATTGTCTCTTTATCGTCTACAAAAGCACAAGTGTTTGAATAATTCAATCACTCAATCCATTCATCAAACATTAAGTATAAAAGAGAGAGACTACCTACATTGTTTCGTCAAGTTCCTGCGGTGTGAAGTATTGTTACGAAGGAAAAGAACCGTTGTATCCTAAAAGACTAATCGTCATTAAACCGTAAGTACCAGTGTGGAAACGAATATTGTCTTAAGGACATTGAACCAAGTTCAAGTCTCGGTTTCGGTCAGATTATTTATTTACAATATATTCTACAGAGTTGGAATTATTTTATACTAACAATAATATATATATATATATATATATATATATATATATATATATATATATATATATAGAGCGGATCAAAAGCCTCCCTTAGAAAGCCCTCCAAACCCGCCCCCCCCCCCCCCCCCGTAGAAAGCCCTCCAAACCACCCCCCCCCCCCCCCCCCCCCCCCCCCCCCCCCCCCCCCCCCCTCACTCTAATTCGTAATATTAATGTTAATATTAATGTTAATGTTAATATTAATTTTTTAAAATTTTTTTATATATTAATGTTAACATTAACATTAACATTACGGATTAGAGTGAGAGGGATTTTTGGGGGCTCGAACCCTCCCTACCAGACTGGATGACTGTTGCGTTACCACTGGAGCAATGCTACGTTAACATAATGTCCTATAAATACGAAACATTGGACTTTGTCTGCGATGTAAAACTGCCAAGGACTTTGTGTGCACATATTTTGCAGCAACAAAAATGAATAATTTTTATTTAGCAAAGGAAATGAGCAGTCAAGCATAGCGTGTACTAATCCATCACCATGGTACAACAATAAATCCACTCTTGACACGTCCGTGGGTTGTGGCCTAGTGGTAGCAACGGAGGGCCCGGCACAGAAGACGCAGGTTCGAATCTCCCCCGGACATTTGTAAAGCCGGAGAAAAGGACACTTCAAAAAAATAAATCCACTCACGCTACAGGCAGATGTTCATCCTTGCATATTGTACAGAACTATTTCTCAAATTCACCTCTAGCTAAAACCAAGTAGAAGCAAGAGGAACACAATCACCAAGATCCTCAGCTTCAGTTGCTGCAGCTTCTCCAACTGACCTGCAGTCGAAGACGCCGCCCCAGGCGCTCTATCACCATCGTCTCCGTCTTTGTTTTCCAGCGGGCAGCTCACATTGCAGCGGCTGGGGCGCACGACTCTATAAACGCCCTTGCTGGTCATCACGAAAACATCTCTGCTGTTGTCTTCCCCGAACGAGAATATGTAGCCCAGCGACGGGAGGGAGCTTCCTTCGACCGTGTCGCAAGCAACTGGAGACCTCTGTGAACAGCCGAAAGGAGTAATGGCGCTGCTGAAGTTTCCGCTGTTCGCTGGGTTCTCCGTTCCCACCCACATTGCTCCTGCGTAAAGATCGGCAAACAGATACCTGAAGGAAATGACACGGGTATCAGGAACATCAGACGGAGAGGCATGAGATTTATGGGCACCATCTAATAGTGGAAAGTATAAAAATATATATATATATATATATTCGAACCACCGTCGGTCATGTTTCTTTTTATCGAGAAATAGAAGAAGCCGTACAAGGGTTTTGTCGGGCCTACTCATACGCTATCTAAACTAAGAAATTAGATTAATTGATACCCGTGCCAATTTCATTGGTATCATTATAATTTATGAATTTCTATGTGAAAATAAAGATCAAGGAAAGGAAGTTTTCGAATCACTAACTCAGGTCCATTGTCCAATACTACTCGTCGAAATATGGAGGTACTTATGGCAGGCAGAACGGGCCAACCTGGCCTTTCACAATAAAGTGATAGATGGATTCGGCGAAGCTCACTCACCTCCCGTACAGGCAAGGGTCAGCTGTGGACCTGTAGATGAAGCCCCCGCTGACGGATGCAGATCCGACGCTGTTGTTCAGAGCAGAATGGGGATATCCCATGACGGGGAAGATGGCGTCTATGGAAGTAGCAGATGTGTTTCCTCCTGGAGTTGAAGTGGGCTGGAAAAGCTCGGGGCCTTCGTAAACTCGCCATCCATAGTTTCCGCCTTTCGTGATCAAGTCTATTTCTTCGTATCCGTTCTACAAAATACAAATATATTGCAAATTTCAGCCATACTAAAACAACTAAAAGAAGAGGGGGAAGTCCAGCAACCCTAAACACAAAGGCAATAGTTCAAAAGTACTAAAACCTGAAAAGGCTCCATTAAGACCCCGTTTGATTCAATGTAATGTAATCGTAATCGTGATCGTAATGTAATCAAATGAATTTTTTTTATTTGATTACATTACGATTACGATTACATTACAGTATACCAAAGGAGGCCTAATACTAATAAAACAGTATTAAGTATTTCACTTTCGTCAACTAGACCTCACTTTGAATAAAAAATAAAAAAAATAGACCAAAATGGGTGTTATTAGTATAATAATATTAGCAAAATTCATATGGGTGTAGACACGGAGATGGAGAGACGAGAAGATACGATAAAACCCTAAACTAAAACAATATGGAGGCAATAATAATAATAATAATTCAAACTGACTTGACGGACAAACTAACTCAAAACTTCTCATGTCAGATGATGACTGCTGCTGATTGTTGTTGCTCCAGTCGATAAGATGGCTATGGTTGTTGCCGGAAATGAGATGATTGTTGCTACATTAACGACGACGGTTGTTGATGATAATGACTGGTGGATGCGACGACTGATGGCTAATGGTTGTGACGACACAAACTATTCGTGATGAGATCTGCTGATGACACTTGTGGTTGTTCCCTCTTTATCTCCCCCTCGAGTTCAGGGGCGGCCCTGGCCCAGGGCAGGCCGGGCGACGGCCCAGGGCCCCCTGACGAAAGAGGGCACCAACATGGAATTGTCTATAATAGAACTAGTATGTATTATATGCCTCTTTTATAACAAAAAGTATTGTGGTGTAGTGGTTACAAGGCTAGACTTGTATTTAAGAGGTCCTTGGTTCAAATCTTATCTACAACAAATTTTTATTTTATTTAGACTTTTTTTTACATTATGTATGAGGCCCATTTAGAAAATTTTGCCTTGGACCCCCAATTGCTCAGGACCGGCCCTACTCGAGTTGAGTACGGTAGAGCATCATGCTCATCCTGCAATGAACTAAGCCAAATGAGCCCTCAAATTGGAGCTTTCAAGACGAAGCCCGTAATCTTATGATGAATCCATCTTGAATCAACACACACTAAAGGGACCCGTATGTGATTTTGAAGGAAAGTGTCCAAAAATAAGTCAATGATCTTTTTTGACCATATGTATAGTAATCCTATATAAGATTGGATTTGACCATATATATTGTTATCCTACATAGGATTGGATTTCCAATATATAATCCTACATAAGATTGAATTTTAACCCTACATAGGATGGAATTTCTATGGTATATAAAGGGATCTAAAGGTTCTCCACAATACACCTCCAACAGTGCTCAATGTAAGTTGTTGAATAAGTTCAACACAAGTGTATCTCATTGTGCTCAAGTTGTTGAATAAGTTCAACACAAGAGAGCTAAAATTGTTGAATACGTTCAATACAAAAATTTGAGAGAATTTTTCTATCTTTGTGATAGGTTGTTCTTGAGTGCAAGGAGTGAAGTGTTGAGAGTTATTGTAATTCATTTTCTTCTTCATAGTGGAACTAAATCATCCTCGTTTGTAGAACTAGGCATCTAGGCCGAACCACGTAAATCATTGTCTTTGTGGTTGTGAATTTTCTCTGAGTTTTTTTGATTTATTTTCGCTGTGCCCAACAAATTGGTATCAGAGTTTTGGGAGTCTAGCAAGGTGTCCGACAAAGTTCTTAGAGAAAGTTAATTGAGTATACTCTTGATGAGGCTCCGTCAAGCAGGATCGGAAAGTATGAAATTGAGAAGTTCAATGGAAAAAATAATTTTGGCTTTTGGAAAAGCCAGATGAATGACGTTCTCATATCTCAAAAGCTTCATAAGGCTTTACGGGAAAAATCCAAAAAGCCCGCTGACATGACCGATGATGATTGGGACGACATGGATCTCGAAGCATGTGCCGCTATTCGTCTGTGTTTGGAAAGGGATGTCGTGTACTTTGTGAAGGACGAAACCACCGCCGTTGGACTATGATTGATGTTAGAATCACTCTACATGACGGAGACTCTCACCAACCGACTTCATATGTTAAAGTCGCTCTACAGACTAGTGATGGAGGAAGGTACGTTAATTCGGAATCATATTTCAAAATTCAATCGAATTATTTTCGACTTGAAAGATGTTGACATACATGAAGATGATGATCGTTTGGCGCTGATCCTACTATTTTCTTTGCCTGATTCTTATGAGAATCTTATTCAAACGTTACTATACGGGAAGGAATCAATTTCCGTAGAAGAAGCTACGAGTGCTTTATTGTCTAATGAGGTGCGGAGGTTGGCATCTAATGGCGGAAATGGTGGAGACCAAGTCCAAAGTTTGACGGCAAGAGGAAGGACAAACAATAGAGCATCTTTTAGCAGAAGGTCAAGATCCAAGTCCAAAACACCTATTTAGAAGGTAAAGTGTTTCAACTGCAATAAGAAAGAACATTATGCAAATAAATGTCCTCATCCAAAGAAAAAGAACAAGAAAAAGGAGAATAAGACAGAGAGAGAATGTGATGAAGCAAACTGTGCTTCAGAAGCTGACAGTGACGGGGTCTGTTTTTTGGTGGCACATGACAACATGAGTGACCGTTGGATTCTCGATTCCGGATGCTCGTACCATATGTGTCCAAAGAGGGAGTGATTTTCTTTCTACAAGGCGACAGATGGCGGTTCTGTGTTGATGAGCAACAACAACGCATGTCGAGCTGTTGGAATTGGGTCTATCAAGGTGAAAATGTATGATGTTGAAATTGGGTCTATCAAGGTGAAAATGTATGATAGAATTATGCGGACTTTGGCCGATGTCAGACATATTTCCGACCTCAAGAATTTTTTTATTTTTCTTGGTACGCTTGACTCAAATGGAAACAAGTTTGTTGTCGAGGGTGGAGTCTTACGGGTTGTTCGTGGTTCTTTTGTGGTGATGAAAGGTCACCGACAGGGTAACCTTCATATCTTATTGTAAAGCAATGGGACTGGGACTTTAGCAGTCAGTACATCTAATTTGTCTGATAGCACGCGTCTTTGGCATATGCAGCTTGGACATATGAGCGAGAAAGGCCTATCCTTACTGAGCAAGCAAGGGTTACTGAAGAACTTGAAGAAGCCAAGTATAGATTTCTGTGAGCATTGCGTTTATGGCAAGCAGGACATGGTGACCTTCAGTACAAGCAAGCATAAGACAAGAGGTATTCTCGACTATGTGCATACGGATGTATGGGAACCTAGCAGGATTCCTTCCAAGAATGGAGCAAGGTACTATGTTACTTTTATTGATGATTATAAATGTTATGTTTGGTTGTATTTCATCAAAACCAAGGATCAAGTGTTCGAAAAGTTCAAGCAGTAGAAAGTGATGGTGGAGAACAGAACGGGTAGAAAGGTTAAGACATTGAGGTCTTATAATGGTACTGAATATACCTATGGACTTTTCAAAGATTTCTGTGCTCAAGCAGGTATCGTTCGACATTGGACTATCAGGAACACACCGCAGCAGAATGGGTTAGCAGAGAGGATGAACCGAACCTTACTTGAGAAAGCAAGATATATGCTCTCCAATGCCGGTTTAGGCAAGGAATGGTGGACGGATGCTATACACATGACGCGGTACTTGGTTAATAGATCACCAACTCCAGCTATAAACTGTAAGACTTCATATGAGATAATGACCGGTAAACCATCAGATTACAACACTTTGCGCGTGTTTGGATGCAAAGCTTACTATCATGTCAATGAGGGTAAGTTGAATCCGAGAGCCAAGAAAGTCATATTCTTGGGATATGCACAAGGAGTGAAGGGATACCGTCTGTACTGCTTGGAGGATAAGAAGTTCTTAATCAGCAGGGATGTCACATTTGATGAGTTTTCAGTGTTGGCTTCAAGTAAGAGTGAGTCCGATCAGGATGATGGTGTATCTAGCAAATCTCAAACTGTTGAGATTGAGTCATCTGAGGATGCATCAGATGAGGTAGAGGTTTCTGAAGATGTTCATCAAGCCTCAGAAGAGCAACAACCAGAGGGTGAGCAGCACCAGTAGCAAAATTCCTTGGCCACTACTAGGCCAAGGAGATTAATCAAGCCTGTACACATGTATGGATTTGAAGAACCGGTAAAGCACTATGGACAGTTAAATGTGGTGGCATATGCACTACTAGTGGAGGATGACGAGCCTATCACCTTCAGACAGACTGTCAAAAATACTAGCAGCAAAAACTGGATGGTGGCTATGCAAGAAGAGATTGAGTCTCTCCACAAGAACTGTACATGGGATTTGGTTCCATTGTCCAAGGGCAAGCGAGCTATAGGCTGCAAGAGAGTGTACAAAAAGAAGGAAGCTTCTCCAGAGCCAGGTAGAGAAGTTTTGCTTGAGAGTCCTTAGGGACAGGATTGACGAGTGGTTAATTTGGTGAAGCTATGCGGTGGAGAAGTGTGTCGGCTCAGTTTTGTGGCAAAACCTTGTCGAGGTGGAGATATGAAAGAAAGTGTCAAAAAATAGGTCTATAACCTTTTTTGACCATATATATCGTAATCCTATATAAGATTGGATTTGATCATATATATTGTTATCCTACATAGGATTGGATTTTCAATATATAATCCTACATAGGATTGGATTTTAAGCCTACATAGGATAGAATTTCTATGGTATATAAAGGGCTCTAAAGGTTCTCCATAATACACCTCCAAGAGTGTTCAATGTAAGTTGTTGAATAAGTTCAACACAAGCGTATCTCATTGTGCTCAAGTTGTTGAATAAGTTCAACACAAGAGAGCTAAAGTTGTTGAATAAGTTCAACATAAAAATTTGAGAGATTTTTTCTATCTTTGTGATAGAGAGTTCTCGAGTGCAAGGAGAAGTGTTGAGAGCTATTGTAATTCCTTTTCTTCTTCATAGTGGAACTAAATCACCATCGTTTGTGGAAGTAGGCATTTTGGCTGAACCACGTAAATCATTGTCTTTGTGGTTGTAAATTTTTTCTGAGTTTTTTGGGTTTATTTTCGCTGTGCCCAACAGATTTACTTCCTCTTAATCCATCTTGGATCCTATCTTGTTTGGATGCCCGAAACAGACTTCAACTCGGAGATTGAGAGATTGGGCACTACAACTAAATACGTTACCCCTTAGTGTGATGACTTCAAATGGCTGTGACTGCTCCAATTCAGTCCGAAAATCATCCAATATTTGTAGTATGGCAGAAGGATATATTGGAAAACTAAATGTATATTTGTAATAATAATAATTGTTTTCTATCAACGAATCTATGGCAACGAATCTATGGAAAGGTGTACGAATCTATTTATTGGAAATGTTTGTCCTTTCCATTGTGTCTCTTTATTTCTATAAAAGCATAAGTGTTTGAATAATTCAATTACTCAATCAATTCATCCATCTAGCATTAAATTTAAGAGAGAAAGGGACAACCAACATTGCTTCGACGAGTTCCTACGGTGTGAAGTGCTGCTACCGAAGGAGAAGAACCGTTGTATCCTGGGAGACTAATCGCCATTAAAATCGTAAGCACCAGTGCGTGGCGAATATTGTCTTAAGAACATTGAACCAAGTTCAAACCTCGATCTCAGTTAGATTATTATTTTATATTTTAATTTCAGAGTTTATATACAAAGTTGTGAGTTCATTACTAACAGGATATTCATGCTGGGGAAACTTCTATTGGATATAGTCTCCTCATCAGACTTGGACCATAAAAAATTGATGATGACCTTTAGAAGTCTGCTCTTCTTTAGTTGTTTCATACATGTATGTCAAATCCCATCCAGTTTTTATGCTTTGTGACCAGAACGACACATGAATCGATTGATTGCAACAGGACCGTTCAACTTTTGTATTGCTAGCAACATCAACTTTTGCATTGCTACTACTAACATCCAGAACCACCATTACCACGTCAGATAACGGAACCTGTCTCTCCACCATTAGGAAGCTTAGATGTTATCTCCCTAGTCTTCTTGTCTTCTTGGACAGAATATTCGGGATAACACTTCGAACATAAGTAGTGGGTCTCCTAAGAACAGAATATTCGGGATAACACTTAGAACATAAGTAGTGGGTCTCCAAAGAAGTCTCTCCATCAGAGTGCTGACTCGATGATTGTTGTGGCAGGTGCCAAGGCCAAGCGGATCCCTCGTATGTGAGTGAGAGAGAGGTCAACAAGCTCTCAAGGAATTCAATTTTTTTCTTTTTCTTTTCCTCATCGTCCACCATAGTTTACAGTATCGGCAGATACGACCAATACCGATACGGTTTGGCATGTCCCGTTCCGATACCAACCGCTACCAATATTGATCGATGTCGACGTTGAGGATCTCTATCCCATCCAATTCGGTAGAGAAAGTTGAACGAAAAAGACCAATAAACAAGGTTATAAAAGCATAGTAACGTCGTAAAAGCATGTAAATGAAGAAACTTATTTATCGAAGGTAAACCAATCAACAATGATGACTGTTGAGAGTATTAATGGGCTTTTAGTCCCACATCGGATAGAATAATAGGGAGGGGTTAGCCTCTCCTATATAAGTGTAGCTCCACCTCAATAATAAACAAGTCAAAATATTCTACTAAATTCTATTTGGTATCAGAGCCACCACCTCTCTCTCCACCAAACCCTAATCGCCATCCCTCTCCACAAAATCCTAACCCTACTCCACAAAACCCTAGACGACACCCCCCAACCCCTTCCCACCTTCTCCGCCCCCACCGCCCCGCCTCCGCCTGCCTCCCCTCCCCCCTCAGCACCGCCCGGCCTACGCCCGCCTCCCCTCTTTCGCCGCCAGCACCGCCCCCCCCCCAACCATCGCCCCACCCTGTCTCCTTTCACATCGGCCTCCATTCCCCCACCGGCCCTTCTCCTCCTTCTCGTCCGGCCATGCGACCTCCAGTCGCAACCCGGCATGGGACATGAGGAGCGGCTCTCAGAGACGTCGTTACCGCTGAATGAGGAACAGTAGACGTGGAGAGAACGGTGACCAAAGGTGCAGACGGTCTCGATCTATCTTGTTGATGGAAGAGGAGAAGACGAAGATGATGGAGACGATCTACGGCAAGCTGACGGCCAAAGAGATGAAGGCTTTGGTGGACGATCTCTTCTCCAGGAGGCTGACCGAGACTAGTTCCCGCCCTGCACACATAGATGTGGATCCTTCACCATACAAAATGGTGAAGTTGGAGAAACTGAAAGTAAAGTTGGAGGGTACTTCCAATTATTTGAAGTGGTCGCGTCAGGCGATGCGGACTCTGAAGGCAAGAGGCTTGGTGGACTATGTGAATGGCCAAACCAAGGCACCTGAAGATCACTCCTCACGGAAGTTTGCTGTGTGGGAGATCGTCAACAATGTTGTAGCAGGATGGTTGACAACCTCCTTGACCGACCAAGTGTCGGACAACGTGGAGGCAATGGAGGTGGCCGGTGATATTTGGATGACGCTGAAGGACATGTACTCGGGGACAGACAACCCTATGAGAGTCTTCCAACTGCAGGATGAACTTGATAAGGTGGTCCAAGAAGATCACACCATCTCCGAGTATGCGGCTGTGCTGAAGAAGTATTGGTCAGATCTTGACCACTATGATCCCATTGGTGTGGAAGATGAGCAAGTGGAACCAATATTTACGAAGCATTACCAAAAGTTCATGGAATATATCTCACGACAGAGGATGATGAAGTTCCTGAAGGGGCTCAACCCAGCATTCGAGCAAAGGAGGAATGTGCTACTCGGACAACCCGAACTGCCATCACTAGAGGAGGCCATTACTGCTATGGCACAAGAAGAAGCACGGTTGAAGCTGATGCCCAGCACCACTAACACTCCGGAAGAGAAATCAGCTCTAACAGTTTTTAACCCAAACGCTTCAGGAGGGGGAGGGTGCTACAACTGTGGAGACCCATGACACTTCATCAGATTCTGTACGAAGCCTATGAGAGGCCAGTCCAGCGGTCATGGACGCGGCCGTGGAGGACGTCGAGGTGGCAGAGGACGCTATGTCGGTGGCAGAGGACATTATTCTGGAGGTGTAACCCCTGTTTTAAAAAAAATTAATAAATGAAAAATAATTCCAAATTTGTCCCAAATTGATTCCATTAGGTTCTAAATATTTTTCTATTAATTTTAGAATTTTTCTGCGATTTGTTTGGAGTCGTTTGGACGTCATTTGATTTTTTTTGTAATTTAAAAACTGCTACCGTAAAAGCTGCATTTCTCACCTTCATGGCAAAACAGTAAATATTTAATCATAGGGTTGAGTTAGTAATTAACCATGGCTAGGTTGCCCTAATAAAGCTTCCCTATAAATAGGCACACTTTCCAAGGAGAAAAACTCTAATTTTTATCAATTTTAATGATTGGTATTAGAATCCTCAAATTTAATATTTTAAAATTCCTGTCTGATACGCGCACTGCCATCGGCGATCAACTCCGGCAACCCCCCTATCTCGGCCGTCCGACTTCGCCTTCGACCAAGGAAACCACCAACACGTCGAGCTCAACGAGCCGCAACCGACGCCGCAGCCCGACGCCGCCGCTGACCGCCGCAGCGCCGCCGCCTCCCGCCCGACCGGCCGAGTAAGCAACTTCTCCATTTCTTCTTCGTTCTTCGATTTCTTTCCCTCAATGTGTTCGTCTCGACATGACGAGTTTGTTGCCCTAGTTTTCGTAGCTCCTCGACACCTATACGTCTGGAAAAACCGAGCCATAGGTCGGACACGGCGAACTTTCGTGTCGAAGCGACACGAGACACGTCCTATCGTGTGGAGAACGTCGAGGCGAACTTAACACTACCCTCGGACACGAGGATTGGTGTCAAATTCGTGCCGACACACTCTCGGACACGAACTGAACACATTTTCGAGTGTCCAACTGTTTGGGACACGAAGATGGTGAACCCCCCTTTTGTTTCTAAATAAAATTAACTCAACCCTATCCCTAGCAGCAAGCTCGGGCTGACCCAATGGTCAGCCGAGTGGCGCTCGAAACACACACCCCCCCTTCAGCTGGCCGAGTTCGAACCCCCCTTTTGTATTGTTTGAGTGATTATTAGTTGATATATATAATATGATAAAATAATATCATTGTAACATTTAACTTCCTTTTGTGTTTTTGATAAACACCTCATATTAAATTATAGTTACATTTCAATCTTGTCATTTACATTCTGTCATTTAATTTCTGTCATTAAATTATGTCATTTAAATTATGTCAATATAAATACAGTGCCTATACTGTAATATTTATATATGTACTCTATAAATACAGTGTCTATTCTGTAATATATAAATAAATACAATGCCTATACTGTAATATGTATTTTATAAATACAGTGTCTATACTGTAATATTTACGCTCTCAATTTCTGCAATTAATTCATTTACTTACATGTATTTAAATTCCGTATTTATTTACGATTTTACGTATTTTGTGCAATCGACCACTCTAAGTCCAAACCTAGCATGAGTTGTGTTACGTCCCGTATCCCAATTACAACGGTGACGTCATGGAACACATCCCCAGGCTACGCGCCGAATTCGCGATTGTCGTCCGTAAATTAGCAGAATGGAAAATACAAGGAACAATTACATTCATAATTACAACTTTAATTATATTTACATCAAAAGTATTTCTAAAGGTACATTAACTATAAGTTAGTTAGAACAAAATATTTACATATGGCAGACTACAAAATGAAGATTGTCGTCCTTTGAGATTCTCCAGAACGTCTATTCTCCCGTATTACGCTCGTCATACAGAGGTAAAGGTTCCGCAGGATCATCATCTTCTCCTAGTGAACAAATACTAGGTCGTTTAGAAACGACAAGCAAGTCCTCGGTCAAGAACGGTAAATAAATAATAATAATAAAGACGGGAAATGAATGATATATATATATATATATATATATATATATATATATATATATATATATATATATATATAAATCTTGAAATTTAGGGAATTAGTTTTACTTTTATGAATGTAAATTGAATACCTCAATATTAGTTATTTTTATCTCTTACCTAAACACTTAATATGCATACAATTAGTATATTCAAAATGAAATGCAATTTGAGAACAACCCTTCCGAATACTCTCCTAATCAGCTTTTCCGACAACAATCCCGTATACCTGGGATCAGGTTATGACTTGGTGGTGCGGTGCTTAGAATCCGGCCCTGCCTCTCTTGGGCTTAAATGTACTTAGTCTCTCTTGAACCCAGAAAATCACCAAATCGATGTTGCTGTCGAAGAGGTGCAATTGTTGGATGGCACGGAATTAAATCCGGCCCTGCCTCTCACGGGCTAAATGGATGGCTCAGATCATTACAATCCGGCCCTGCCTCTCATGGGCTAAGTGAGCTAAGCCTCACATACTCAATTCGTATGCCCTACGAATGAGCTAATGTACTGATCAGTCTTTGGTTATTATGCTGCGGAGCTGTATAGGTGATATTCGGGTTGTTCTCCCCTCCCAATGCTTCCTATCTAATTATTATGATTACTGAATATTATTATCATTATCATAAATATGGAGTTTATCTATCTAAGAGGCTAAAAATGCATCTTGTAAATGTCCATTTTGAATGGTATTTAGAAATTAATTATTCCGAAATGGCATTTAGACATAAAACTACCAAGTGGAATATTATACTCATATTTTACAAAATGATAATATAAGGAGTCTAATTTAAATTGTGATACGTGTCCTACATATTCTAAATACTCTCTAAGGTTTACGGGATCATCCAATTTCTCGGGAGATCGAGAATCTCTCTTGAAATTTCCGAAAATTTCGACAGAATCTCCTTTGTATTTAGAGACCCCGGAAATTTACAAGAGACATAATAAAAATATAAGTATAATCCGGGTTCGCCGACCCCTTCGGCGGAGCAACCCTCAACACCGGAAACCACGCATTTGTATTATATGCATTTAATATCAAAGCTTTTCTTACCTTGGCGAGCAATTAGGCGATTCAAGCAATTTAGTTATTCCATTTTCTTTCTATAACTAATCACAACAAAAGGGTTAGTACTATCACAATTTAAGCATAAGATTTCAACTTATCCCTTACTAATAATGATATTGGTTAGATTAAATCTAATAGTACACTTAAACTCGTGTCATAACATACCAAAGTTTTTAGCTTCTTTAAAGACACAAAAGAGGCTAAAATTGGAAATTTTCAAATGTATGGTTACCCTAACATATGGGGACTAAAAATCTCTTATTTAGACTATCTTCTGAGGTCCAAATGTATAAAATGAGGCTACTTTACAATGTGGACAGAATTGATCCAATATGCTAAAATTGAGCACTTAATCATAGGTATTCATGTCAAACAAGGAAGTGAATCCATATTTATTTATCCTCCTTGGTGTATGGTTAAATTCCTATGTTGTACGTACCTCATATGCATGCTTAATGGTATAAATTCATGAATTTGCCTATATACATATATTGTGCCAAAATATGTAATTTAGTGTCCTTTCGTAAATACATGTACCTTGTAGATTCGATTTTTCTTTGAAAGACCCGGCAAATGAAGTATCATAACGCTTGGGTGTTTGTGTACAATAGCTCTCACTATATATTTATTTTAAAAATAAATTGTTTGACAGAATTTATATAAATTTGATAGTATAGCAATTTCCCTTGATTAGCAATTTATGTGCCATAATTGTCTTTATAAAGGTACTAAGTTGTAACGACCATAGTTCGTATTACGTATTTTGGTATACGTGTACGTATTTTGATTCATGGCATGTCTCGTTGCACGGTTTATTTTGGCATTTTGTTTGCTTGGTTCGGTTTGCTTGGTTTGGCTTGGTTTGGTTTTGCATGTGGACCAACCCCACCTACCCCCACTCTCTCCCTTTATTAGCCGCCACCCCTTCTCTCTCCTCACTTACTTCTTCATTATTTCTTCTTCCTCCTCCATAAACACTCTCCACCTACCAGAGGAAGAGGCTTAGGCAAGTGCAGCTTGCTTCATGTAGGAACTCAGTTTTTATTGTTCCATTGTCTTCCTCATGAAATTCTAAGACACTTTAATATTTAGCATTTTTAATTTCCATGGTTCATTTCTTGTAGATCTAAGCTTGTTGCATTTTCGGATTTCTCGTGTTTTGATCTATCTAACCTTGTTATTTCCTAGTTTTGATGGTTCCATGTTGTAGAGAATTTCTTTCTGCCCCATTTTGACCTATGAAAGTCCGGATTCTAACCTTGGATGAAGGTTTAGTGGAGCTTGGAAACCATGGCGTTCCTTAGTTCTTTTCTCGGAAAAGTGGAGAAGAAGAACAGTGGTTGGCCGCATGGCCTTTCATGCGGCAGTTTTCCCAGCCGCATGGCCATAGCCGCATGACTCCTGGCAGCTTTAGCCGCATGAACCCATTTTCTTCCTGCTGCATATGCATGAATTATCTTGGCCGCATAGGCCATGGTCCCCTCGCCCCTAGCCGCATAAGACCCCATTTGCTTAGCCGCATGGCTTGAGTTGATTCAGCCGCATGGCTCTGCCCGACTTCAGCCGCATAGCTATCTTTAGCCCTTAGCCGCATGAACCCCTTAACTCACTGGCCGCATGGCCCGAGCCGCATGGGCGCTCTTTGCCGCATGAGTCCGCATCCTACAGCCGCATGCGCCCCGTTCTCCTAGCCACATGGCGTTGGTTCCCCCTAGCCGCATGAGCTTGTTCCCCCCACGGCCGCATATGCTCGTTTCCCTCAGCCGCATGAACCCATTTGTCCCTGGCCGCATGAGCCATTCCCTTCCCAGCCGCATGGCCTCTGGCCGCATGGCTTCGGTAGATCCCAGCCGCAAGAGACCCCATCCCATAGTCGCATACTCCTGTCTCTTCCTTGGCCGCATGAGCCCCTTTCTTTTCCTAGCTGCATGAGCTTGTTTTCCCTTAGCCGCATGGCTCTTTCCATACTCCTTGTCCTCTTTTATTATTATATTGATATTATTATTATATTGGAATGTTACATTTATGCTCATGTTTCCTAACCCTATGTATAGCTTGGGTCCATTGATAGAATGTTTGTACCATGTAAATTCGGATATGTTCCATGAACACGATAGTGGCCCGTCGTGGCGCACTCTTGACAAGTAAACCTGACATGACACCCTTGATATGCTGTTGCGACAACTAGCACGACATGACAAGAGTGATTGGCCTGGACACCGTGGACGATTGTATTTGTACAAATGAACCAGTATTGTCTTGCATCATGTCTAGGATAGGGACCCTGAATACCACGGTCAGGGGTACCTAATGAAATTGACTAAGGCTAATAACTAGAAAATCCAGTAGTCATGAAGAGATTTCTCAGCTACAGGCAATCCCGTTATCTGGGCGCCCCATCATGGGATTTGTAGCCTACCGTTGAGTATGGCACATTTCCAGCACACTGTAATGTGTTGCACCCACCAAATTACTTAAGGGTACATGCGTTTCTTGGACGATGTACCCACATGAATTCAATCCCCTAATTGCGTTTGGATAACCTGGATGGTCTGCAGGACTTGTGGCTGTTGGAATAATCTCATTGCATCTTGCTAGTAACTATTGTTTGCAAAAACAAAAGTCTTTATTTCACAAACTTTAAAGAATAGTACAAAAGTACAATGAATTCTGGAAAAGTACAACTGTAGGAATCCGATCTTAAGACGATCGCTTTATCCCTTGGACGATGTGAACTTTGAAGACGATAGCCTCTGAAGAATGCAGCAGCACTTGGACAAGAACTCCTGATCTCTGATGATCTTGAATAATGATCCCCCCTTAATGAAGAACTTGAAACTCTATTTATAGAGTTCTAGAAATAACTATTTTGTAGTTATTCTGGATTGCGCACAATGGACTGCGCCAGTGACAGACTGCGCAGACTGTAAACTGCGCTGGCCTTTGGGCAGTTGCTCGCTCGTGGGCTAACTGTATTTAGACGCGTGGCATTGTTTGATTAAAATGCGCTTGGTCGTGTACAGACGGTTGCCACGTGGCGAGCAATTGATGGCATGTAAGCCACGTAATAAATGTCAGTTATCTTCAAAAAGCTTGATGGATCGCGCCACTTGAATAGCGATAGCTTCAGACTGCGCTCATCTCTAGTCAATGGATCGCGCTGGGATTCGGACAACTGGACTGCGCTGGGATTTGGACTTGGTCAAATTGCGCTAAGGAGGATCTGGCAGACCGCGCTCAGGTTGAACTGGCAGACTGCGCTGGACTGTACCGCTGTTCTCGAGCGCCGTGCTGCACGAGAAACGAACAGACTCCTCGCTTTTCGGGCTGTCAAGCTGTCAGAAGATTTGATCTTCTTGTCAGGTAATAATGGCATTGCCACGTCAGCATAGCGCGCTCGGGCATTAGCGCAGTTCAGCCTAGCGCGGTTGATTTATAGCGCTGTTCATGTTAGCACGGTTCATTGATGGTTGCACAATTTGGGCTTCTGTGCTTTATTTGATGGGTGCAACTTGATTTTTAGGACTTACAAGACCCCCTTCAAAGTTTTCGAAATTTGAAAATATTCAAAGTTTCGAAATACTTTGAATTTCAAATTTGAAATCAAGTTGCGCTTTGGCTGCGCGTTTGGAGGAATTAGCTCCAACTTTCTCGGCGCAATCGGAGGTGACTGTTACGTTTCTGTGAGTCGATAGGCTCCATTTGAGAAGACTTTACTCACGATATAAGGCCCTTCCCATTTTGCATCGAACTTGCCTTTGCTCATGTGAGTCATAGTCATGGGACGTCTGACTGTTAGAACGAGTTCTCCTTTCTGAAAGGCTCTGATTTTAACTTTGCGGTTAAAAGTCTTCGAGATGCGGGCTTGATATAATTCAATATATTGTTGAGCCAATAGCCGCTTCTCGTCGAGTGCCTCCAATTCTTGAAGTCGAAGAAGATCATTGTTCTCTGTAGTAAGTTCGTTAGCGATGGCAATTCCCAAAGATGAAATTTGAAGTTCCAGAGGTAGAACTGCTTCACAACCGTAAACCAGAGAAAAAGACGTACAGCCTGTGGGGTTGCGGACCGTAGTACGGTAGGCCCATAGACATTCTCCAAGCTTTTCACTCCAATTCCGTTTGTTAGTAGACACAAACTTCTTAAGGAGCTTGATAATAGTCTTGTTGAAGGCTTCAGCCAAGCCATTAGCAGCAGGGTTGTAAGCTGTAGAGGCGACATTATCAATCCGATAATCGTCACAGAACCTGGTGAACTTTTGACTGATGAACTGAGGTCCATTGTCGTGAATGATTCGTCGAGGTATACCAAACCTGTAAATAACATGGTGTTTGACAAAGTTGATGACGCTGCTAGTTTTGACTTCAGCTAAAGGTATAGCTTCGGCCCACTTGGAGAAATAATCAGTTATTGCTAGTATAAACCGATGTCCCTTAGAAGGAGGATTGATAGGACCTACAATATCCATACCCCAAGCTTCAAAAGGCCAGGAAGCAGCAGTCGGATGAAGGAATTCCGACGGTTGATGGATGAAATCTGCATGGACTTGACAGGCTCGACATTTCCTTGCATATTCGATGGCATCAGACACCATAGAGGGCCAGTAGTAACCCATTCGTCGGATACGATCCTGTAACTTAGGGCCGGGTTGATGTGCTCCGCAGACACCATCATGAGCTTCACGCAATACCTGCTTTGCTTCATCACCAGCAAGACAGCGCAAAAGCAGGCCGTCATAAGTCCGTCGATAGAGAGTTTTAGTGGTCTGATTATAGTAGAATCGAAGAGATCGTCGACGAATACTCGTAGCCTCCTTAGGATCTTCGGGAAGTATGTCATGAACTACGAAGTCGATGAAAGGAGCTCTCCAATCTTCATTGATAACATTGACTTCGGCGAAGTTACTGAACTCAATGTTGCGATTGTTTTCAATGCAGAACAACTCTCTGTTGGAAACAACAACCACTTGTTGTCTTTTGACGGGAATTGCTAAGACTGCTGCGAGATTAGCTAAAGCATCTGCCTCAGTGTTGCAAGCTCGTCGGACATATTCAATAAAGAAAGCCTTGAATGATGTAGCCATGTAAATCACTGCTTCATGATAGGGCACTAGATCTTGATGGCGAACTTCGTATGTTTCTCTAACCTGATTGACAACCAGTTTAGAATCGCCATAGACTTCAAGATATTTGACTTCCAACTGTTTCGCTAGTTGGAGTCCAATAAGCAAGGCATTGTATTCAGCCACATTGTTAGAGCATGGTTGATCTAAGGAATAAGCTCTCTGGATAGCTAATCCTTCTGGAGAGACTAGTACAATTCCAACTCCTGTAACAATGGTCCCATTTGGTCCGATCCGGGATGCTCCGTCGAAGAACAGACGCCAGGTAGGAAATTCTTCCGAGATCATGTCTGATTCCAATATTTCATCTGGAATTTCGTCATAAAGCTTAGATGTCTCCGGAACAGGATGAGCTGCTAAAAAGTCAGCCAGTGCTTGACCCTTAACAGACTTTTGCGGAACATAAACCATGTCGTATTGAGCTAGCAGAATGGCCCATGTAGCCAGTCGAGAATTAAGTGTGCTGGGCTTCTTCATCAGTACCCGAAGAGGATTAACTCGGAAAATGACGTGAATGGTTTGGCCAATGATATAATGCCGAGTCTTTTGAACAGCGAACATAAGAGCTAGGCACTCTTTCTTAACCGGACTATAACGGTGTTCAGCACCAATCATAGTACGACTAAGATAGTAGATGGCTTGTTCATGACCTTCTTTGTTCTTCTGGGCAAGTAAAGCACCCAACGAATGATCCATAGCACGGACATACATTAAGAATGGTATGCCTGAGATCGGTGGCGCCAAGACTGGCGGGTTCATCAGATACCGCTTTATATCATCGAATGCTCGTTGACATTCTTCGGTCCAAACGAAAGATACACCCTTCTTCATTAATTGAGTAAATGGTTTGCAGCGTCCAGACAGATTTGAAATGAACCTCCTGATGTACGCAAGTCGACCTTGGAATCCTCGTAGCTCTTTTAAGTTGCGTGGAGGACGCATTTCTTGAATGGCTTTGATCTTCTCAGGATCCACGTGTATACCTTTAGAGGTAATGACGAAGCCGAGAAACTTACCACTAGAAACACCCAAGAATGACTTGGTGGGATTCATTTTTAACTGATGTTGGCGCATTAGATTGAAGATAGTTCTTAAATCTTGGATGTGATCTTCCTTTAGACGACTCTTGACAGCAATATCGTCGACATAACATTCGACAGTCTTGCGCAGATGATCTCGAAAGATGGTACTCATAGCTCGTTGGTAAGTTGCACCAGCGTTCTTGAGACCAAATGGCATCACAGTGTAGCAGTAAACTCCGCGAGGAGTGCGGAAAGAAGTATGTTTTTCATCTTCAGGGTTCATCCGAATCTGATTGTAACCAGAAAATCCATCCATGAAGGATATCCTTTCGAACCCGCAAGTGTTGTCGATCATGACATCTGTAATAGGGAGAGGAAACTCATCATTTGGACAAGCTTCATTAAGATCCCGAAAGTCAATACAAACTCGAACTTTGCCAGTTTTCTTCAAGACTGGGACAACGTTGGCTACCCAATCAGGATGTTGTTCTTCTCGAATAAAGCCACAAGCTATGAGCTTTTTGACTTCATCATCAATTGCGTCCATCATTTCTGGCTTGAATCGCCTTTGCTGTTCTTTGACTGGCTTTGCATTAGGTAAAATATTCAGTTTATGAGTAGCAACTTTGGGATCTAAACCTGGCATGTCTTCATAATTCCAAGCAAAGACATCAATGTATTCTCGAATAAGAAGAATTAATTCTTGCCTATCTGCCTCTGGGAGGTTCTTGCTGATGAATATTGGACGAGGTGACCCGTTTTCTCCTACGTCAATTTGAACCAATTGATCTTCGGTAGGAGGTTCTCGTTGTTCGAATCGGAGTTCCCATTGGGTATCCATTCGTTGAGCCCAAGGATATCTTTCAGGATTTTCTTCGATATCCTCATCATAGCCTTCTGGGAGTTCAGCGGAGACCATGTTAGAAGATACGATCAATCGATGAACTTGACCGATACTGGTATCAGAATCCCATGATCTGGAGTCAGAAGAGTTAGAGCGTTCCTCATTATCGGATTCGGAGACTTCTGGAGATAAGACCGGAGGTGAAGTATATCCGAGACCTCTTTTCATCCTGCTGTAGTACATCTCTGATTTTTCTTTCGGAACAACCGTACGGATAGGAGTTCGTCGACCCTTACCGTAATTGAGACCATTCTTGAAGTCATAACCCATCTTTCGGATGATGTCTTTTGATTGTTGACTATAACGACGAAGTTGGAGACGTCCCATATCGTTATTTTTGCTATCATCCGTATAGCTGAAATTTTGTTCTGACCCTTTACTAAAAAGTATTGGACTCTCACCTCTCTTTCGAGAAGGGACAACAAAATATGAGTCATCTGGATGGTTAAATAATACTTCCGTCTGAAGGGATTGTACGACCCCTATTGTAAATGACTGAAAGCTGTCTAGCATATCCAAATAGCATTTAGTATGATAAATGACATCAGTATACTGGAAAGTAGATGCTTTTTCATTGATTTGTACATCCATATTTACAACAGGACCTTTAGCCTTAGCCGGCTTGGTCAGATCGATTACAAGAGGAGGAACAGAAGAGCAAGGAGGTTTAGGCTTGTTGCGACGAAGGTCGATAACAAGCGGCTCAGAAGAGGTGAGCTCCTTTTTATCCTTGTTACGACGTAAGTCGATAACCAGTGGCTCAGAAGAGGTGAGCTCACTTTTATCCTTGTTACGACGTAAGTCGATAACCAGCGGCTCAGAAGAGGTGAGCTCCCTTTTATCTTGATTATCACCAGTTGATTGCTTCTGGGCTGGCAGATGAATAGCCAGTAGTTTGGAGGATTGAGGATGAGAAACACGCCCTTTGACAGGTATGATGAGAGTGTCATTGGGCACTGCTTCTTGTTCTTCCTCACCGTCCATGGCTAATACTACCTTCATAAACTCTTCTTTGTACATGCGAGCGTCGTTGCAGTATGCTTCAACGCCTTTAAACGGGTAGAGATCCGCAACTTCTTTTTGGACTTCTCCTTTGTCATCAACGTATTTGAAGCATTGATGGAGAGTAGAAGGAACAATGTTGTGTTCATGAAGGAATGGTCTCCTCCCCAGAAGAGCATTGTAAGAACAACCATAGTTGTCTATAATATAGAAGGTCACCTTCGTGCGAAGATTGCCAATTTGGAGTTTTAGGCGTATCTTGCCTAAAGGTTCACTCCTTCCCTGGTTGAATCCCAGGATGGTGGTGATAGTGCCAGAGAGGCTATGCACTGGAATCTTTAGAGCATCCAACATTGTCTTCGGCATGATGCTGAGTGCTAACCCTGGATCTATCAGAATACGATCAACCTTCATGGTGTCAACATATCCTGTAAAGTAGAGAGGACGGTCATGTCGATTGTCTTCCATCAACATATCATCTTGTGTGAAGGTAATGTTTGGAATTAATTCCAACACACTGTGACAGTGGAGACAAGAGACAGGTTCTGACTCAGGTTTCTTGAGAAGAGTTAGGCAAGTTTCTGCCTGCATCAAAGCCTCACTCAGTGTTTCTCGAGTCTCTTTAGAGAGACGTAAGAGCTCGAAGATGGATAGCCTGGCTGGTGTGTTGGCTAATTGAGCCAATATGTCAAAGT
Organism: Iris pallida; assembly: GCA_029216955.1. Taxonomy (NCBI): domain Eukaryota; kingdom Viridiplantae; phylum Streptophyta; class Magnoliopsida; order Asparagales; family Iridaceae; genus Iris; species Iris pallida. The sequence continues at coordinate 1,759,472 of JANAVB010000800.1, read as the reverse complement.
TATATGGCTTTTCAAGTCCAAAGGGGGAAGACTTCTTCAAAACTTTGTCGAAGCGGACTTGTTGTTTGCCTTTGTCGGCTGCTGTCGGTTTAGGAAGAGTTGGTTCCACAACCGGTAATGATGTAGAAGGGATGCCCTCTGTAGAGACAGGCTGCACTGGAACAGCCTCGGAAGACGAAGCGGGATCCTCTTGAGTTTCGGGATGCTCCCGTAGATAGGTTTTTCCTGACCTGGTGCCCAATAGGATCTCTTCTTCAACTAAGGGGTCAAAAGACACCATATTGCAGCTCTTTGTCTTGCCCTTAGAGCGTTCTTTTCGCTTGGAGGAAGAAAGAACTTCGAAATCTGAAACAAGATCAGGATGAATCCACATGATATCGCCATTATCAAGGGTTAAGGGGACAAGACCTTCACTTCGTGGAGAAGGAAGATTTTCAATCTCCAGAGTGGCCCTGGGAATGGGATGATGCCACTTTGCACCACTTGTGGCGGAAAATCACCGAACTGTACAGAAATCATATTGGCCGTAACAGTCTTTTCATCCTGTTGGAGAGTGATGACACCGGCGTTGACCAACTCTTGAATCTTGCCTTTGAGCACATAGCATGCCCGAGTAGGATGCCCTATGAACCTGTGATAAACACAATACTTAGGGTGGTCAGTCTTACCGACTTCGTCAGGCTTCTTCGGGTCAGGGAGTTGCAATTTATTGCTTTTAAGCAAACAGTCGAAGATGCTCGCTGTATCATTTTCATCAAAGGAATACTCTACTTTTGGGCGAGGTTCTTTTGGTGGAGGTGCAGAAGGAGCAGAGGTAGACGTGGGTTGAGCCACGTTAACGGCTAAAGATTCCTTGCTCTTGAGGTTGATGTTCAAGGTTTCTTTGACCTTGCGGTTATTCTGGCGATTACCGCTACCGGATACAGAAGGCTCATCTCGATCAGGGTTAGACATGTGTACCCCCAACTGTTTGAACTTCTCAGCGCTAACTTCAGCTGCTTTAGCATTGACGATGAATGATGGCCAATCCTGGAACTGTGTTGACCCCGTCCACATGCTGATGATAGGCAACAAGTTTGACTTACAAGTGTCTATCGTTACGACAGATGGGGTTCCGGGAGGCATTTTGAGTGCTTCTCGGCGGAATCGTTTAATGAAACTCTCAGTAGTTTCATTATGTCTTTGCTTGATCTTATTGAGGGCGGATATAGTCATATCGTTGATACCCTCGTAGAATCGTTCCAGGAACATCTGCTTGAGCCCGGCAAAGGAAGTGATAGAGCCGTCAGGCAGGCTGCGGTACCAATCATATGTTGTGCCGGCTAAGCAGCCGACGAAGACTCTGGTAAGAAGAGCATCGCTTGGCTGGAGCTGGACAGTCATTACCTCGAAATGGTTAATGAACTGACTCGGAGAAGTGCTGCCATCAAACAGTGTGATCGTAGGAATCTTATATTTTAGAGGGAATGGGACTTCCTTCCATTGTACCGGATAAGGTTGTTTGATCCCCAGCCTCTGTAGACCGTCTTTCTCTTTGAAGGCATCGAACTGATTACGTAGTAGTTTTATAGCCTCATTGGCATCTCCTGAGGATGGAGAAGTAATAGGCTGGCTTACCGGGTTAGGAGGAGGAACAGCATGGTAAGCACTACCCCCAGCCCCTGAATGACTGGGTGTAACTTGAATCGGTATTGAGGCTACAGGAGGAGACGGTACCCCCAGACCTGCATTGACAGGCACCGATGATGCTATAATCTCAGGATTTACAGCAGGTGCAGTCGGTGATACTGTATGTTGAGCTATGATAACAGTATGCATACTTGTGATCATTTCAGCCATGGTCTTCAATTTGTCTTCCAATGCGGCTATTCGTTGCTCTTGACTTGCCGAAGTAGAAGCGTCTGGATCTTCAGTAACAACATAGGCTGACACTTCTCTGGGTACAGTAGAAGACACTGTTTGCTCAGAGCTTTCGCTATATGCATCGTAATCAGAGAAAGAATCATCCCCTGAGTGAGAAATTGAGAGATGACCAGAGGGATCTTGGAGAAGATTCCTATGACCGACCGTGTCTCGGTTTCGAGATCGGGTGTGTCGGAATACTCCTTCAGAAGATTCATGGAGCAAATCTAGATAACGTTGACTGGGCTTGCGGGGCTTGCCGTGCTTTGAACACTTTCTACCCCCAGTGTCTCGAGAAACCATATTTATAGAGGCATAAAGCACCTCGTCTTCATCTTCTGACATTGGTTCAGAAGTTAAACGATCGAAGACAGATCGTTTTGTCGTCTGGCAACAACACTTGATAACCACCTTGTGATTACAATGGCGTTCCAATGGTTGGATTGGAGGTGTTGAAGTGTTGTCCCGCTTCTGCTTGAGGTGTTCCCGAAGATCAGGGATATATTCTTTGACGACATTCGGAACATAATTCCGATTCTTCAGATGCTTTGTCCCATGAGTATACAGGGAAGTACTCAACTCATTGGCATAGGTGTCAGGATTTTTCCTCCTGGAAGTTTGCTTTTGATGCAAGTTCGCCTTCGGCATTGGTTGCTTGCGTTTATTGAGATAAGTTCGTAAATCGGCAAATTCACCCCCAGGGGCCTCCGTCTGAGACACCAGCAATTTTCCCTGCTTTGAGCGGGATATCCGAAGAGTTGGGAGATCTTGGAAGTGTGCTACTGGTGTAGGCAAAATGCCTCTCTGATCAATATTCTTCTCTTTAGCAAGGAGAGAAGAACCCTTGTTTGAGAGAGTTTTTGTATTGTTTGGTGCCGAGGCATGTTCAGATGGATCTTCCGAGGTAAAAACCAGGGAAGACTGAGAAAAGACCAAAGGGCCTTTTCCTTTATTTTGTGACGAAGGGTTGGCCAAAGAGCGTTTCCCTCTGTTGTTTTCCAGGTTTTGGACTACGGAAGATTGAGAAAAGACCAAAGGGCCTTTCCGTATGTGCGGAGACGGAGAAAGAATAGTCAAAAGACTACCCCCTGTGGGTTGCGCAGGAACAGAAGAGGCAGCAACTTGCCCTCTGGAGATGATGACAGAGGGCTCCTTGGCCATAGAACAAGCAGGAGGTGCAACCTGTGTTCTGGAAGAAGCAGCAAGTGAAGCCTTGGCTACAGAGGGCTTAGGTTGCACTCTGGTTGAAGGAGTGGCGGATTGCGCAGAAGGGAAAGGAGCCTCCAACTGCGCCAAAGGGAGAGGAGTTTTAGACTTTGCCACAGCAGTACAAGTTGTAGATTGCGCTGTGGCAAGAGGAGTAGTGTGATGCGCTTGGGCTGTAGGAGCTCTAGATTGCGCTTTAGCAGAGAGGGTGATGGATTGCGCAGGAGCAGAAGTGGATACTGGCCTCCTGTCAGAAGAAACAACAGGGTGCGCAGAGGACTTCGGGGTCCACATTGAATGGACCTTGCTCTTGGCAGAGGCCACAATGCGACGAGTAGCCCCAGAGTTGATCATTGCTTCGTAGGCAGTCTGGTTGACCTTCACAACCAGCGTCTTCTGCATCTTTCCGATAGACGCAGTGTCACATTGAGTTGTCACTTCCTCGTCGGAGGAGAAAGTCGTCCCCAGCAGAGTCGTCATTTTGTTTGCAAAAACAAGTCTTTATTTCACAAACTTTAAAGAATAGTACAAAAGTACAATGAATTCTGGGAAAGTACAACTGTAGGAATCCGATCTGAAGACGATCGCTTTATCCCTTGGACGATGTGAACTTTGAAGACGATAGCCTCTGAAGAATGCAGCAGCACTTGGACAAGAACTCCTGATCTCTGATGATCTTGAATAATGATCCCCCCTTAATGAAGAACTTGAAACTCTATTTATAGAGTTCTAGAAATAACTATTTTGTAGTTATTCTGGATTGCGCACAATGGACTGTGCCAGTAACAGACTGCGCAGACTGTAAACTGCGCTGGCCTTTGGGCAGTTGCTCGCTCGTGTGTATTTAGACGCGTGACATTGTTTGATTAAAATGCGCTTGGTCGTATACAGACGGTTGCCACGTGGCGAGCAATTGATGGCATGTAAGCCACGTAATAAATGTCAGTTATCTTCAAAAAGCTTGATGGATCGCGCCACTTGAATAGCGCTAGCTTCAGACTGCGCTCATCTCTAGTCAATGGATCGCGCTGGGATTCGGACAGCTAGACTGCGCTAGGATTTGGACTTGGTCAAACTGCGCTAAGGAGGATCTGGCAGACTGCGCTGGACTGTACCGTTGTTCTCGAGCGCCGTGCTGCACGAGAAACGAACAGACTCCTCGCTTTTCAGGCTGTCAAGCTGTCAGAAGATTTGATCTTCTTGTCAGGTAATGATGGCATTGCCACGTCAGCATAGCGCGCTCGGACATTGGCGCAGTTCAGCCAAGCGCGGTTGATTTACAGCGCAGTTCAGCCTAGCGCGGTTCATTGATGGTAGCACAATTTGGACTTCTGTGCTTTATTTGATGGGTGCAACTTGATTTTTAGGACTTACAACTAGGCCTGTGATAACCCTAGTTAGTTAAAGTATCAAGCAGTACTTATTTACTTGGTCGTGAATGTTGGATGGAGTCTAAGTCTTGCCCTGTCCTGGTTCCTGGTTACTTCAATAGCATGATTATTTATGCTTACCTCCTACAATAATGATCAGGGGCCAAGTTCTGTTCAGGCGAAGGGTTACAACCCCGGTCCTTGTTTGGTTTAAGGGTTATAACCTGGCTCCCGGAGCAGTTCTGGGTCCTCTCTTCGTTTATTGTCTTATTGCTCCCTACGTCATGCTCGTCATGTTTTACTTTACCAGCAAGAAATTGAGACGGGTTTCTATTCAGGTGAAGGTTACAACCCCGGTCCTTGTTTGGTTTAAGGGTTGCGACCTGGCTACCTGAATGATTTCCTCGTACTCAATTCACTGTTGTTGTTTCTGTTATTATTATTAAGTTCTTTTACAATTATTTTTATATCCAAGTATGATATGCTGGTTTTAGTTCCTAAGTGAAGCCTCCTTTGTGGCACTTGCTCTTTCTGGGGTCTGACCCAGCTGGTTTTGTATGGCCAGATACCGGAGCAGCTCCAGAGGATCTACCTACCTTCCAGCCAGATGGTGACCACCAGGCGTAACCCTGGCAACGAGTGAGTTTTATTTTGTTCTCTCACTCTATTGTAAAAATATTCTTTTGAAGCATTTAGCCGACGAGCACGTGTTAGCTCGATTGCACTTTATTTTCTGTCTGCCTACGGACTGTAACATGATTGACGAATCCTAGGGTTGATCATGTATGACTGAAACTCTTGCTAGTCTTCACCTTTTGTACGACTAGCTTCATGGTCATCCAAATATGTAATGTATGGGACGCCTAACTATTGTATATTTGATGCTCTAACATCTTGTGACTGCTTTTACTTGCTTGAGATTGAGACAATAGGCTTGTTCATGACCATAAGAGACTAATGGCTTTTAGTTAAACCCTCATGTATCTAGACAGCCGTGACCGTATAGCGAGGTGGGTTGCACTTCAATATACGTAGCTGGCTATGTAAGCCCCCGCTCTCCAGTATTCTGGTTCTGGGACATTACATAAGTAACAATTTTATTTGAAAAGTATCAAGGATGTTATCCCGTCATTCCGGTGTTCAAAATTCTTCATTCTAACTATGTATATATGTCCAAAATGGTGCTTTTACGCTTATTTTTAATTTCGGACAGAATCATATTTTCATTTAAATTTGAAAATTAGATAAATTCATTTATCCTAAACTTAATTAAATCAAGCCCTAAACTATATATATTCATTCTCTAAATTCAAGTAAACTCCTAATGCCTAGAACTCGAATTTTGACATATAAATACACGTGTGTTTATGGTTCATAGATATGAATGGATAATGTACTTGAAATTTTTTTACAATGTATATATATATATACAACTAGTATTTATGGAAATAAAGTCATATATTGGGTGAATATCCTCCTTTAATAATAATCCATATTTATATATTGTGGATTAACCACGTGTCCATTTCATACATCTATTTAAAGTGTCCTTATGTGTAGTGTCCATTCATTGTGTCCAAACATATGTTTGCTCAAAGTGATCATTTGTGTTGTGTCCATGACAATAAATTTTCTTGTTCCGTATCCAAACATTATATCGTAATATAGGTGAATATATATTTTATGCTAGCATATTGTACACATATATACATATTCATGCATTTATATACAACAAGGATCATATATATATATATATGTAATAAAAATTTATTTCGAAATATTTAATTCATGATATATTCAATACTTGTGTCCATGTATGGTGTGTCCACATGTTGTTGTATCCAAAATAAGTTCTCTTCCAAATTTTCAAAGTCTATTTCCATATTATATCCTCACAAAGATGGATTTGTCATGAATTTAGTTAAATTTCAGAATGTAATTAACTCATATTAATTCAAAAGAATTTAGGAAATTAATTCTTGAGCAAATATTCAAGAGGAAGAGAGAAATTGAAGAGGACTTGCCTTTAATTTCCTTGTGTTGGACCTAGAGATTCACCAAATTTCTCCTATCATAAACCATTCAAAATTATACATATATATATTTCAAATTCAAACCCAATTCTAACCTAGGTTTGAAATTGAAAATAAATGGAGAAGGAATTAGGGGTTTACCTAGGTTTTAGGTATTGGAAGGGGAAGGAGGAGGAGAGGGTGGTGCTGGAGGTGGCGGTGGTCGGCGACGTGGGGGTCGGCGGCGGCCGGCAGCGGATCCGGCGGCGGGCAGCGGGTCCGGGCGGCGGGCGGCGGCAGTCTGTGGCGGTAGCAGTAGCACAGTAGCAGCAGTAGCAGCAGTAGCAGTAGATGGAGATGAAGAGAGGAGTGGAAGGGAGAAGGAACTGGTGAAGAGTGGAGGAAATAGAGAAGGAGATGAAGAAGAGGAATTAAATGGAGTGAGAGGGGTGAGGTGGCAATAGGAGAGGGCTCTCTCTTCATGTAAAGTCATGTGTCATTTGGCAATGCCACATGTCCCATGAGTTGCCACATGTCCCTTGGAGATGACACCTCACCAATTGAGTTGGTGAGCTAATTGTGCAATTTACAAAATTTCCCTAGGATCTCAAATGTAAATTTTTATATATTTTAAATAGAAAATGTTATGATTATCATTATTATTATTTAATTAGTAAAAAAAATTGTTAGAGTATAACAGGTTGAGTGGACTTGGGTGAGCCTACACATATTCGAGGTCTAGTCGAGTCATGTTGGACTTGGTTCATGGTCTCGAGTCCCGTATCTGGACTTCGGTTCAATTTCAAATACGTGGACAAATACATTAAATAATTATTTATTTAATTTCAGAACCCGTGTTTTATGATATTTGAATTTTCAGACAACTTTTTAATGCTGAATAAATTCCAGAAAAATTATTATAAAATACTATGTTATTTAAGCTAATTTAATATAATTTTTTCAGGATTTAATTTACTGTTTTCCCACTGTCTAAAAATAGGAAACCAGAACTCATTTTCAATGTACACTTGTAAACTGATTTTTAATAAATACTTACACTGGATTATAAATTCCAGAAAATTTATAATAAAGTACTGTAATTAACAAGGATCAAAGTGGTATATTGTTTCATGTAAATTAAGACTGTTTAACTATCTTAATAATTATTGGAACACAATGTACAGTCTGAATAATTAATTGATTAATATTGACTTGTGTGTTTTTGTGGGTTTTTGGAATATTTTAGTATCGGGACCTTACCCTATCTTAGACTAGAGACCCTACTTGTTGGTTTAGATGTTGTAACACCCCACATTGGACTGCTAGAGCGTCGCTTTGTTGAGAACGAAGCACGAAAACCGTTCCCCCAAACCAGAAAGTCCTGCGAGAGAACCGAGCAAAAGCACACAAACCAAAAACGCCAAACACAATCGCAGACACAAAAAATTTTGACGTGGAAAACCCTTGCGGAAAAAACCACGGGACTATCGGAGTCCAACCCTGAAGAACCTCCACTAATGGAATAAAGATAATACACCCTCTACAAGCTCCTCCCGATCCAACACGGATCACCACAACTCAATTGAAAGAAGAAAATTTTTGATTTCGGACTCCGAAGAACAAGAGATGCCGAAAAATTATTCGAAGCAATCTCTCATTCACAATAGTCCTTAATCCTCTCTCTCTCTCAAAGATTGTAAGCACTCTTGTTTTTTAGATGAGTTTTCAACTAGCATACATCACCCTTTTATAAGCCCTTGGTAATCCATACATGGAAGGCCAATATATATGGAAACTTCCAATATGCATCAATCATATATTTAATGGAAATCCAATCATAATTGGCTTGTCATAATTGGAAGCTCAATTATATGGAAAGCTATTATATGAAAGGTCCAATCATAAATATATAATCAAAGTAAATATGAAAATTCAATCATATATTTTCCTACCATATATGTTCCAAAATAGGATCCATGCACTCCACGAGCTTCTCCGACACACGGATGGCGCTCGTCGCTCTCCGGGGTATTCTCCACATAGGTTGGGAATCCCACCCACTCCAACAAATCTCCCCCTTCACAACTAGGTGGAGGAACTCGTCATCCCGACGATCCGCCTGCAGTACTCAAACTTCCCCCTTGGTAGAACCTTCGTGAGCATGTCCGCTCCATTGTCATCAGTATGGACCTTCTTAAGCATCGCGTCCTTCTCAACCACATCTCGTATCCAATGATACCGAGTCTCAATGTGCTTGGACCGACTATGAAATGTCTGGTTCTTCACAAGGTGAATAGCACTCTGACTGTCGCAAAGCAAAGTATACTGCTCTTGCTTCAGCCCCATTTCCTGCAACAGCTTTTTCATCCACAGCAACTCCTTGCAAGCCTCCGTCGCCGCAATGTACTCTGCCTCTGTCGTCGACAAGCCAACACACTTCTGTAACCGCGACTGCCACGATACCGCTCCTCCAGCAAACATCATCACATAGCCCGAAGTCGATCGTCTCGTGTCTACATCTCCAGCCATAACAGCGTCGGTATACCCAACCAGCTTCGGCTCGTCACCACCAAAAGAAAGTCTCCAATCGGCAGTGCCCTGAAGGTATCGTAGAATCCACTTGACCGCACTCCAATGTACCCTTCCAGGATTTGAAAGATACCTGCTAACTGTGCCAACTGCATGAGCGATGTCTGGCCTCGTACACACCATAGCATACATAAGGCTCCCCACAGCTGAAGCATATGGAACCCGCTCCATATCTTCTTTTTCGTCCTCAGTAGATGGACACTGCTCCTCAGTGAACTTAAAGTGGGCCGCAAGGGGGCAAATCACTTTCTTCGACCCGTCCATACCGAAACGCTGAAGTACCCGGTGAATGTACTTCTTTTGGGACAAGTGTAGCAACTTGGACTCTCTCTCTCTCGGCTGATCTCCATCCCAAGAATAGTTTTTGCTGCACCCAAATCCTTCATAGAGAAGGCCGCGCCCAGTTGGCGCTTCAACTCCGCTATCCTAGTGGCATTCCGACCCACTAATAACATGCCATCTACATAGAGCAATAAAACAATGAAATCATCATCGGCAAAATACCTCACAAATACACAGTGATCCGACGTCGTCCGTGCATAGCCACGCTCCCCCATAAACGACTCGAACTTCCTGTACCACTGCCTCGGAGCCTGCTTCAGACCATACAAGCTCTTCCTCAACCGGCAGACCAAATGTGACTTGCCCTTCTCACAGAATCCCTCTGGCTGCTCCATGTATAACTCCTCAAGGTCACCGTGGAGGAATGTCGTCTTCACGTCCATCTGCTCGACCACCAAGTCGAGACTGGCTGCCAATGCTAGCACCACCCGAATAGACGAATGCTTGACGACAGGCGAAAAGATGTCATCATAATCTACGCCTTTCCGCTGACCGTAGCCTTTAACTACCAGTCTCGCTTTGTATCGAGGGCGAGTAGTATCATCCGTCTGCTTCACTCTAAACACCCATCGATTCTTCAAAGTCTTCTTGCCCTTTGGCAACCGCACCAGCTCATAAGTGGAATTGGCGTGTAAGGAACTCATCTCCTCCTGCATAGCCTCCATCCACTCCTGGCTGTGTTCGTCTTCCATAGCCTCTGCAAAACTTTCGAGCTCTCCCCCGTCAGTCAATAGCACATACTCACCCGGTGAGTATCTCGTAGATGGTCGACGCTCTCTGTCGCTCCTTCTCAGTGGAGCCACTGGTGCTGGCTGTATACCAACAGCCTCCTCCTTTTCAGGAACCGCCTCCCCGGCATGCTCATCCTCCTGAGGGACACCCTGACCACCATCAGCAGGCTGATGATCAAGGTTGGGAGCAACTCCATGTACTGGCTCCCCCATAATTGGATCCTCTGCGATGTCCTCTGGAAACTGCTCGAAGCGAAATGAATCTAACTCAGGCAATTCCTCAGCCTCAGAAGGCGTATCGGAATCCTGAGTGTTGGTCATGGTCTGATCCTCGACGAATACCACGTCCCTGCTTCTGTAGAGCTTTCTTCCCACTGGATCGTAGAGTCTATAGCCAAACACATCCCGACCGTAGCTGACAAAGACGCATCGCCTCGTCTTCGGCTCAAGTTTGGACCTCTCGTCCTTCGGTACATGCACGAAGGCCTTACAACCAAACACTCGCAGGTGATTATATGACAGCTCTTTGTCGTACCATACTTTGTCAGGCACATCACCCTGCAAAGGAGCACTAGGAGATAAATCAATAACATAAGCAGCTGTGAGAAGAGCCTCACCCCAATAACTGTCTGGCAAGTTTGCTTCTGACAGCAAACACCGCACCCTCTCCATCAATGTCATGTTCATGCGCTCCGCTACACCATTGAGCTGAGGTGTCTTGGACGGAGTCTTCTGGTGTCGTATCCCCTGCTCTCTGCAATAAGCATCAAAGGGACCAATGTATTCTCCGCCGTTGTCGGACCGAACACACAATAACTTCTTGCCCGTCTCTCTTTCAACAGAGGCCTGAAACTCTTTGAAAGTGGGCAGCACCTGATCCTTGGTCTTTAAGGCATAGACCCAAACCTTCCTGAAACAGTCATCAATAAAAGTTACAAAGTAAGAAGCACCACCAATAGATTTTATCTCCATAGGACCGCAGACATCCGAGTGAATCAACTCGAGCAACGCCGGCTTCCTTGAACTTGGGTGACTTTGGAAAGACACCATATTTTGCTTCCCAGCTAAGCAGTGCGTGCACTTCTCCAACTTTGTAGACTTGAGCCCTGGAATCACCTTCCTGTTCACCAAGTAGCACATCTCCTTCTCGCTGATATGGCCGAGCCGCCTGTGCCACAACTCGGTAGACGCATCACTGACTGCGTTCACCTCCTGTGCCCCCTGTGCGCTCCCCTCCATATAGTAGAGACCGGACTTCTTGCTTCCTCTGGCAATCACCATCGAACCTCTGGAAAGCTTCCACTGACTATTCCCGAAGAGACTGAAGAATCCCTCGTCATCCAACCTTCCAACCGACACTAGGTTGAAACGGATATCAGGGACATGACGAACATCTTTGATAACAAGAACTGCACCCGTCTTCGTTCTCAAATGCACATCTCCAATGGCAACCGCCTTCGACACATCTCCATTGCCCATCTTCAACACTCCACAGTCGCCTGTCGTGTAAGTGACAAATAGTGCCATGTTGTGAGATACATGCGCTGAAGCCCCTGAGTCCACCAGCCAAGAATTGTCATCGCAGGCGAGATTTGTGATAACCTCATCACCTACGACGATCACATCGCCTCCATGTATCGAGGCCGCCGCTGTAGTGTTCTCATCTTGCTTCCCCTTGTCGCCTTTCTTCTCTCTCTTCCAAGCGAAACAGTTCCGCTTGATGTGGCCCTTCTTGTCACAGTGGTAACACTCCGAGTCCTCGTACCGACCCTTGGACTTCCCTCTGCTCTTGTCTCTGCCACCGCATGAACCCCTGCTTTTGTCCCTTTCGCGGCTCTCTGAAACTAGTGCCTCTGAGTGATGGGATGTGGATGAAGTGTCCTGAGAACGTCTCCGCATCTCTTCATTCAGTACCCCGCTCTTGGCAAACTCCAGACTGACCACGCCTTCCGGAGCAGAAGCGATCATAGATACTCGTACGGTCTCCCACGAGTCTGGCAATGTACATAGCAACCAAAGTCCTTGAACCTCGTCGTCGAACTTGACTCCCATCGAGGATAGCTGGTCCACCACTCCCTGGAACTCACTCAAGTAATCCGTAATGGATGCACCATCTTTGTACCGCAGACCCATCATCATCCGGATCAGGAACAGTTTGTTTATCCCGGTCTTTTTCGCGTACAAAGATTCCAGCTTCTCCCACAATGTCTTCGCATGCTCAATATTGGCAACGTGGTTGTACACGTTCTCGTCAACGAACTGCCGCATGTACCCACACACCTGTATATGCTCGAAGTTCCAGTCCTCATCGGATTTGTCACTGGGCTTCTCGGATGCAAATACTGGAAGATGCAGCTTCTTGACGAACAGCAAATCCTTCATCTTGCTCCGCCAATAATGGTAGTTGGTACCGTTCAGGTTCACCATGCGCACCGGCTTCGCATCCATCACTGCTTCCTGGTTTGACTGTCAACTCCTGACACTTCTTTGAACCCAAAGCTCTGATACCACTCTGTTGGGAACGAAGCGTGGAAACCGTTCCCCCAAACCAGAAAGTCCTGCGAGAGAACCGAGCAAAATCACACAAACCAAAAACGCCAAACACAATCGCAGACAAAGATTTTTGACGTGAAAAACCCTTGCGGGAAAAACCACGGGACGATCGGAGTCCAACCCTGAAGAACCTCCACTAATGGAATAAAAAGAATACACCCTCTACAAGCTCCTCCCGATCCAACACGGATCACCACAACTCAATTGAAAGAAGAAAATTTTTTATTTCGGACTCCGAAGAACAAGAGATGCCAAAAAATTATTCGAAGCAATCTCTCCTTCACAATAGTCCTTAATCCTCTCTCTCTCTCAAATATTGTAAGCACTCTTGTTTTTGAGATGAGTTTTCAACTAGCATGCATCACCCTTTTATAAGCCCTTGGTAATCCATACATGGAAGGCCAATATATATGGAAATTTCCAATATGCATCAATCATATATTTAATGGAAATCCAATCATAATTGACTTGTCATAATTGGAAGCCCAATTATATGAAAAGCTACTATATGAAGGGTCCAATCATAAATATATAATCAAAGTAAATATGGAAATCCAATCATATATTTCCTTACCATATATGTTCCAAAATAGGATCCATGCACTCCCCGAGCTTCTCCGACACACGGATGGCGCTCGTTGCTCTCCGGGGTATTCTCCACATAGGTTGGGAACCCCACCCACTCCAACACGCTTAGCTAGTATCCTATTAGGAGCCGTGTCACAACACTAGTATAACCTTGAACATAGCTTAGAGGCTGAGATTGTATCATTTTGACAGGACACCGGACATTTATACCTGCTATCTCATATCCTTGCTTTACTTGAGGCAAGTATCCCTACAACTTTATTTACTGCATAAGATAATGAATTGTGAATGAACCATGTTAAAATACTGTTTCTTGAAACTGTAAGTTATATCATTACATGCTTTATATTGGTTCTCAGTACATGTCATGCTCTATACTGTTCTCAGTATCTCTCACATGTTGTAAAATGGGTTATGGAAAAACTGTTAGTTGAATACGTGATCATGCCCCCCCTTCTCTGTACGTATGTACCGAGCAATGTCACATTCTATATGCAACCTTGTCGTAGGCCTGATCCCGCGTTTATGTACGTATGTACACCGATGCCGTTAAATGTACGTATGTGCATTTCAGAAATATTGATATGTACCACAGTACATCCTATCTACCAATTGACCGATCACGTACGTGCTACAGTTTTAAACTTTATATAAACATATGTCGTCATGACAAATGTACCTAAAACTGAATAAACTGTGATCTGCCATAATTTCTGTTATTGCATCTCTTTTCATTTCATGCTCAGTATTAAATGTTTGCGGTACAAGTACTTGCTCCCGTCCTAACAGGATAACGTTGCAGGCGTATTATCTGAAGAAGAGATGTTATGTGATACCTACTACAGGACTGCCTTAGAGGACATGACCTTTGCTCCAGAAGAGGCCCCAGCGGAGAACCTTGCTTAGTTGTCTTTCCTGTTTTAGACTTAGGCTTGTGTTGTTACAACTTTTACTTGGTTACTGGACGTTGTCTCCGGTTATTACTTTGAAAGTGTAATAACCTATAAAAGTTATTTGTTTTCGTAATAGAAGCTGTGTTGTGATGAACTCTTAAAATGCTTTAATATATGTCTGTTTGCACACTTAGTACCATCTTGTCTGTCTCCTAGAACAGCTTACTACGCTTTAACCAAGCGTAGGTTGGACATGGCTCGGTCCGGTCCAACAATTTGGATAGCGGGTCGTGACAGGAGGGCACAAGACAAACCTGGCAGAAGGGGAGGTGAAAATCAGTCATCCGATGTGACCCCTAGTGAGAGAAAAATACTGAAAATGTGGAGGAACATGTAGCTTGGAACCAGCGACAATCACGTCAACACTACTGGGACGTCGACTCCAACCACCTTCGGGGGTAATATCACATACTATGCCAGTACAAGCACAAGTATACCTGCTCATGCCCTTGCATCTACCCACAAACCAGAAAGTGTAAATTGGATAATCGACTCTGGGGCATCCTGCCATGTTACGGGTGCCCGTGATGAGTTCCAAGATTACACTCACCTGATGACACTTGAAAGCAATCAGACTGCTGATGGTACTGCTAGACCTATTGTGGGTAAAGGGACAGTTTAATGTCCTTCGATGTGTCTTATTGATGTCTTGCATGCTCCATCCTTTCCTGTTAATCTATTGTCCATAAGTGCCATTGTTCTTCAACTTAATTGTGTTGTTTTCTTTGACATTTCGAAGGTTATTTTTCAGGAGAAGAAAACGGGAAGACAGTTGTGGACTGGCACTTGACATAAAGAGCTATGGTACTTGGACGGGTGGGCTGGATACAGCACTGGCAGCACTGGTGGATAGCACTGGTGGATGAAGCACAACCGGAGGAGCCGCGAAGTACCGTAGAAGAAGAATTATTACTCCAACACCAGCGCATGCGACACTCTTCATTTAGTCTACTTAGTCGAATGTTTCCATCTATGTATCAAAAAGCTAATAAACAAAAGTTGGTTTGTGATGCTTGTGAACTTGGAAAACACACCAGAAGCTCTTATGTGAGTTCTGGAAATAGAAATTTAGCTGCTTTTGATACACTCTGATGTCTGGGGAACTTGTCCTACAACTGCTGTTAATGGTTTTAAGTGGTTTGTCACCTTTATTGACTGTCATACTCGCGTCACCTGGGTATACCTAATGAAGAGTAAGAGTGATGTCTTTGCATGCTTTCAAGACTTACATCGCAGGGTTTCAACACAGTACGGTGCCAAAGTAAAGATTTTGAGGTCTGACAATAGGACAGAATATAGCAATAAAGCCATTGAGGAGTACTTATCAGCCAATGGGATACATCATCAGACTTCATGTGCCTATACACCAGCACAAAATGGCGTGACGGAACGGAAGAACAGGCACCTGTTGGAAGTGGCAAGGTCGATGATGTTTGCTATGAATGTTCCGAAATACTTGTAGAGACATGTCGTGTTGACTGCTGCATACCTTATCAACAGGATGCCCTCACAGATGTTAGGATGGAAGACACCGTTTGAGATGCTTACAGGTGAGAACAAGTACATTGTTTCCCCAAAAGTATTTGGTTGTGTATGCTTTTTGAAGGATAATAGACCTGTAGTAGAAAAATTAGACTAGACCCTCGGGCAGTGAAGTGTGTCTTCGTTGGCTACTCAGGGACTCGGAAGGGATATTCTTGCTGGAGTCCAGTGGAGCGAAGACTCTTTGTGAGCATGGATGTTACATTCAGAGAGATGGAACCATACTATCACAATGGTTCAGGTGAAGGCTCCGCATTTGGTGACACTCTCAACACAGGAGGTGTTAGGAGTGAAAGGGAGATAGATAGTCCCAAGCGTGGTTGTTGGGTCAGTTCCATGCCGAATGATCGAAGTTAGTCCAAGAAAAGCAGGGGGAGATAGCGAGAGTGAGGAAAGTGATGATGATGCATACAATCAGAAGGAAGTGATGCTCCAGTGCAGGGGGGACTACAGAACATGGGGAGGAACGAACTACAGAGCTCCAACAGAAGAAGGAATCAACAGTCCACTACTGTGCCTATTGCCCCTACTGTGCCATGTCCCTCACTTAACTATGCCCCAACTCCTGAAGATCGGCCTTCCGCACCGGATCCCTCTGATTCGGATGCGGATCCCTCTAATTCGGATGGTATAATCTCTCCTCCACTATCTCATATTCCCTTAAGAAGATCTTCTCGTAGTAATGCAGGAAAATTTTCTATTCGTTATGGTTATGAACATGATATTGCTCATTTTCTATCATACTTTAATCTATCCCCTACTTATGGAGCATTCATTGCATCGTTAGACACCACGTCTTTGCCTAAGTGTTGGCAGGAAGCGAAGGAAGATCCAAGGTGAAAAGCTGCAATGTTGGAGGAACTTGGGACACGAGAAAGAAATGAGACATGGAAACTTGTTCCATTACCTGAGGAAAAATGGGCAGTCGGGTGCAAATGGGTCTTCACGGTGAAGGAGACGCCAGAAGGAAAGGTGGAGCGATACAAGGCAATATTGGTTGCAAAAGGATTCACTCAGTCCTATGGCATCGACTATGATGAGACGTTTGCTCATGTAGCGAAGATGAGCACTGTAAGAACCCTGGTCTCTCTTGCAGCCAACCATGGGTGGCAACTTCATCAATTAGATGTGAAGAATGTCTTTCTTCATGGAGACCTACAGGAGGAAGTATACATGGAGACTCCTGAATTTTGTACGAGACAGTCAGCAGGAAAAGTGTGCAAGCTGAAGAAATCATTGTATGGACTTAAGCAATCTCCTCGGACATGGTTTGAAAGATTCAGAAAAGCCTGTCACGGGCATGGGGTACAGCCAGACTAATGCAGATCACATAGTCTTCTTCCGACATGCGAGAGGCCACGTTACCATATTTGCGGTATACGTGGATGATATAGTGATCACAGGTGATGAGGAAGAGGAGATTATCCAGCTGAAGAAGAAACTTGCCAAAGAATTTGAAGTAAAGGACTTGGGAATGATGAGGTATTTTCTTGGGATCGAGGTAGCTCGAGGAAAAGATAGGATCGTCCTCTCTTAGAGGAAGTATGTACTAGACTTGCTCACAGAAACTGGTATGCTGAGATGTCGTCCGACAGTCACTCCGATTGACCAGAAAGATAAATTGGAGGCAGAGACAGGAGAGCCGGCTGATCGTGAAAGATATCAGAGACTTGTAGGCAGATTGATTTATCTGGGTCACACTCGCCCTGATATCTCATTTGCTGTGAGTGTAGTGAGTCGTTACATGCACGATCCAAGGAAGGGTCACATGGATGCAGTTTTTCATATTTTGAGATATCTAAAGGGGACTCCTGGAAGATGGATATGGTTCAAGAACAATGAACACCTTAGTATTGAGGGATATTGTAATACAGATTGGGCAAGTTGCATGGATGACAGAAGGTCTACCTCAGGGTATTGTGTATTTGTGAGGGATAATCTAGTCTCATAGAGAAGCAAGAAACAGTCTGTGGTAGCTCGATCAACCGCTGAAGCAAAATATAGAACTATGGCTCTGGGAGTGTCAGAATTGTTGTGGGTAAAAGCATTGCTGACAGAGTTGAAGCTGGACCAAGGAACACCATTGCGTCTTCTGAGTGATAGCCAAGCAGCACTGAGTATAGCTAACAATCCAGTTCAGCATGACAGAACGAAGCACATCGAGATCGATCGGTTTTTCATCAAGGAAAAGCTGGAGAAAGGAATACTAAAGCTCGATCATGTTCGCTCAGAAGAACAAATTGCAGATTGTCTTACTAAGGGGCTTAATTCATTAAGTCTCGCTAAACTATGTAACAAGATGGGGATGATTGATATCTATCGCCCATCTTGAGGGGGAGTGTTGAGAGTATTAATGGGCTTTTAGTCCCACATCGGGTAGAATAATAGGGAGAGGGGTTAGCCTCTCCTATATAAGTGTAGCTCCACCTCAATAATAAACAAGTCAAAATATTCTACTAAATTCTATTATGACTATTATTTCCTTCAATTTCAAAACTACTAAGAAACAACAGAGAAAATACTTAAAATTATGTCTAAATGTATAAAAAAAAATAGTAATGTATTGACAATTATTTGCTTTCAGTACCAAAATATCCGATATTATGATCTGAAACCGCCAAGATGTTGCTAATATTGTTGATCCCGATATCGATATTGTGAACCTTGTATTCCACATCTTGCCTACGTGTCAGAGTAGATCGATGACAACTTTAATGAACGTAGCTACACACAAGATACCATAAAGAATTTTGTATGGGTGTAGGCATGGAGATAGGGAGATAATAAAGAGACGTTGGAAATCCTAAACTAAAGTAATATGGAGGCAATAATTTGGAGGAAACCAACATATCCACTATTAGGGATTCATATATATTTATAACATGTAGGATTACAATGGAAACACTAAAATAGCCCTAGAAGATTATTAAATGAAACCAAATCTAAAATTTGGTTGATCTCTAACTTGGTGTCCAAGTAATAGATCTTCCTTGGACCTCACCTTGGATCACAAACGGTCAACCGGTTTACCTTTGGCCTCTATTGCTTCTACAACAACTATTGATTTTTTTCGAATTTCAGACATTTGAAGTTTTCCTTTGAGTTTTGAGTATGTTGTAGGACACTGAAAATGGTATTTGTATCTGTATCGTGTCTATACCCGGTACTTGTTCATAATCATGGAACATGTTTGTATCCCGTATAATTTGAAATGTTTGTATCCCGTATAATTTGAAATGTTGGTATCCCGTACCTCTATCGTGTCCATATCCGTATTCATGCAACATAGGTTTTGAGTTGAGTTAACCAAATTTTCATGCCCTAAGCCTTCTTCATACATACACTGAGGCTGATCCAGAACACAAAACAAGGAAAATCCAGCAGTAAGAGAACATACTCATCTGAGTCTAGAATGTTTCTTCTCTTTACTATCAATAAGAGCATCAAAAAGTGGAAAACTCAAAATCATAAAAACTACCCTACATATATCTTGTTATTCATCGTGTCACATGTCTAATTTTGTTGTAGGTAATCATATCGAGAGGGGTTCTTCTGGTAATACTGCTTTATCCTAAAAATGAGTGTAGAGAGGCCCTAGTAGCAGCAGGAGAAGAAAGGAACTGCTGCAACTGAGAAGAAGAAGAAAAAGAAAGGAAAAGCAGAAGTTACACAGCAGTTGCAAGCAGCAGAAAGGAACAGGAGCTTCAGCTGGCAGTCAGCTAGTTTGTCGACTGACTGGCTGACCGGTTATATGGTTTTTCTACCTACTTGCTAGACTGAAACTGCTAACAAAGGCAGTTTGCGGATCGACACAGCAAGAACTGTGACGAACTTCCAAAATTTTTCCAGTTTCTTATTTCTATATTTGTGAATCCAATGGTGTTCTATGGAGTTATTGCCATCTTGTTTATCAAAATCATGGAGATAAATAAGTGACATAAAGGAAACGATGAAGAGGAAAGATAGAAGACACAAAGCAAGGTTTTCATTGAAGTTTCCACAAAAATATACATTACATAAATAGGTATCAGCATCCAGTGACCAGACTAGAGTTCAGCCCCCCAGTGATAACAAACCAGAACCCCGATTTTAACACCCAAATAACAAATAAAGCAATATCTAGTCAGAGTTTCCTAATAGTAATGTTGGAATCATTCAGCTCCTATTCCAACTTTTAAACAATCAGAAATGCATTTCTAATACTATTGTTTTGTTCTTTTTATCCTACCTGACACCACATCTTAACATGAAAGATACAAGCAACATATGTTGACCAGATATTCCTTCAACGGATTATAGCTGTCCTGTCCATATCCGACAAGAAACTTTCTCAGCACTCATGTCAGTTATGACCCGCTCATGTCTAGGCTCCAAAAAACTAAAAACATGGTTAAAAGTAATCTCAAATTGTTGCCGTGCCAAACATATTTGAGATATGAGAGTTTTTTTTTTGTCAAATCCTTTCTAGAACTTATTGGAGCCTATTACGATCGAAAACAGACTTAAATATAGATATAATTATGATATAACGTATAAAATAATGTATATAGATTAATTTTTTATGTGTATATCTTTTCTAAAATGTTTATTCCAAGATGGTACCGTGTCTGTATCAGAATCTGTGTCTAAGCAACCTAGGAAGCAACACTAAAACCACACAAAACCATGCAGACCCAAATCAGATTCTCAAACATTTCTGGGAAGCTCGCATCCTTAAAGTTAAATGACTTAACACAAAGTGAACCAACCATGACCATGAGTGTAAATGTACTCAGCCAAATGAACATATATCAACTTTTTTAATGTTCTACTTTTCTCATATGAGAACCACGATGCAGAAAAATGATAGTTGATTATGACTAATTTGGTAAAATCCGAAGGCTCGGAGCTATTGGTTTCAGGCTTAGAGCATCTCCAACCCTATTGTGAGTTTAGAAAAAATGGTTGCCACATAAGAATGACAAGCTTTCATTTCAAAAATCCTTCTCCAATGCAAATGTAGAATCAATCATGAAGTTGACATGGCAAGGACAATGTGAAGTTGGTTGTCTAGATCTAGACAATGCACTTCACAATGACTTTGTCTCCACATCATCAATTATGAATAGAAATATTTATAAAAAATGAAGAAGTGGAAGGAGTTGTCTTGGAAGTTGGAAAAAATACTTTTTATTGTCTCCTCAATACTTTTGCATTGGAGAGAGTTTTTCTATCTCATTGTCTTTTGAGATATAGTTTTGCCACATAAACAAGACACTGTCTTGTGGCTCATGCCACATAGGAGCCACCTAAGAGTCACAACACTTAACAAGACAATAGGGTTGGAGATGCTCTTAAGTTTGGCTTGTTTTAATCATTTCTCCACGTTGTCTTCTATGGTTTACCACTACTTTTCGTAATACTGTTTCTAATGTGATGGGAAGTGTATTCTCTCATCAATGTAAAGTTGTAAACTTTTCAAACTAAAGTCAATATAAAATCATGTACGGGTAATGAGCATGAACATCCTTACATTGATGTAATCTTACAGAAGAAACAAAAGAAAAACTTACAAACTCAGAGCATGCTGAAAGTAACAGAAAGAAGTAGACTTATCTGACCTCGCCGGTATCTCCACAAAGAAAATAAGAAGGCCTTTCGTAATCAAAACTGCAACGCCACGGATTTCTTACACCCAGTGCCCAAATTTCACCCTGTAGCTCACTGTCATCAGCAAATGGATTGTCCTTGGGAATCGAATAGTTTCCCCATAACCCAAGATCGTCTATCTCTTTCTTACCTAGAAATGGATTTCTGTTAGGTAAAATCACCAATAACAGAGTATATATTTAAATATTAAATTCCTAAAGATAATTGGAAATGTTCTCTCAAAAACAAATACTTGGACACGAAAGAAAGCATATAAAATGCTAATATGCTAATAGATTAATACAGTATTTATTATTGCAATTCAGAAGTATTAGAATAAATCCTAGGAGCATTTATGTAAACGTGAGTTTGCTTCATTGTTTGGCCTTTCATATAAACATGATCACCTTAGCGGGAAGGTCCATACAAGTGCATGTATGGGTCCATTCTTATTGATGGAAATAAGTTGTGCACGATAACTATAGGGGATAATGAAAAGCAAAAGAAAGAAGCCTAAGTGAAACTCTGTTTTCTTTTAAACAACATTTGCCCCTTATGCCGCTGTTTATAACAATTTGCCCCCAAATATTAATTAAGTTGTCAGAAAAACTGTTTATTTGATTGATTGGTCGTGGAGAATATAACCCAAAGTACATCACCACAAACATGGAGAGCAATTATCCTAGAGTCTGGAAATGAAGAAGTATCAAAAATTCATGGTTTAAAGTATCAGCCGATACCTATCCGATACGGCCGATAGTACCGATACGGTTTGGCATGTCCCGATCCGATACCGACCGATACCCGATACTGACCGATACCGATTGACGGTCTCTTTTCCGGTCAATTCGGCAAAGAAAATTAAACGAAAAAGACAAATTAGCAAGGGTTTAAAGCATAATAAAGTTGTAAAAGCACGTAAAAGAAGAAAAGCAATATATTGTATGTAAACCAATCGGTAAAGGTGACTAATATTTCATTTAATTTCAAAACTACTAATAACGCTGAAAATACTTAAAATTATGCCTAAATGTATAAAATATATGTTTTTAAATGTAAATAATTTATTAATAATTATTTGTTTTCTGATACTCCGATTCGAAACCGCCGATATTACCGATATCGTCGATACCAATACTCATAGGAATAGTCCGATACCGATTCCGATACTGTGAACCTTAATCAAAATACACGCTATATAATGGAGGTATGGTTTCGCCTTCCATTGATGAAAAGGTGTTATTCCCGGTTATAGAAAACCGTACAACTTACGAACAAAAGTGCAAATTACAACTCCAAGATTACAACAATACAAGTACTCGGAATTGAAAGATTACAAGTTGTTGGAAAAGAACACTTTAAAAATTACAACAAAGTTGCTCCAACAAGAATCAAGAAGAAGAAACTGAAGAAGGTAGCTTGTTGGGGTGATGACAATCACCGTTGCTCAAAGCATGATTCGATCATTTCTGTCGATCTACTCCTAGGAACCAGCAAGTTCAAAGAGTTGAATTTCTAGAACGCTTACTTGTCACTACCAAAAAATTGGACAGCTCTCGGAAACCACTTCGTGGCTTCAACGTTGCTACTAACACTCCTCTCGTAGCATATATCCTCAAGTGTGTTGCCATCACAAAAACAAGAGTATATATAGGGGAGCCAAGCCTCCTAGTAGGCATAACTCCAAGGATAGACAATTAATTCAGGAAATAACTCCCCATTAAGTGGACAATTATGGCTGCAAGGGAGCAGCCTTTCCAAAGGAACCAAGGTCTAGCGAGAGCAACCTCCATGCTAGAACCAAGGTCCAGCTGGAGCAGCCTCCACGCTGGAACCTAGATCCAGCAGGAGCAGACTCCATGCTAGAACCAAGGTCCAGCAAAAGCAGCCTCCCCAAAGGAACCAAAGTCCAACGAGAGCAGCCTCCACGCTAGAACCAAGATCTAGCTAGAGCAGCCTCCACGCTGGAAACTAGGTCCAGCGGGAGTAGACTCCACGCTAGAACCAAAGTCCAGCAGAAGCAGCTCCTACGCTAGAACCAAGGTCCAGCAGAAGCAGCTCCTACGCTAGAACCAAGGTCCAGCAGAAGCAGCTCCCACGCTGGAACCAAGGTCCAGCATGAGCAGCTCCCACGCTGGAACCAAGGTACAACAAAAGAAACCTCCATGCTGGAACAAAGGTCCAGCAGTAGCACTGGCCGCGCTGGCTGGCCAGCTGGACTACGTTGCTGCCCGATGCACCATGCTGCACCACGTGCTGGAACGAGCGCAATGACGCGCAAAAGCGTCATCTCGTGTCCAATGTATACGTGCGAAGTACAAATGAGTTGTTAACGCGCCACATTTAGTCATATGCCCACGTCCATGTCAAAGTCCAAGTTCGAGTCACTAGGCCCATTTCGGGTCTAACTCCTGCGGAAAATTTCCAAAAATGGATAACATAAACAAATATTTTTTGGAGGATTTGAACTCTGCCCTCTAGTAAAACATTCCACCATACCAAATGTATGGGCTATCACTTCCCATGTGTGCAAGTCAATAACTTGAAATACACACTTCGAGTTTGTCACATGGATGTAGGACCACTTTCTAAAGAGTAATTTCAAAAAATGCAACAATCTCCTACATATTTCAATATATGGACTGAACATTCCCTACAGTGACTTACATTATGCATTATGATATATGTCGCTTACGAATTGAATCTTCCCGCATGGGTTAAACAACAGTATAATATAGAATGGACTATGCCTAGAATTCAGTACCATAACTACTATTTTTCATATTCACACAATGACATTAACTGTACCTTTGGTTCCACATTAAAGGCAATATAATAACCCAATATCTGTGAATGTAACTTGGTGTCTACAAGTTTACCCTCAAAAGACGGTCTACATCTCTATTTGTACACACGTGTGTTCTTAGAGAGTTTAATTTTTTTCAAGATGAGACCTTTCGCCTACATGCGGTGCTACGTCGCTATGATATGACCCGAAGACGAGTTCCAACCTCTTGGTGGTGGCATGCCACAGTAGTATGAGGTCCTAGTCTTTTTGTAGTGTTGTACTAGCTCTCTCTCTCTCTCTCTCTTTCAGCATGAGGCTACTTGCCTCTATGCGATGTTGCGCCGTTGTGACATGGCTCGAAGTTGAGATCCCACCTTATGTGGTATCACGACACTATAGCATGGGTACTAGCCCCTTGTAGTACTGAGCTACTCGTGTTTCCTGTAAAGCACGCCGAGCATTCCAAATACTCAAGAACTCATTAAACCATAAAGTCATCCTCCCACAAAACTTGCTCTTTATTTACAATAATTTAGAACAATAGACCACAGAGGTTCCAAGATACAAACCCAATAATATCCTCAAGGACTAACCTATGTACCTGATATTTCTCAGTCAATGATCATTCCTTGAACCAAAAACAAGATGCCTAGTAGATTTCTCTTTGAACTAATTGCATAATACTTTATGGTAGATTACAAAAACATAACATCATAATTCCTTCAAGCCCTTTTTTGTTGTTTCCTCAACCAACTAGCGCTTGAGATCTTTAGTGAACGGATCCGTCAAATTTTCTGGCTCCGAACACCAACAACCAATGTAATGATATCATCTTTGATGCGCTCATTCAATACTGTGTGACGAGGTCTCACAATTCTCTTCTTATCATTGAAGAGATCATTGTATGCCATTGTTGTAGTCGTCTGGTTGGCACAATAATATATGTATTGTCAAAATATGCGCTCCAACTAGAGAAGGATCATACATGAGCTCCCGAAACCACTCTGTTTCATCTGATTCAATTGTCAGAGCATAGAACTCATACTACATAAATAATGAGAGAGCAAAGTTTACTTCTTTGACTACCACGATGTAGCATCTCCACACATTGAGAAGAAAAATCCTCATATGGAGCTTTCGCTCTCCTCTTATGAGCACCAACTAGCATCACTGAAGCCTTCCACCACAACCATGTAATCGTTGCAGTACAGTGCAAACTTCTGAGTTTTCTTGAGATATCTAATTACTCTTTTCAGTTTTCATCGATTTCCAGTGTTCCACACATGGATTGCTCGTGAACCGACTTAGTATACCTATGGGGAAAGCAACGTCAGGTCTAGTGGCATCATAGCATATATTAAACTTCTGTCTTTGTGACGCTATCTAGATCCGTACCCAGGATTAGCATATTGTCCATATAGAGACACGCAATGACTTCTCTGCCATCAGCGAATTTGGTGTATACACATTTATCTGTCTCGCTCACCCTGTAGCTAATTGATTTAATAATTTCATCAAACTTCTCGTGTCACATCTTAGGTATCTGCTGTATAGTGTATAGAGATTTCACCAAATTGCATAATTTGTCTTTATGTCCCTTGACGACAAAACCTTTTGGTTGTTTCATGTAAATCTCTTCGATCGTATCTCCATTCAGGAATACTGTTTTGACATTCATCTGATGAATCATTAGCTTGTGAATTGTACTCAGAGCAATAAACAATGCACCTCAAGGACCAATACAGCCTCATCCAACATGCACATGCACCCAGTCCTACCTATGAGTAGCCCAATGGTTAAGGTTCGCAATATCGATATCGAAATCGGTATCGGATCGTTCTTATGAGTATCGGGATCCACGATATTGGCAGTATCGACGGTTTTGGATCGAAGTATCAAATTTTTTGGTATCGGAAAACAAATAATTATTAATAGATTATTAACATTTTTGAAAATATATTTTATACATTTAGATTTGAAATTGAATGAAATAGTACTCACCCTTGCCGATTGGTTTACATGCGATATATAAAAATAAAAAACACGTTTAGATGCTTTTATACCCTTACTAGTGCTTTTACACCCTTGTTGATTTGTCTTTTTCGTTCAATTTTCTTTGTCGAATTGATCGGAAAAGAGACTCCCAATGTCGGTATCGGTTAGTATCGGGTATCGGTCGTTATTGGATCAGGAAATGCCAAACCGTATCGATATCGGCCGATGTTGTAAATTATGTAATAAACTTGAATGGCTATTTACCCAGTACTTGCTCTGTATATTTTCAAAGGCAGCATGGAAGAAATTGGACGAAGATGCTAAATGTATAGTTGTAGAAAATAGAAGCAGATAAAAGTAAATGAACTCTATAGTCTAGTCCAAAAGCTACAAACAGTAGGAAGTTGAAGTTTCACGAGACGAGTGCATGAAATTGAAAGGTAAATAGAGACTTATTGGAATCTATGTTGCATGGATACAAATACAATTAGGCACTATACACACATCTTCATAATTACCCGATAATGTAAACATCTTCATATTTCTCGGGTTTATCTATCGAAAGATTCTTCCAAATAGAGATCATCTCTACCGAGGTTTATCTGACCTAAATCTGGGCTTCTATTATCGGCTGTTAGGATAGCAAGAAGTCCAAGGAACTGTAAAACGTGCAAGAAGTTCAAGAAAAGGAATCGCAGCCAAGAAGTGAATGAAGTGGATTATATCATTAGAAAATTAGCACTCTTGTTCACTTCTCAGCCAACATCCTGCCTCATAATTGTGAAGTGTGAATTGGAGAGTAGGGAAGACCAACATTACAAAATAGGGAGACAATGGTCAGTCTTTTCAGTTGTTACCCTACTTTCTCATTATAGTTCCTCCATACCAAACATAGGATTGTGAAGTGGGCCTTTATTACCAACAATAAAATATTTACGGACCATGAAACATAATACTCAAATATATCCATGCATTTTTCGGAAGGAAGATATCCTAGATACTCACTTGGTATGTTATCTACATCCAGCCGCAATATTTTTCCCAGTAAAGATTTTTTATTCTGTGCAAAATTGAAAGGATCCCCTTTAGTCGATCCATCCCCCATCATGAAATATAATTTTCCATCTGCAGGTCCAAAAAGGATTTGACCCCCATGGTCAGATGTAAAAGGAAGACCCATGGTAAGAATCCTTCTAACTTCAGTTGGCCTAGCAGAAGTTGACTGAAAATAGAAACATAAAAGTTGTTTAAAGGATTACTTTCAACAAATCAATTTTAAAAGATGTGAAAGGGATCTCAAACAATTTTGGATCACCAAGGGGGTGATCCAGTGGTAACACTGGTAAGGGAGGGTAAGAGTGGGAGCCAGGTTCGAATCCCAGTCCGGACAAAATAAAAATGGGAATGAGAGGGGGCTCCTGGTGCTAGTAGCCCAAGACACGGACGGTCATTAATGACTGACGTTATCTCAAAAAAAATACTGGAGATGAATAATAATTATTTACATGGAGAAGAATATTAATGCATACCGCGGAAGGGGAGGATGAGGAACTATTAGCAGTAAACTCTGCAATAACGGTTTGATATTGACATGGTTGGACACCATTACTAGTACCGAGTTTTGAAGGATCACAGCTCGCATCAGAATTACATGAACATCTTCCAGAACAGCTTGCTGATTGAACCTTGTCACAATTGAACGAAACAAAAAACCTTCCATTGTCTGTGAAATTAGGATGAAACGCTAGACCCATCACCCCAAACTGAGTGTCAAGCAGAACATCATCTGTTATATCAAGGAAAGGGCTTGACTCATCTAGCTCCAACGTGCCTCCCGATCCTTCTTCCGGAATGGTTGCCAACCATATCTTACCACCTTGGTTAGCCAAGAAGACGCGATTAGACCCATCAGGATGAGCAGCCATGGAAAGGTAGGAACCATTTCCGATTCTCTCTAGACAGATACCTTTAGGAGTGACTGAGCTTTGTGTACTATTAAACAAAACTGATTTTCCGTTGAAGCAGACTGTATCACCACCTGATGGTCCTCCAAATGCATTACAGAAATCAGTCTCTGATAGCCATAGATCAGTCAGTTTGGAAGAAGTAGCAGACAATCCTGCAGCTCCCTGCAATGATGGTGGGAAGGGAGAATTCTGTATAGGTATCTCTTTGCAAGTATCCCAAATTTGAGCACAGAAGTCTGCTGTAGTATCCTTGGACCGAACAGGATTTCCAGGAAAAGTGGAGTTACACAGCACAGGAACTGTTCGAAGCTTTGGTTCAATTGTGAAGAGTTGTGCTGCAAAAGGATCGCATTTCTGAGATAAAATAACGCAATTAACAATTAGAGTTGACCTGAGTGTAACCAGAACCTCAAATTGATGCAGCTTTTGTAGCAGAGCCCTACGAATTAAGATAGTTTCTTATACAGTTCAGTAATGTATAAATTGTTGGGGCAAGTCTAATATTAGTTGGAAATTAGGAAAATTTATTGTGCATTTCAGTATAAGGTTAATAATAATTGAATACATGACAAGGTGGTGATTTGTCACAAGGGGCAACTAGATGTTGGAGGGTTCAAGAGAACGCAGTTCGAATCCTCCCCCTTGCATATTTAATTATAATTTTTGACACCATTTCTAAAGCCTCACTAAGCCCCTTCGGCATGGGATTTAGGCGCAAACTGACACATTGTTAGACGCACTTGGAACTTAGCATCGAGCGATGAGTTGGTGTCACGTTGGACGCCACACGGTCGTTTACGTGGCCGGTCACCGAGGGATCAGAGATTACAGCACTGAAAGGTTTGTTTGTTACAGTCAGATGACTCTGATCAAATTTAGGGGTTTGTGAAACTTTTTGGATTCAAAACTGAAGGTTATTCATGTCCACAACTGAGAAGGGACGGATCTTTCTATATAAAAGAAGAATCAGTACCATTGTAGACAGACTAAGAAAAACCACACTGAGTTTTCTCTAACAATGATCTGATGATGTACATGCTCATACAGACGGTGTCAGAAGATCCTACGAGAAGTTGAATTGTGTCACAGTGCAAAGAACTGCACTACACCAATGCAACATCAACAAACGAGCGTTCCAGTAGTTCTTTATGAACTTGCTGGTTCTTGGAGGTGATCGACATACAAGGTCGAATCACCTTAAGCAATAGTGATCTTAACCACTCCAGCAAGTTTTGTTTTATTTTGTATTCTTCTTATACTTGTTTTTGTTTGGGATAATCTGTTTCGGAGTTTCTCATTGGATAACAACATAAAAAAAACCAATTTTATGAAAATTGTTTATGATAATTTTGGTTAAGCTAAAAAAATCATTTTGTATTCTTCCAACTGAGATAAATTTGGTTTACCTGGCCAGGAACTATATGCCATTAATTGGGAGTCGTGACGATGATATGTTATATTTACTGCAAAATCCCCAGTTAAGGAACTTCGAGCCAACTCACAAGGTAAGTTATGTTGACAGGATATGCTATTTTTTGTTAATTACTGAAAAAAACCTTTTACAATATAAGCATTGTTGTAGATGTCGGTTGACATGGCCGGTATGTTGGCCAACATGTCGGTTTTGAGGGGGAAATGCCATATACATGACCAACCAAAATGTCATTTATGTCGTTTTGTAAACAATCGGACGGTATTTCAAAAAAAAAATCTTACATCTCAGCCGATATCACTATGGACATAAGTTGGCCGACATTAAAGAATCAGATTTTTTGTGATTTTGCAGCAAATTTGATTTTCAAAACGGATTAAAATTGAAATCAATAACTAATCCCCAACAAAATCATAACCTTTCTTTCTCTCATCTCTCGATTTTTTGTTCTTGATCGAACACAAGGCCAGTCAAGCTCTTAGCCACTCCAACTAGGTATACACCATATTAGAATTCTTACTCTTAAATTATTTGATATTCGTATTACAAATTAGATTAAGATTAGATGTTTAGGTTATACAATATATAAAATATTACATATTTATTGATATCCGACATTTTAAAATGTCCCTGACATGAACCTAACACACGACATCTACAACCTTGTAGACAAGACCATCCTAGTGAATTCACCCATAGCTGTTTTGGCCAGGAACAAGGTACCAATTGACAAGTTTAAGTGAGGTTGATACTTGATACCAGTTGTTTAAGTTGGTCGATCACTCCAAGAAGCTTCTCAGTTTAGAGCTGTGCTTCATAGCCAAGCCCACTTAACAGTAAGAGGTTAAAAGATGATGATACCAATAATCTAGATATGCTAAGTTGCAATTGTCTGCGTGCCACACTCATCAAGGAGCCAATCTCATATTAGAAATAACAAATTTGAAAAGATTGCATTACAGAGAATCTTCCTACTTGGCAACATAAATCTACAAAATAACTATTAGTATGAAACATTAGTAGATCTTGCTATTATCCAAAAGTGTATTATCATGAGTCGGGCATGCTACTGCAATCCCCAAACATTAAAAAGTGCGTCCGTATCATTAAAGAACAAAAATGCTTCGACATAATTTTGTATAGGCCTTTATTTTGTAGAGTAGAAGTATGAGATGGTTTATTAATTATTGGACTATATAAGAGATACACCAATTGCTATGAAATAAAATAGCTTGCAAAAAAACTTTACCTAAACATTCCCTGTTAACCTAATCTAGATTTGCATATATCAAGATTTTGGGGAAAGATCAATTGTGTTGATAGCAAAGGAAGTTTGTTTGGGGAACTTAAAGGGGTTATTGGTGCACTGAGGTCTCCTCTGTCTCTCTTGGATTTTTATTCTTTCATCTTAGTTAATCATGTCGATGTAATATAGAACTCGTCCGCTCCTATGGTCACAGCGTAGGAAGCACGGATACATATCGGACACACCACGAACACTCCAAAGTGCACTATGACCTATGTTGTCACAGGCGACGCCTAGGCGGCCTAGGCGTCCAGGTCAGTAGAATGACGTCTCGACCCGAGGAATTAAACACAGGTTCAGTTGATTGGCGCCTAGGCGCGCTTAGGCGGGCGCCTAGGATCGACCAGAGGATGTGTTGCGGGCGCCTAGGCGGAAGGCTTTACAAGTATCATTGCATACATGCTTTACATTATATTATACACATTCTTAAATCTAATATATCATGAATCATGATATGATATCAGTCACAAGTATATAGTTTTTTGCAACATGTACAAGTATACAAGATCCTGTGGTCACTGGACTTCTGCTGGTAGTGCACATGTTGCTACTGCCTGCTTGGATTCTGCTAGAGCCTGGAAGTGTACCTGCTGCTGCTGCTTGCAGATTATTGAAGGAAAAAAATCTGGGCGGACGCCTAGGCGTGCCTAGGCGAGGCGGGTGGCTTCTCGTCTCGCCTCGCCTAGCGCCCAATACAACATAGACTATGACACACCTAAATAGGTGTTGTGTCCACGTCGTCGTGCCCTTACCATGCCGTGTCCTATATGTGTCTGTGCAACACAGATCACCGCTCTCCAATCTAAGCATAAAGCCGAAAACCTCAATTGCCCTACCTTTCCATCAGTCGTGTATCATAAACACAAACAAGACATTACAAGTTGGCGTAGGAACAATCCGAAGGTCACTTCGGGCTACCCTTACGCAGACCACATACTCTTCCCGATCGACCAACAAAGTCCTAGTTCAAGGCAATCTCCCAACAACCCCCTTTTACGTTAACATAAACACGTAACTAACTCTTTCGACTATTTTCATCAAGAGTTAATTGTCCAAATGGTGCCTGAGGAATGTCATGGTCGCCATTTTGATGATAGAACTTTTTTTCGGATTAATTTGGTACCTAAGCTTTACATTTTGGTTTAAAGAGTGCATCAACTAGGCTTCGTTGGTATTTTGGATAAAAATCGTAAAAAATGGACATGTGATGGTCACGTGCCTTATTTTTAGGGTTATTTTGTCATGACCAGCCGATACGTCAGCTATAATTGATTGTAGAGCCGTCATTTCGTACTCGACAAAAGCTATTTGTTTATGTAAATTTCTTCGAACACCAATATTCTTAGTCGAAACATACAAACATGACAAAGTAACTATTTAAAAAAAACAAGGAACGTGACCTTCCCATGTCCATTTTTATCGATTTTCATGATAAAATACCGACGAAATCTAGTTCAGGCACTCTTTAAACCAAAACGCAAAGCATAGGTATCAAATTAACTATATAAAAAAAGATCGATTACCAAAACGACAACCACTACATTCTTCATGAACCATTTGGATGATTAACTCTTTCATCAAAATGGAAAATAAATCTTCCGTGGTGGGTCAATGTGAAGGGCAGGGCTAAAAACAATAGGATAAGCCGATACGTCAGCTATAATTGATTGTAGAGCCGTCATTTCGTACTCGACAAAAGCTATTTGTTTATGTAGAATTTCTTCGAACACCAATATTCTTAGTCGAAACATAAAAACATGACAAAGTAACTATAAAAAAAACAAGGAACATGACCGTCCCATGTCCATTTTTATCGATTGTCATCCAGAAATATCGGCAAAATCTAATTCAGGCACTCTTTAAACCAAAACGCAAAGCATAGGTACCAAATTAACTATAAAAAAAAAAAATCGATTACCAAAACGACAACCACTACATTCTTCAGAAACCATTTGGTGGGTCAACGTGAAGGGCAGGGCCCGGCTAAGAACAACAGGATAAGCATGCCCCCAATTATACTCATGTCATGTGCCGAAAAAATAATGGACAACGAAATCAAGAAGTACAAAGCTGAGGGGAGGGGAGGGGAGGGGGGATCAGGAAAGCATTTGAGCTCACGGTGCAGAGGACGGACTTCACGAGCGAGGCGCAGGCGGCGTCGGAAATGTTCATGGACTTGAACTGGTTCTGGATGGAAGAATCAGTGGCAGAGCTGCAGCAGCTGCTTCCATTGTAGGGGCAGAAGGGCAGGGGGGCCTTCAGAGTCACAGGTGCGCCTACAACAACAACAACCAACATACAAATGAGACCTCAAAAAAAAAATAGAAGAGGAAGAGGGATGTGATAAAGATAGGAAGTAAAGAAGAAGAGTGACAAGGTAAACCCACTTGAGTCAGTGCACAAGGGTAGGGCAAAGGTGGTAGGGAGGAGGAAGAAGAAGAGAATAGTTGCATGAGGAGAACCCATTTCATCTCAGTATCAGAAGAGTACTACTACAAGACAAGTTTTGAAGCAAGTACAAGGCGAGGAAACAATGAACAAAGATGTGCAATGGCTTTTTCTTTTTCTTTTTTTCTTCTTTTCCTAATTCTAAAGGCACTCCAAGTTTTCCTTAGGATCTGCTTGGCAATTATCAGGGTAGCGGTTATGAGGTGTTTTTAGAGTACCGGTTATGAGCGGTTATGAGAGGTCCGATTTTGGATGGTTTTTAAGTAGCGGCTTTTAAACCAGTCCAATCCATGCTTGGTAATTCACTAACGAGCGGTTCTAAAAGTTTTTTACACGAATAAATTAAATAAGGAAGGGTATCGGTAGTTATAATTATATCTATTTTGTGAGGATATAAATGGAATAAAAAAATAAAGCCACTCAAAATCCGTCGATTTGGGGTGTTTACAAAGCCACCCAAAAATACATTACACCGGTTTTGGGGGGTTTTTGAGCCGATGAAAACCAGTGCCTCAAAAAAATTAACAAGCAGGGGTTTTCATAAACGGTCGGTTCAAAAACACCCCAAAACCGGTGAAAACACCATTACCAAATTTTAAAAAAAAATTATAAATTTATCTCTCATTTGTTACGTTATGCTAATCCAATTACTTTCACGACTGCCAAACTTACTGGCAGTCCTTATGCTAAATAGGATTGCCAACAAAGTTGACAGTTCTCTTTTATGTTAGGATTGCCAACAATTTTTATGTTAAGACGTCCTAACATAAAGGAGGACTGTCAACTTTGTTGGCAGTCCTACTTTGTGTAAGGACTGTCAAATTTGTTGGCATTCCTATGTCCAAACAGAGAGTTTAAATAGGACCACCAACTTTGTTGGCAATTCTACTTCATGTATCTGCTCGTCGTCCGCGTCTTCGCGGGCGTCCGCGCTCGCCGACATCCGCTCCCCCGTGCCCACGCGTCCCCCCCCTGCCCCCCCCCCCCCCCCCCCCCCCCCCCCGCCCTCGTGCACCCGCCGACATCCGCTCCCCCGTACCCCCACGGATGTCCACACCCCACGACCCCGCGGGCATCCTCGCCTCCGCCAGCGTCCGCACCCCCATCGGTGTGCGCGCCCCCGCCGGCATCCGCCGTTGGAGAGTTTGAGATTGTCCCCAGTAAAGATTGGGCAGCCCCAAAGAAAATTTGGAGTTGTCCTGAGTAAAAGTTCCATTAAACTGGGATGTCTTGAAGTAAGGGCTGCCCCAAAGTAAAAGTTGGAGAGCCCTTAGAATTAGTCTTTTTTTTGTTTGCAGAGACTTGTTGGAAACCTAGCAAATTGCAACACAAAAATAAAAATTATTATCCCATGATAGATAGATAGATAGATAGATAGATAGGGGACATATGTAAAAATGGTAAAGGGCAACACAACATTTGTTAGAGAACAACACACCCATTCGGTCGAGACAAATTCTCTTTCAAGTAGGTGGCTTCGATGAATCCTTCTCTGCTTTGCGTTCACCCCTAATAAAATGAATATTTTTTTACGCATTGAACATATATTCTAATAAAAGAGACAAATCCACGTTGTTAAAAGAATAATCTTATTTTGTATCAAATATATTAAACTTGATGTCTAAATAGTACTTTATGTTGAATTTTTTAAATTGGCACTTTGTCTTTTGATTCCACCATTTGGATGAAGTAAAAAAATTTATACTGCCACGTAAAAATACCCCCGTCTTTTTTTTTCGCTTTTTCTAATCCGTTAATTATTGTGAAGATGTAGTTTATTTGCGGGGGTAAAGTGCATATAAACCCCTCTTAGATATCACAAAATGGCAAATAAAGACCTATTGATTTAGAAAACCCTGTTAGAGGCAAAAATGCTTAAGACACCCCCTAATCCCACTTTTCTGTTAACCGCTGTTAACTCTTGGGTGAAATGACCCAAGTACCCCTGGGATATAACCAAAGAGTGGACCGTCGTTTCATTTCTCAACTATCTCTCTCTCTCTCCCGCCTCGCTCTCTCTCGTTCTCGACTATTTCTCCCCCGTTCCAAACCCTAAATTTCTTCCCCAATCCTAAATCTGTTCCCAAACAAGAAATCAGGTCGCAAACCCTAAATCGGTTTGCAAACGCTAAATTGATTTGCAAACCCTAAATCGGAGTGGAGCTTATTAGGGTATTCTCGTACTGGTACTTTATAAAACCCTAGTTCTCACAATTTTACTACTCTTCCTCTGAAAATTTTGAGAAAAAATGCACGAATCATGTCTGCATGTAGTGTATGACTTGTTAAATTTCTGTATTTGTTGAAAAAAATTCATGCATGATGTCTTTCTATAGTATATTTGTTAAAGTTTTGAAATTTTTGAGAAGAAATGCATGAATGATGTCTTTTTGTATTGTATGAGTTGTTAAATTTCTGAAATTGTTGAGGAAATTGCATGCATGAGGTCTGTTTGTACTATATGAGTTGTTAAATTTCGTAATTTTTTGAGAAAATGCATGAATCATGTCTGTCTTTAGTATATGAGTTGTTAAATGTAGTAAATTTTTGAGAAAAATGTCAGCTTTCATGCATGATATGTGGTGTTGTTTGTAGTATATGATCCTTGTATGTAGGTAGGATTAAATTAGATGAATTTATACTAAAGTAGTTGTCTGTTGTCCCTCTCTTTGTCTATACATTGTTTAATTTATATTAAAATAGTTAAATTTATATTAAATTAGTTGACTTTCTGTTTGTCTATACATTTTTGTTTCTACATTAATTAGTTGTTTGTCTATTTGTTTATATTGTCTGTTTGTCTATATGTTTGTCTATATGTTGGCTATATGTTTGTCTATTTGTCTGTTAGTTATGTTATAATTGTTGTTGCCTGTGTGTGTGTGCAGAGGGATTAATGGATACGAAGTATGTTGTTAATATGTTTGTGGGGGGAGATTTTAGTGTTGATAACCAATATGTGGGGGGTATGACATTAGAACTGAAAGAATGTGTGGATAGAGATGAGATGTGCTGGTTTGATCTTGATGGGTTATGTGCATCTGCTGGGGTCCAGGCCCCATGTGAAATTTATTATTTTGATCCTGTAGATGGAAGTAAGACTCAGATATTGGGTGACAATGATATATTGAGCTTTTTTGAAAAGTTTCCAACCCCTTGTCTTATCAAATTTTATGTACTGGGGAAGCTTGTTGAGTCACTCATTGACTATGGTGAATATGTTATTATTACTGAGTTTACAACCACCAGATTTGTCTGTGGTCCTTCTGAAGCAGCTGATGAGATTGATGTGCAGTTGGGTGATGATTTTTGGGCCAATATAGACTTGACTGGGCCTGCTCAAGCTGATGAAGATGTGGAGTTAGGATCTGGGCCTCCTCAACATGTACAAGATGAAGGGACTGCTGAAAATGAAGGCAATGTTGAGAATGAAGACAATGTGCATGAAGAAAGACATGAAGATGTGGATAAAGAAGCAGTTGGCTATGACTTTAGTAGTTTTGTCCAACATGAAGACATTGACCAAGACTCTGAATATGCTCCCAGTGATGAGTTGGCTAGTGTACACTCCTCAGAAGAAAGTTTTGATGATGAGGATGAAGGGACTGCTCAAGCAGAGCCTGTAGTGACCCCAAGAAGGTTGGTTAGGGAGGAAAATGTGGCTCTTCATGTAGGACAGAGGTTTGCTTCACATACAGAATTCAGGAGTGCATTAAAGCTCCATGCCATAAAGAACAAGTACAATATCAAGTGGGTGCACAATGAAACAAAGAGGGTGACAGCTAGATGTGCAAATGATGCTTGTCAGTGGAGGATTCATGGGAGTGTTTTTGGTGGTCATGGGAATTTTGTATTGAAGAAGTTCATGTCTGACCATTCAAAGGACTGTGTTGAGGTGGACAGCAATAAACAAGCTACTGCCACATTCCTTGCAAACAGATATGTACACAGATTCAGGAATGATCCAGAGTGGAAGTATGCTGGGTTTAGAACCCACATTGCAGAAGATTTAGAGATTGACTGTTCAAGATACAAACTTGCAAGGGCCAAGAAGAAGGCATTAGAGTTGATTGAAGGGAATGCCCAAGACCAATATGCTTACATTAGGGAGTATGCAATGCTGGTGATGTCTACCAATCCTGGGAGTGTTGTTAGGGTGAAAGGAGAATTAGAGCAAGATGGAAAGTCTACCAGATTTGTGAGGGTGTTCTACACCTTGAAGGCTGTGATAAAGGTTTTAAAGAAGGTTGTAGACCATTCATTGGTCTGGATGGGTGTTTTCTGAAGACTGAGTACAAAGGGCAACTTCTTAGTGCAGTGGGAAGAGATGCTAACAACAGTTTCTTCCCTATTGCTTGGGCTGTTGTGGAGATAGAAAATAAGGAAACTTGGAACTGGTTCATGGATCAACTATTGGATGCACTTGGCATGGATGGAAATGCAATCACCTGGATTTCTGATAGACAGAAGGGTCTACTGGATGTTTTTCACAATATTCTTCCTAATGCAGAGCACAGATTTTGTGTTAGGCACATATATGACAACTTCAAGAAGAAACATCCAGGGTCCAAGTTGAAGTATCTCCTGTGGGAAGCTTCAGAGGCATACACTTTAATTGATTTTGAGAAAGCAATGAATAAGATCATGAAAGTGAGCAAGGAGGCCTATGAATGGTTAGATAAACTTCCTGCAGGCCAGTGGTCAAAGCATGGGTTCTCTACAAATTCTAGGTGTGAGCTGTCAAGCAATAATATGTGTGAGTCATGGAACAAGCACATATTGAAAGCAAGGGACAAGCCCATTATCTGTCTTCTAGAAACTATAAGAAGATTGCTCATGGTAAGGTTCCATGAGAAGAGAGAAAGAATGGGAGCTCATGATGGGGTCCTTGTTCCTAAAGTAATGAAAAAACTTGAAGAAGCCAAAGAGGGTGCAAAAAAATGTATGGTTATTACTTCTGGGTTCAATAAATATGAAGTGAGCCAGAGAGGACTTAATGAGGCAGTGGACTTGGCAGCAAGGAGCTGCACCTGTAGAGTTTGGCAACTCACAGGTATTCCATGTGACCATGCAGCTGCATGTATCAAGAAGAAGAGGCACTGTATTGATGACTATGTAGACAAGTGCTATCACAAGTCTACTTACTTGAAGGCTTATGCAGAGGTAATCAACCCTCTTTCAATGAGGAATCTAAGACAACTTAAAAATATTGTACCCATGATACCCCCTGTGATCCATGTCCAAACTGGGAGAAGGCAAAAGAAGAGAAAGAAACAAGATGATGAAAGAATGGCTAAGAAGGAGACTGGAAATGTCATGACTAGAGCCCCTGTCACCTGTGGCAACTGCAAGCAGTTAGGACACAACTCTAGAGCATGCCAAAATCCTTTCAAAGAGAGGGAGAGAGTGCCAAAAGGCAAACCAGGTAGGCCTAAGCTACCAAGGTCATCTCTACATGCGTGTGTTGGTAATCCAACACCACATGTTGAAGGAAATGTGGACCATAATTCTGATAGTGTTGCAAGGGGGGGAATGTTAGCTCCCAAAGGTACGTATTTGCATTTTAATCATTTTAAATTTGTTGCAGTTTCATTGGTGAATATTGCCAGTTTATATTGTTGACAGTTTATATGTTGTAGACAAGGACAGGTTCCTTATCATATTTGTTACTCTTTTTTAATTTTTGTTTGTCTATACATTTGTCTCTCATAGGTTGTAGACAAGGACAGGGTCCTTATCATTTTGCTGACCCTATTTGAAATGTGGCAATGATGAATTCGAGTTATGTGAGTAAATGGATATATGTGGCAATGATTAATTGGGACCCTTTATGCTCTGTTTGTGGGGTCTTTATCATTTTGGGGCTCTGTCTGTGGGGAGCATGATGTTGTCCCTACCTCATTAAGTGGGGTGCCCTGTTGTGGGGAGCATGATGCTGTCCCTACCTCATTAAGTGGTGCTAAATGTTGCTGTGGGGTCTTTATCATTTTGGTGACCTGCTATCCATTACTCACTAACTCATCTGAGCCACTGTCCCTACCAAGTTTATCATTTTGCCATGCTGAATGTTGCTGTACGAGGCACTGTTATTTTGGTCTTGCTGCTGTCCCTACCAAGGTTTGTCATGCTACACACAGGACCCTGCTGCACTTGTTCATAACACTTTCATTTCAGCACTATCCCTAACTATTCTTCATTTTTTTTCTTGCAGTATTGCTTAATGCTGCTGTAGGAGGCACTATTTGGATGTGCAGCTTTTGAACTCTTAAGAAATGAATGACATGATTGGATGTAATTAAGTAGTAGTCAACTCACATGTTCTTGTACAATTGGATCAAATGTTGTTGAAGGAAGTTTATATGTTGTGCTGTGGATGAAATGAATGGATGAACATTGGTGAATGTTGCCAGTTTATAATGTGTTTAAAGTAGTTGCCAGATTTTATATTGTTGCATTGGTGAATATTGGCCATTTATTTTGTTGCAGTAACATTGGTGAATTGCCAGTTTATATTGTTCAAAGTTTATATGTGGGTTTATATGTTGATGAACCAGTTTAGTGAATATGCTCTGTCTGTGGTGACTTGCCAGTTTATTGCCAGTTTTTTGAAGAAAGTTTGGTGAACCAGTTTATGTCTGTGGTGACTTGCCAGTTTATATTGCCAGTTATATTGATTTTGATGTCTGTTTAAAGGGTGGATATGTTGATGAATTGATTTTGATGTCTGTTTAAAGGGTGGATATGTTGATGAATTTATTTTGATTTTGATGGCAGTAGTGTGTTCCACTGGCAAGTTGATTTTGATGGCACTTCATTTGCAGCTTTGGCATGTGTTGAGAATGAAGATTTGATTTTGATTTCCAAATGTTGCTTGTAAATAAAGATACAAATTTTAATTGGCAGTTCATTTGCACTATAACTGCAGTTTACATTGGGTACAATACTTGAATTGCAACTGGAACATTCATCACATCCATATTTCTTAAACGAATAACTTAAATAGTACTAAACATGTAAAAAAACCTAAAATAAATTGCAACATATGTATGTTCAAGCATGGTCTGGATTCAGTTGCTGCCACCGCCTCTGTCGATCCTCTTGGAATAGGCTGTAAACCTTGGCCTCGATGCTCCTTTACTTCTTTCATTAAATTCCACATAAGAATTTGATAGTGTTCTGAAAGTTTCTCATCCTCCCATAGTAAAAAACCACAAGAATTTGTTGGATAATTTGCACAACCGTAAAATCTTCTTCCAGGATTGGTTGGTGTCCATGAAGTCTTCAGTGGACTAATTAACCCACAGTGGCAACAAATTGTTCTTCCGTAATTTCTATTTGGACGTCTTGAGAACGAAGATTGAGAGCTACTAGCCATAATTTGCAGTTGGATTGGATATCTGTAGGTAAGAAAAAATTTCAACACATTAAATTATAGCAAATAAGTAAAATAAAAAGGAATAAAGAAAAAAAAAATAAACGTCATTTTCCCTACAGCCTACCGGATTAAGGATTAATAGGTAGAAAATAGAATGTGTGTGTCCTTTTTAAGTGTAATGTTTCAAACAACTTGAAGAGCTGCTGTGCATTTATAGAGAAGGAGCTGCTGTGCCCAACGGTCAAATGGAGGGGTATTTTGGGGAGTTGAATAATTTCTCTCCCCTTAATTTGGTGGATAACGGCTACTTTTGACGTTAATTTGACGGGAAGGGGTATTGTGCTCAAAACAGGGTTTGCGGGAGGTGCAAACCGCATAAATTTTCTAAAAGGTCTTAATTTGCTAACGAGGCAACTCTAAGGAGGGTTTAAATGCTCTTTACCCTTATTTGCGGTCAACTTATAGTGTGACTTCTCGAGGCTTTATTGTTCAAACGTGTAGTGATTGTGACAGCATCTCCCGAGGGCTGGAAAAACTGCATATTCACGGGAGGATAATAGGCAGGGGGGTAACTAGGGTCAGCATCAAATCCAATTGAATCGAATAATTAAAAATTAAATTAAACCAAAAATTAAATAAATAAAGTTAAAATTAAATCGAAATTATCCGAAATCGAATCAAATTCAACCAAATTAACTCGTTCGATTTTCGATTCATTCGATTTTTTCGGTTTATTTGTGCATTTTTTTGAAGCAATGAGTAATTGTGACGAACTCGTCTCCACTGGGACTCGAACTCCCGACCACTTGGACCGCATGCATCTCTCTTAACGACTAGGCTAGAGGTCATTTGCTTATTTGCGCTTTTTTTGTTATAATATATATATATATATATATATATATATATATATATATATATATATATATATATATATATATATACATACACATGGCTTCCTTCCCGAGCGCAGCAAGCGGAGCGGAAAGCCAACCAGAAGATTGGGATCCCGGTGACTCCCTCCCTGTCCCCATTGGCAGTGATGGCCTCAGGACCGAGTGGGGGTCCGCAGGAGGGTGGACGACGGTCCAGCGGAGAAAGAAAGGAAAGCCTCCCATGGGAGGCCAGCCCCAGCCAACAGGGGGAAGAGGGGCGACCCAGCGAAACCAGACCCGGAAGGGCCCCGGAGGAGGGAGAAGCATAGGCAATGAGCACAGGAAGCCTGGTCTGGAGTACAAAGGGCGCCAAGCGGAAGGCAGGTGGTCGGCGAGGGCCACTGAAGGTGTTCGATTAAATGTCCAAATGGCCGGACGTGGAGGCGCTCAGGCTCAGGAAAGTCCGATTCACAGAGGTAGTTCTCAGGAAAAGGTTCGTTATGAAGGGGTCCCCAACGGGGGTCAGGGAGGATCGGGGAGGACCTGGGCGGAAATGTGCCGATCCACCTGCCAAAATGTGAACGACGAGATGCAATACGTTGAACCTTTGGAGAAGGAGGGAAGAGTAGTAGCTGAGTTCAGTGGAGAGGACTTGGAAGAGACGGAGGAGTACTGGAAGAACACGATTGTGCTGTATGTGATGGGTAACAAACCCTTCTATGGTCAAATCAAAGCGTACGCCAGCCGTGTGTGGCATCCCAAAGGAAGTATGGAGTTCTTCTCCAAGGAAAATGGATTCTTCTTTGTCAGATTTGGCATGACGGAAGACATGGAGCGTATCGTCCAAGGAGGGCCGTGGACATTCGATGGAAGGGCTATCATTCTCAAGAGATGGACGTCGGGGATACAATGTGAAAGGGAAGTTCTTCTATCTGCCCCAATCTGGATCAGATTCCCAGACCTTCCAATCCAGTATTGGAGCACGCCAATGCTCATGAAACTCTCCAGTCTCGTAGGTATCCCTATAAAGGCTGACGAGGCCACCAACAAGAAGCAGCGAATTTCTTATGCCCGAGTTTTCGTGGAGATTGAAGCGATGAGCGAGTTGCCGAGGTCGGTCGAATACATGATCCCTAGCGGAGAGATTTTTGCACAGAAGGTAGAGTACGAGTGGGTTCCCCCTTCATGCGAGCTATGCAGTAGTTTTGGACATCTAAAGTCTGGATGTAGCAGGAGGGAAGCTTCGAAGACGGATGACTTGCCGGATTTGACTCAAGTTCCCAAGCACAGGTACATTCCTCAGGAAGGGCAGGTTGACCTGATGGAGGTCCAAGAAGAGAATAAGGAGGAAAACCAGAGGCCTATGGAGACTCTTAACGCCAGCAGTCTACGTGTCAGCAGAAGAGTTGACTCAGAGGAGGCCCGAGAGATCCAAAGCTCAGTAGCAGGTACGTCCAGTGTAGGAGACCACTATGGAGATAAGGAAATGGAGCTTGTCGAGCAGGAGGAGGAAAGAAGTATTTCGGTGTTAGGGAAGAGGCAAGGGCATGCTTCTCCTCTCACAAAGCAGGTGCTAGCTATTGAAGGCCCCCCCTGGCAATTCTAAAGAAGGGAGTGAGCAGCAGCAGAAAGTCTGGATCCCCGGAGTCAAGCAAAGATCCCAAGGTCAGGAAGAAGAGCATCCAGGACCCAGCGACACTCAAAGGCACAGCAAGAGGCTTATTGCAAGGGAGTTCGATTGATGAATCTAGGCTAACCAGAGCCAATCTGCTTTGGGCAGTCAATCTACAGAGTGCTTCTCAGGCCAATGGTGCTGAGCACATTGCCATCCCCCAGGAAAGCTCTCCCGTTCCTTCACGGGTGAGTGCGAGAATACTGAAGGAATCCCCAAGCAATATTAATTAATGCCGATTCTATCGTGGAATGTCAGAGGTACGAATTCGACAGGGAGATGGAGGAATATTAGAGAACAAATGAGAAAGCTTAATAGCTCGATAGTCATCATCCTGGAATCTAAGATTAAGACGGAGGCTTTGATGAGTAGGAGGATACCCAATGATTGGGGTGTAGTGCATAACCTTCATCTGAACAAGATGGCCAGGATCATTGTTTTATGGAACAAGAAAATCTGGAAGGGCTCCTCTCTATTTGAATCTCAGTAAATAATAGTTATGGAATTCTCCAACGGTGGTGGGATGAGTATGCTGGTTGCAGCCATTTATGGATTCAATGACAGGAAACTTAGAATGGAGTTATGGAAAGATATAGAGATTGTTAGCAGAGGTATGGGGACTCTTCATCCTTTGTTATTCATTGGTTATTTCAACGCCATTATGAACAAGGACGAGAAGAGGGGGGGGAGGCCAGTTCCAGACAACATCCTCGATGATTTCTCTTCATGTGCCCTTCGTGCTGGGATCTCGGATCTTCATAGAGCGGGCATGGTTTAGACGTGGAACAACCAGTCGACGAGCAAGAGGATCGAGTG
Organism: Iris pallida; assembly: GCA_029216955.1. Lineage (NCBI taxonomy): Eukaryota > Viridiplantae > Streptophyta > Magnoliopsida > Asparagales > Iridaceae > Iris > Iris pallida. Next base: position 1,715,385 of record JANAVB010000800.1, on the reverse strand, counting down.
CCAGATTGATCGTGCGTTGGGCAACACCCGGTGGTTTGACTGTTTCCCTAACACAGGGGTTATCAGGCACCCTGCCGGTCCAAGTGACCACTCTCCTATTCAGGTGAGTTTCCTTGATAACGCCAGGAAGGGTCCTCCCCCTCCTTTTAGGTTCAGTAACTCCTGGCCACACTTGGACGGTTATGATGCAGCTGTGCAGGTTGGGTGGAGCTCCCAATTCTATGGCTTCAGTCAATTCCGGCTTATGTCTAAGCTCAGGGAAGTCAAAAAGAGCATCAAAGGGTGGCTGAGTAGTCAGCCTAATTCGTCCTTAGATGATATCAGCAAAGAGCTAGAGGAGGTTCAGTTAGCTATTCAGAATGATCCGGTCCCGAGTATTCTCATTAGGGAAGGTCAGCTTAGGGAGCAGCTGAATAAAGCCTTAATGCTGGAGGAGATTACTCTCAAGCAAAAAAGCCAAGTGTGATTGGATGATTGACGGAGACAGATGTTCTAAGTTCTTCCATGGCATTGTGAAAGCCAGGCAAAGCCGTAACCAGATTGCCGTTCTCATCGACGCCAATGGTAGGAAGCTTGATAACCCGGTCGAGATCGAGGAGGAAGTCGTGAGCTACTTCATGGAGCTGTACAACGGGGAGGACCACCGGATCGAGCTGCCCCAAATCACCTGTAAGAGGATCCTGACTGAAGAAGCGGTGCGTACTCTGCATAATTCCATCTCGCTCGGGGAATTGGAGGAAATTGTTCTCAAGTCCAAGCTGAACAAGACGCCCGGTCCGGACGGCTTCACTGCGGGTTTTTTCATCCGTCACTGGGATCAAGTCAAGCTGCTCGTGCTCGAAGCTGTGCGAGATTTTTTTCCGGACAGGCAAGCTTCTTAAACAATTCAATCACACCTTTATTACTTTAATCCCGAAGAAGATTGGGGCCTCCTCTCTCAATGATTTTAGACCGATTTCATGTTGCAACTTCTTTTACAAAGTGATTGCTAACGTCATGAGCCAGAGGATGAAATGTCTGCTTCCGGGATTGATATCCCCCAATTAGTCAGATTTCATTAAGGGGAGGAGTATTAGCGAGAACGGGCTTCTGGCTAATGAGCTAGTTAGGGATTTCAATAAAATTGGGAGTGATAAAGCATGCATTAAGCTCGACCTGAGGAAAGCCTATGACTCCGTGAATAGAGATTTTGTGGTTCACATTATGAGGGCCATGGGATTTGATGACTGGTGGACATCCAGGGTTTACGAATGCATCTCTACGCCCACGTTCTCGATTATGATCAAGGGGAGGCCGACGGGATTCATCAGTAGTTCGAGAGGGCTCAGACAGGGAGATCTCCTATCAGCGTATCTTTTTACTATGGTCATGGAGCATTTCTCTTGCCTCATGGAGATTGCCGAGCACAGGAGGGAGATAACCCCCATCTGTAGGCTGGTCAAGCCCTCTATCTCTCACCTGATGTATGCCGATGATTTGTTGGTTTTCATCAAACCTACAATCTCAGGTACGCGGTGCTTGGCTGATATTTTGCAGGAGTTCGAAAAGGTCTCTGGGCTTAGGCTCAACAAAGAGAAGAGCTCGATTTTCCTCAACAGGACTTGTAGCGAGAAGGCTAGGTGGGCATCCATCCTGCAGGTGGAGGAAGCTTCCCTCCCTGTCAGATACTTGGGGGTCCCCTTGTCGATTACCTATGCTCGTCATTCCGACTGTTCCAGTTTAATCAAGATGGTGGAGGTCAGGCTTGAAGGGTGGCAGGCCCAACTGTTGTCCTTTGGTGGCCGGGTAGAGCTCGTTAGAGCGGTGATTAATGCGATCGTATCCTACTGGTTACAAGTGGTGCTCCTTCCCAAAAAGACGATTTAGAAGATTGAGAGGCTGTGCGCTAGCTTCGTATGGAGAGGTGGAGTTCAATCTATAGCGTGGAAGGACCTGTGCCGTCCCAAGAAGGAAGGAGGGGTCGGACTTCGATCTCTGAACACTATCAAGGAGATGGCTGCGCTGAAAATGGCTTAGAATCTGGTAGATGGGAAGTCCACTTGGTCTTCATGGATGGACAACAAGTATGTCAAGAAGGACAATTTTTGGTTGATGAAGAATAACTCTAACTTCTCTGTAGGGTTTAAAAGTATCCTGCAGCAGAGGACTAGGTTGAAGTCCTACATCCAAAGGGTTATACATGACGGGGATGGCACCAACCTGTGGCTAGACCCATGGATAGTCCATCAAAGTATCTCTGATATGGCCGAGCTAGATCTCCGTAGCAGCAGGATGAGAGCGGAGAAGGTTAGCTCCCTGATTCACCAAGGCTCTTGGAAGATTATGCAAGGGTCGAGGCTTTGTCGTTGGGCCATAAAGATCACAGGGATCCGGATTGAGAGTAGCCCTGGTAAGGATCATTGGAGGTGGGAGGGATCGGATAATGGGAATTTCGAACTGAAGAGTGCGTACGAGAGATACAGGGATAAAGGCCCCTTATCTAAATGGACAGGATACATTTGGATTAGGGAGGCTAGCCCCAAGTTTAGCTACTGTCTATACAAGGCTACGCTTGGAAGGCTCCTTACCAGAGATAGGCTACGCAGGTTTGGTTTACAGCTCGATTCTTATTTGTGTCCCCTCTGTAGCTTGGAGCAAGAATCCCATGCCCACATATTCTTCCAATGTGGGGTCAGCAGCAGGGTCTGGAATGAGCAGCGGCGAGTGCTAGGCATGAGTTCGAAAATCACTAGGAGCATCGAGGAGGCTTTAGAAGACCTGGACATGCTTAAAGATCTGAATCCCCAGTGGTTCCTAAGGGCGAGGCTTCGCCTGTCGTGCGCGGTGTGGCACATCTGGCGAAAGAGGAACCGAAGAGTGTACGAGGCCATCCAGACGTCGGTGGCTGGTATGGTTCGGAGCATCGAGACGGACAATGCCATCATGGTTCCTGACTTGTAGGCTTTGTAGTGGTGTAGTGTAGTCTTTTGGATGTGTTTCTTGGCTTTTTGTCAGTGTTGTCGCTTATTTGATGGTGGAGGGTCCTGAGCATTTTGTAACCCTCAGTACATTCTTTTATTCTTTATAAAGCTGTTACCTTACCCCAAAAAAAATATATATATATATATATATATATATATATATATATATATATATATATATATATATATATATATATATATATAGTAAATGTAAAAAAAAAAATATATAGTAAATGTACGTTCTTTGTACGTATAATAACGTATAATAAGAATATTATCCAATTATAGTTAAATATTTTTTCTAACTCATGTAGTTAAGGTGCAAAGTATTTTTCTTGTTTGGTTGAGGTCGATTCTCCATGTTGTCAAATTTTTACTTTTTTCAACAATTTTTTACATAATTTTTTTAAATAAAAAGGACCGTGATATAATGACGGCTTAGACGGCTCACTTTTGAACCGTTTTGAAGCCTCATTATATAGTAGAATATATATATATATATATATATATATATATATATATATATATATATTTGAAGCAAAGGGTACTTTATTCATGTAGCAGAGGTAATACAATAATCTGATCTCTATACTTTACATGTTAGCGAAAATAGACTAACTACTATCCTCCAAGGCACCTACAATCACTATCAATATTATTTATGATACCATGTGTGGATGTGGCCAACCCTTCAAATATTTTTTTGTTCCTCTCCCGCCAGACATGCCATACCGCAGCTAATAATTTGATCCGGGCTCTACGATACTTCTGTTGATCTGTCTGCTTGAAAACTCCAACCTCCTCGAAAACTTCAGGTAGATTCTTAGTCTCCCTGAGTTTATACCCAACTGGGACCTGCATGCTTGCCAAATGTTTCTCGAGAATGAACAGAGGAAAAAAATATGGTCCCTCGACTCCGACCCATGCCAACAGAGGACACATATGGAGTTTGGAACCGACACTCCAAATCTCATCAAACGGTCGCGGGTTAGAAGCCGATTTCTTATGGCCTTGTATGCACATAGCTGCATCTTTGTGCCCCCCCCTCCCGTGTCCATATACAATTTCCGCCCAGGTAACCTTCAAATGATGTGCTCGCATTTGTTCGTAGGCAACCTTACTGCTAAACTCTCCGTTGTGCGACCCCACCCACACCCATCTGTCACTATCCGCTTCCTTGTCAATCTGAATGCTGGTGATCTCCTCGACGAACCACTGGCCCACTTGTCTATTACCAACTTGCCACTTCCCATTCCAATAACAACTTTATTTTTTTAGAACACTGTGAGTCTTACTTTCTCTTGAGATCATATATAACATTGACTATGTTCCAATACTTGGATAACTTATTTAATTTTTTGTAACATTGTCTAGGCTATCTATAAACTGGAACCATATCATTAGATTCCTACAATCTCGTGAATCGACTACGTGTTGCAGTGTTGGGAATTTCTGCATTATTGATTACTATCTCTTGTTACACCCTTAATCTATTAGTACTTTATCAATCTGTGGTCTAGGGGTGAGTATTCGGTTTATTCGGTTCCAACCGAACCGAATAACCGAAAATCGAATTGGACCGAAACCGAATAAGCAAAACCGAAACCGAACCGAATTGGTCAATAACCGAACCGAACCGAACCGAATTAAATCGGTTCGGTTTTCGGTTTATTCGGTTTTTGGGTTTATTTGTGTTTTTTTTAATATATATATAATAAATAAATAAACCTAGATATATTTATTATATACCTATAGTATATACCTATATATATTTATTATATACCTATAATTAATACCTCTTTATATATATATATATATATATATTTTTATATTTTTAATACCTATATATATATATATATATATATATATATATATATATATATATATATATATATATATATATATAAACTAAATTTTCTTATTCGGTTTTCGGTTTTGGACCGAAACCGAAACTTGAAACCAAAACCGAATAAGAAAATTTCTTATTTTCAAAACCGAAACCGAACCGATTTTTTTTAAAACCGAACTGAATCTCTTATTCGGTTCGGTTCGGTTCGGTTTTCGGTTCAAAACCGAATAATGCTCACCCCTACTGTGGTCTCACAGTGGGCTTGTATGATATGCTTTGTAATTGGCACTATGCACATGATGCCCACCATTTTGATGTGCATCTCTGTTGTTATGAGGGACCATGAATCATTCCATGAAAGACAAAGTCTTTACTCAATCTTAATCCTTCCATATGGCTGCCTTTATCAATGTTAGTCTAGAAAATATCATGGTCCTCCTCCTCATGTTCTCTAACATTTGTAGTTATTTCCAATACTCGATTTTGCACGTCATGAGGTTTTGGATTAAAGCATTTCTATACCACGGATCATTCTAATGTTAATGTTGTGGTTTTGTTGTTAGGGGGTATAGAATGGAAACTGGCACGAGCAGTGATTGTATAATCTTTATCAACATTATACTACAGTGATGCAGTTGCGGACATAACATAGTAAAATAGTTCGTTAAGGGTGAAGTTGTGGTCTTTTGATTTTTGATTATTACATTTTCTTTACGAATTTGCTTATTTAGATCTTCTCATTAAAGTTGGAGTTGTGGTCTTCTAGATTTGACTACTACAATTTCTTTTCTAATTAGTGTTAGTTTTTGAAAATTATTTTTATCATATATAATCATTGCAAGCAGGCTCGAGTGGACCTTCGACGGGAATCAAGAACTTGAGTTATTGAATCATGGTGTATCTTGGTACGGGCTAACCATGTGTGATGTCTCTATGCTACCTCTTTCTTTCTCTCTCTCCTCTGGATCTTCTCTATATTTGTACTCCATATGGTCTTCCCCATAGTTAAAAACACATCGACTTCATGCAATATAGCATCTATGACATCTGTACTTCATCATTAGCCTCTTTTAAACTCTGGCATACTTATCTCTCCAGGAAAAAAAGTTTCCCTTCCTCTTGTAGGACAGGAATCAGATAGGTCTATTATTCATAGCTCTATTCTCCATGAAAAAGGTTTAAATTCTATTATGCAACTTTTAAATTCTATTATGCAACTTTCGAGTGGCCCAAGTAGAACCCATACTTTGAAATCCTTTTAGAGCTCAATCTTAAATGTTATTTTCTTCGCATGCTTAAGGTTTTTTAGAGATTTTGTGAATCTGATCAATTTTTTGTTGCTATCACTACAACTATTTTACTTTCAACCTACATACTCATGATTCCGTGATATAATTTCTGTTTGAGACAATTTATCTGCATTTGGTTATGTACTTTGTTAGCTATTTCTATGATATCTTCTATTATATTTAGGTTATAATAGTGTTATCTATTCTATTTTCTCTAACCTTTGAATTTGAGTTTTAGCTGAAGCTGGCATGGGTTGCCTATCCTTACAATTCAGAGCATGCCTCATCTTTAGTGGTGTGTAATTGCTTTAGGCATGGTAGATAACTAATGATGCTTTTGTTTTCTTTTTCATTTATAGGATGTTATAGTAGTTGATTTCATGTTTATTTTTGTAGTTTGCTGGGAGAAAGGATTACTCTATCAGAAAAAGATTGCTGAAATGAGAGGAGCTGGTCAAATTTATCCTGGATAGTGTTAACGAGACCGTATGTAAAAAATGATACATTATAAAATTTGGAAGCATTGTTCATTTAGTTTGAGACAAATAATATTGTTACAGTTCAATGTTGGCACTTTGAATAATTATGAAATGAAATATTTTTTTTGTTGATGTTAGAGATTTTTTTTTCTATTTTGTTTTTCTTGTATGGGATATTGTATACAAAAAATAAATTGTGGAATACGGATGCAAATTTGGGTACTATAGAAATGACAAACATTTAATGACATGTAAAAGTCATCTTTTGTAAATAAAGATGACGTAGAAAAGTCATCTTTCATAAATAAAGACGACGTGTATTGAACTGTCATTGATTTCTTACGATAAATGTCATCCTTTTTAAATAAAGATGGCGCATAGAAGTCATCTTTTGTACATAAAGATGATACATAAAAGTCATCTTTTGTAAATAAAGATGACACTTAGAAGTCATTTTTGTAAATAAAGAAGACGCATAAAGGTCATCTTTTATAGATAATGATGATACATAAAAGTCATCTTTTCTAAATAAAGATGACATATATAAGTCATCATTTATAAATAAAGATGACATGCATTAAGCTGTCATTGGTTTCTAATGATAAAGTTGACACCTTCATAGATGACGACCAAACAAATGTCATCAATTAGCATATTTAGTCGTCATTATTATCCATTTTTGTAGTAGTGAGTACATGAAGTCCCTCTGTACTTCCTATCATATCATACACCAGCCATCCCAATCTATTGATTAGGCTCTTGTGATTGAGCCATTGATCCAACCATAAACTAGTCGATTGCCAGTTATGTATTATACGACGAATGTGCTCCTTTAACTTTGGCCGTAATCTCAAAATATTTTTAAAAGTACCTGAGAAATTATTGTCCACCTTCTGAGTCCAAAAATTATTGCTCTTCAGATATCTGCCTCGCATCCATCGAGCCCACATGGACATCCCTCCCAGGAACCGCCATGCCAGTTTAAGCATGGCCACCTCCCGGAGCACCCTGAAGGACTGAAGCCCTACTCCACCTTCTTCCTTCGGACGACAGACTTCCTCCCATGTAATAGAGTGCATACCACCTTTCCAGACAAAGTTGGCACATAGCATTTCAATTTTTTGAATAGTGATTGAAGGGACATAGAAGGCTTGTAACCAATATGCAGTGATGGCCGTGATGACTGCTCGAACAAGTTTGATGCGGCCCCCAAAAGATAGTATTTGTGATTGCCATCCCGCCAATCGATCCTGGACATACGTTATCAACCCTTGGCAATCCGTATCCTGGGCGTAGTTGATAGTGAGTGGTAGACCCAGATACCTGACTGGTAGGGTTCCCCTTTCAATTCCCAGTAAAGTAGACCAATGTTCCTGCCGAGGTCAGTCTTTATTAAAGTAGACCCGGCTTTTCTCTTTATTTAAATACAACCCGGAGAGGCTTCCGAATTCGTCATACAGCGTATTCAGTGCAGTCACCCCCTTTCTGAAGGCTCAATGAACACCATAGGTCATCTGCATAAATTAGATGAGATACCCAAGGCTGAACGCGTCTGTATAGTGGCACTAAGCTTTCCTGAAATATCGCTATGTCCATCATGCAAGTGTAGTACTCCATAAATGTGGTAAACAAGTATGGAGAGAGGATCACCTTGTCGCAGTCCCCTGCTGCTACCAAAGTACCCATGTGGTTGGCCTTTTATGAGAATAGAAAAACTCGGACTTGTAATACATGTCCGAATTCTGTTTACCCACCAATCTTATATATATATATATATATATATATATATATATATATATATATATATATATATATATATATATATATATATATATATATAAACTAAATTTTCTTATTCGGTTTTGGATCGAAACCGAAACTGAACCAATTTTTTTAAACCGAACTAAATATCTTATTTGGTTCGGTTCGATTTCGGTCCAAAACCGAATATGCTCACCCCTAGGGGTGAGCATTATTATTATTTCGTATAAGAATATCAAATGATGAACAAATTAGATTTTTGGATACTAGATTTGTCTTTTTTATTATTTTTAATAACATATTTTAGTGACAAATATTAGTCAATAAAAGACTCATTTCATCACTAAAATGTCACTTTCGTCACTAAAATGTGTTATTAAAAATTCGAGTACCCAAAATCTAAAGCTGACAAATCTAGTACCCAAAATCTAATTAGACCATAAACATTGTACCCTTATACAAAATGATCCTTATTATTAAGGTTTCAACCGAATCGAACCAATCCGAATGAAAATAAAAAAAATGTTTGGGTAAAATAATAATTTAATTTTGGCTTTAAAAATACTAAATAAATTTATTCGGTTTCGATTTTGATTTTAGATTTTAGTTTCGGTTCAAAATTGATTTGATTTTCGATTTCAGTTCCGGAGACCAAACGGGTGTTTCGGTTTTCTTAGTTTGGTTTGTTTTAGATTGTTTGATTTATCTTTTGGTTTGATTTTGTTTAATCTTTTAGTTTAGTTTAATCTATTAATTATTTTGTTATTATATATACTATGGATAATAACAAAATATATCAGTTAATATATATTGTCACGACCCGCACCCTAGAGTAAGGGCACGAGAACGTAACAACGCCCAGCCTACGCCGCAGTGTCGGCGGTAGAACGCTGTCCTAGGTCTCATGCATCTAACAGTATAAGGCTAAGCAGTTTATACTCCCCGAATGGGGGTGACATAGCAGAATGTAAACTCAATCACATCTAAGGTAGAGCATAATAAAAGATAGATAAAACATGAAATCCAAAAGAGATACAGCAGATAGAAGTCTAAGTGTCTAAGATACACAAACCCAGAAATACATCTCAAAGCTCAAATACAGAAATCCATAAATACAACTCAAGACAACTGAAAATAAACTGAGCAAAATCCTAGCTACCTATATAACCCTCTACTGTGTCTCCTCTAGGCTAGCATGCAACCTCCATACTATCTGTAAAATTTATCAACAGGTCCAGTCAGGACAGGAGCGAGCACAATACATCTCAACAGTTCATAACAGGTTAGAAATATAATCATACAGTAAAGTAAGATACAGGTACTGAAGGAAATACAGTATGTAAACAGAGAGAGAGAACTGTAATAGAAATATCTACTATACAATAGAGAACTAACAGTGGCTAGTGAGTCAGAGTACAATATAGACATGTAAATGGCATAGGAGATTCTGATGCTACACTATGGAAAGATTCTGATGCTACACTACTTGGATAGTATTCACATGTCTACTTCTACTCCCCCGTACCCCCAATCAATACACAAGGATCCAACCAGGTTATGTTATGATTCCATGCAAAGGCCCCCGAAGGGTGATACATGGATGTCCCATAAATGGGGATTCTAGGAGATTCTAGGATACCCAGTAAATGGGATAAGGATTCTAGGAGACTCTGTGATCATAAGAGTATATGTCACAAGTGATCAAAGAACCAATGAAGCATAGTGATACGCAATGTAAGTGAAACCCACAGAACATGTAGTACCCGATGCTCCCTAAGGATAACATCTCAAGAAGGGATCCATATAGTACCAATCCGTGTGACCAACGTGACAGTAACCAGTAAAGTAATTTAATGCAGGAAATAATTCTAAGCAGGATATGAAATGATCAGAGAATGTACTCGCCTCGATTTGATTGGAGTCGACGTGTGCGACACGAACGTGTCGACACGAGGTAGGTACCATGCTAAGCTCTACAGAGGGTCCTAGACGACGACACGGGCAGTCCTAATGAGTCCAGAGTAGTCCAAATAGCCTAGTTTGGTATATAAAAGTCTAAAATTCGGATTTGGTACGATAATCAATCAAGAAATAAAAATGACTGGCATAGCCACGATTTATGATTTCAGAAAAATATAATTAAATAAATATAATAAATATTTGGAAATCCTTACAATGTTAAAAACTATATCTGTATTAATCAACATATTTTAGATAATACTTCAAAATCCAGAAAATCATTTCATTACTAATAATGACAATAATGCAAAAACATATATATATATATATATATATATATATATATATATATATATATATATATATTATATATATATATTAAAATTGATATTATAAGAAAACATAGGACTAGAAGCCCAAAATCAATTAATGGTAATATTAATCTTAAGAATCCTAATTATTAATAGAACAATACTAGCAAGAATTTAATAATAATAATAAAATAATATACATTATATGTAAACTAATATATTTTATATCAAAACTGTTATACATTATATATAAACTATTATACAATTATTAGATTAACAATTTATAAACTAATATATATTAACAATTATATAAACTCATATATATAACCATTATATAAACTAATAATTATTATGTAAAATAATACATAAACCATTACATATCAATAATATATATAACTATTATATATAAGTAATATCTAACTATTATATATAATAAACTAATATATTATATATAATAAACTAATATCTATTAATAACTAATATCTATTACATAAGAATGGGGGGCTCTGACTGTTCTGATCCCTAAAAAATAAAACCCAACAATTTGCGGAAGAGAAAAGGGGGCCGGGAGGAGGAGCTTACAGCGAGTCGCCGGCGGAGGGCTCCGACGACGCGGAGGAGGCGGTCGGGGGACGATGGGTCTACTGAGGCGGCGCCGGCGGACGCGGCCAGGGCGGCGCGGGGTCGCGTCGGCGGAGCGGCGACGGTCAGGTCCTCTCTCTCTCTCTATGATTTGGTGGGGATGTGTGTATGGTGGCAGTGGTGGCGAAGGGTTGGGCCAGTTGGCCGGGGGTGATGGATATGATGGTGGCGGGTAGTGGCGAATGGTTGTTCGGGTGGCTGTGCCGGGATGGCGGCAGACCATGGTGGTGGTCGGGACTGATGCAGTTGGTGGCGGGATGGTGGTGCAGTGTGGCCGGGCAGCCGTGGAATAGACGGAGATGGGTGGAGGCTCGTCGAAAATGGCTTGGGGTGGTGGCTGTAGGAATATTTTTAGGTTTTGGAGATTTGTGTGTGGGTCTTGGGAAGTGTGCTACTTATAGGGGAGTGGGGAGAAAACCCTAAAATGTACATGTAATAGAATATAGGAAAATAATGGAAAACTACTAACTGCTAACCCAATGCTAACCACTAACATTATCACTATCTGCCAATAATTAGTACAAAATAAATATTAGTTATAAATTAATAATTAAAATTACTAGTTAATACTAATTTAACAAATGGCTAATTACAATTTAGCCAATATTTTTTTAAGACATAAATACTAATTTATTCACCGATTATTTAAATATATATAACAATCATTTATTTACTAAATAATATATTTTGAAATTTCGAAATTCAATAACCGTTTTTCATATAAAAAATAATAATTAAAACTTATTGATTCAAGAAAAATGGCAGGAAAATTCCAATAGGATAATTCGCTTAAAATAGTAAACCAAAGTCAACAAGGACCGATAGCAATCACGGTCAAATTTATTTTTCCCAAAAATTAGAATTTGCACATTTTTCGAGATTCAGAAAATTCGGAGTTTCAAAAAATACAAAATAAAATAAAATAAAAGAAGAATTTAAGAAATCAATTAACGGAGGTTATATATATATATATATATATATATATATATATATATATATATATATATATATATATATATATATATATAATTTTAAATTAACAAATAAATTTTGTTCTGTACTATGGATAATAACAAAATATATCAGTTTAATCTATTAGTTACTTTGTTATTAGTGTATTATTATTTATATTTATTTGTATACTAATATATTAGTTTGTTATTATCTATAGTAATTAGTATATTAATTTGTTATTATCTACACCACTATATTTATCTTTATATGAAATTTGTTATTAATACAAAAAAATGTACAAATTTTTTTTTTTATAAATACATATATCTATTTATTTATATATATTAATTTGTATACTAATTCATATAGATAATAATAAAATTTATTATTTAGTATAAAATTTATTATATACAAAAAATATTAACTGATATATATTTTGTTATTATCCATAGTATAGATAATAACAAAGTAACTAATAGATTAAACTAAGCTAAAAGATCAAACAAGATCAAACTAACAGATAAATCAAACCAAACTACTAAAACCAAAGAAAAAAAACCAAAAAAAAGAAAAAGAGTTTGGCGCCAGTTGCACTGACGTCGGGATTGAGAATATTTTTTTTTCTCTTTGGCGCCAGTGTGACTGGCGCCTTTTTTTTTTACTGGCGCCAGTTGCACTGGCGCCAGATCCTATTTACTAGAAATATTCTAAAATTACCCTGTTCTATGCAAATTAGATAAACATTTTCTCTCTATATGAAATTTTCTGTAATATAACCTTTGGAAATATTCTAAGTGAATAAATAATTCTCAAATGTTGTGTCTGCTTTAAAGGAACTGTCCTTTTCAAACGGTCTGTCCCTTACAAACAGGGTGTATATTTACATTTTGTGTCTCTTTGTCATTTATAAAATGCACAATCCGATCAGTGTTTCATTCACTCATTCACAAATTCAAGTACTCAGTGAGAGAGAGAGAGAGAGAGAGAGAGAGAGAGAGAGAGAGGAGAGAGAGACCACCTTGGTTGTTTTGTCTAGATCATGTGGTTTGGAGTGCTGGGAGACTAAATCGTCAATTCAACCGTAAGCACCTGTGCGGGACGAATAAGGACATTGAACCAAATTCAAGCCTCGATCTCCGTCAAAATTTTATTTTTTCAGTTTCTATAATATAGATTGAATAATAATAATAATCTCCTAATAGTAACTTACAGGGAAAATTATTGTCATGATTTAACTTAAAGCATGATCATTACAACTGAGTCAACTTCTTGGAAAAAAAATTCATAAATATCATGCCTCCTCCCGTGATCAAACCCGTATTAGTTGGTGTTGGGTTTTGGCCTTTTTCATTAGAAATTTTAGTCCCATATCGGCTAGGCCAAAGGAGTTGTATCTCTATATATTAGCTATGCTATTTTAGAGATGCACATGTGGTGTGGAGGTGCACATGGGTGTGCCATGTGGGGTTATTTTTCTAATAGGAAAAATGCTAATCAACAATTGAAAGCATTCAAGCTTTTTGCTCTTGGGAAATTTATTTCCATTGGAGCTAAGCCCCGTAGGGACTTAGCGACTCAGATTCGGACACGGACTCGGGCTCATGGGCTCATGAGGCGTAATGTGGCATTTTGTTGGCGCACATTGCACTTAGCATGTCAGCATCGTCGCTAGGCGTATAGTGCGTTTAAGTTGCGCTCGTTGTGCGACCAGTGGCGCAACCAGTTGCGTGCACAGGTGCGCGCCCAGTTGCGCAGGTGGCGCAGGGCACGCAGGGTGCACAGGTGGAGCAAGTGGCTCAGTACGCGTTCAGCACATGGTGTACAAGGCGCGCGAGGTGCGCAACTTGCTTCAGATCGTGCCTGTGCATGATCTGAGCGGTTACTGCACGTTCGGAGTGGTTTTTACCACGTCCCGAATATTGTGCTAACCGGACAGTTGCTACTCGGACCTATAAAAGGTCTCTTCTCTCTCACAGGCAAGCAGAGGCATATACAGAGAGTAACAAAAGTTTACAAGTGTTTCTTAACACAAGTAAACAGAAGTCTTGAGAGAGAAGAGAAGTGTTGCACCAGCGTTGCTTTTGCATGGGAGTCCGTGTACGATCCGAGGAGTCAGAAGAGTAGGAGTGTTCCAAAGTCCTCTGACGAACTTGCTGGTTCCTGGAAGCTATTCGTGTGGGGCGAATATAGCTTTGAGCAACGGTGATTATTCACCCCAGCAGGATATTCATCCATCAATAGCCTGTCATCTTCTTCGCTGCTGTGGATTACGAAATTTTTTTAGATTCTCGTAATATCATATGCTGCTGTAACAATTTTTTTTAGATCTTCGTTAAACTTGCACAACCTTCCTTGAAGTGTTGCGTTGGAACGTTGTCTTTACAATTGTTTTATCTTCTCAGTTTTTTATCAAAAAAATTATGCTCCGGCACTAACAATCTCAAAGCTATATTCCTACGATAGAAAACTTTAATGCTTCACTCCTCAATACTGACTTTTGTAAGTTAGAAAAGTTTGATGGAGAGCATTATCAAGTCTGGAAGAGGAAGGTTTATCTCACTCTTCAACTCAGAGACGTTGATCACGTGCTTCTTGAAGAGGAACCTATTGTTCAAGATGTTGGGTCTGCCGCCGCAATCACTGCGGCTACTAAACTTTAGGCCAAGTGGAGAAGGGAGAATAGCATTTGTAAGCTGCTTATCCTGAATGCTATGGAGGATTCCCTAGCAGAATCCTACAGTAAGAAGACTATTACCAGAGACATATGGGAGTCTCTGGAGAAACTGTACGAAGAAGACAAGAACATGAGCAAGATATTTGTGGTTAAAAAATATCACAAATGGCTCTTTGAGGACGAGAAGTCCATGCTGCCGCAGGTGAAGGAATTTCTGAAGCTGCGACAGAAGCTGGATGACGAGGCGATGCCCCTCCCCGACAAGTTTGTTGTTGGAGGTATTGTCTCGAAGCTCCCCGCTGGGTGGAGCAAGTTCTATGCAAACATGCATAAGAAGAATCTTGAGATTAGCCTTGAAGATCTCTTGCAGAAAATTTATGTTAAGGACCAGATGCGGGCTCAACTGAAAGTGGACGCACTGTCCAAGAAATTAGCTAACGCCAATATGGTTCATACCAAGGAACCAAGAGGAAAGCAGGCGGCTTCCCACAGCAAGAAGAAGGACCCTGACAATCTGAAAGTCAAGAGAACTTCTTTCAAGCAAAAGAAGCCAAAGTCTCATTTGGCTTGCTTCAAGTGTGGCAAGAAGGACCACTTCAAGAATAAATGCAAAGCAAAGACCAAGCAATCAGAGCAAAGAGAGCCTAGTAAGGTATCTATGATCACTGACATTGTTGCTATGATTACGCAGGTTAATGCGGTAGGGACTGACTCTGACTGGTGGGTAGACACTGGAGCCACCTGTCATGTATGCTCCAGCAAGGTGTGGTTCACCACCTACACACCTACTTCTGAAGTAGTTATGGTGGCGAACCAGGCACAAGCTGAAGTGCTCGGAATCGGGACGGTGGTATTGAAGTTGACTTCTGGCAAGTCTCTAACGCTTCAAGGCGTGAAGCATGTACCTGCTATCTCCAAGAACCTGATCTCAGGAGGCCTACTCTGCAACACAGGCCTCAGGATGGACATCAATGCTGGCCAAATGGTGATGTCTATCAAGGAAACATATTTCGAAAAAACTTTTTATATAGAAGGAATGTTCAAAATTCAACTTGTAAATCAGTCCAATGTTATTAATACAATTACTCCTTCTGCTTATACTTTTGAGTTGTGGCATAATAGACTATGACATGTTCATTGTAAATGAATAAACAGAATGTCTAGTCTATGGCTTATCTCTAAGTGTGGGGGTAAGGTAGAGAAATATGAAGTTTGTGCTCAAACAAAGATCACAAGGAAACCCTTTCTTCGGGTTAATCGAAGTACATATCTTCTGGAGTTAGTACACTCCGATATCTGTGACTTCAAACAATTCTCTACAAAGGCCGGGATGAAGTATTTCATAACTTTCATCGATGACTTCTCAAAGTATGCGTTCGTCTACTTGCTGAAGGCTAAAGACGAAGCATTCGAGAAGTTCAAGGAGTTCAGGGCCGAAGCTGAGCGGCAAACTGGACAACAACTCAAAAAAATAAGAAGTGATCAAGGTGGGGAGTATAGGTCTCATGAATTCGCATCGTTCCGCAAAGAACATGGAATTGTCAATGAGGCTACGGCTCCGTACTCTCCTCAATCAAACGGAGTAGCAGAGGGGAAGAACAGAACATTAACAAAAATGATTAACTCAATGCTGTTGACTGCGGGTCTTCCTAAGTGCTACTGGGGAGAAGCTGCATTGACGGCCACTTTTATTTTAAATAGAGTGCCTCATGCAACTTCAGACGTTACTATTCATGAACTCTGGTTCAAGTTCAGACCTAACTTGAATATCATTCGAGTGTGGGAGTGTCTGGCATATGTCAAGCTTCCAGATCTGAAGATTCCGAAGCTTGGGATAAGGACTACTAAGACGATCTTCTTGGGGTATGTCGAGAAGAGTGATACTCGGAAATTTCTTGATATTGAGTCAAATTATAGTATTAAATCTCGTGACACAGAATATTTTGAAGACAAATTTGCAAGACACAAGAATATTGTTCTTACGGATATACCAGAGAATAATGAGGGTGCGCAGGAAACTGAAGTCTTCAATGAAGATGTGGTCCAAGAAGATGTTGTTGTTGAAACAACGATTGAACCAGAATAAGCTGAGCCTCCAGCTAAGCGTGTGAGGAGGCCGAAGAACTTCGGAAGTGACTTTGTCACCTATCATGTGGAAGCAGATCCGCTTATCTATGATGAGGCGATGAAGACTAGAGACGTAATTTTCTGGAAGGAGGCGATTGACAATAAAATTGATTCCATCACCTCAAATAACACTTGGGTGTTGGTTGATCTTCCTGAAGGAGGAAAACCCATCGGATGCAAATGTATCTTCAAGAAGATGATGAAAGCAGACAGAACTATTAACAAGTTCAAGGCTAGGTTGGTAGCCAAGGGGTTTTCTCAGAAGCAGGGGATTGACTACTTTGACACGTATGCTCCAGTAGCCCGGATGACCACCATCAGAATATTAATTGCTCTCGCAGCAATACATAAGATGGTGATACATCATATGGATATGAAAACGGCTTTCCTAAATGGCAAGCTGACCGAAGAGATTTACATGCAACAGCCAGAGGAATTTGTCGTCAAGGGTTTTGAAGACAAAGTCTGCAAGTTGGTGAAATTTTTGTACGGTCTTAAACAGGCTCCCAAGATGTGGCATGAGAAATTTGACAAAGTTATAAGGTCAAATGGCTACATGGTCAGCGAGACGGACAAGTATGTTTACACGAAGTTCGTCGATGGAAGAGGTGTGATCATTTGTCTGTATATGGACGACATGCTTATCCTAGGTACGGATATGGGTTGTGTCACGGAGACAAAAAAATTCATCTCGAGCAAGTTCAGTATGAAGGACTTGGAGAAAGCTGATGTGATCTTAAGGATCAAGATCATCCGGACAGACACTGGACTAGCGCTGTTACAGTCTCATTATATTGAGAAGATGATCACTCGTTATGGGTATCGGGATCTTCCAGGGATCGATACGCCGTACAGGTGTGATATGAAGCTGAAGCTTAATTCAAGGGAAAGCGTCAGGCAGCTGGAGTATACAAGCGTAATCGGGAGTTTGATGTATGCTACTACTGCCACAAGGCCTGACATAGCTTTTTTCGTGGGAATGCTGAGTCATTTCACGAGCAACCCTGGTGTTGAACACTGGAAAGCTGTGAAACGGGTTATGAGACATCTCAATAAGACTCAGACATATGCACTGTACTATAGCAGAGATCCACCGGTTGTGGAAGGCTTCAGTGATGCCAGCTGGTGCTCAGAGGTGGAGAGTGAGAGGTCCACAGGTGGATTTATTTTCACAATGGATGGAGCTGCTATATCGTGGAAGTCGAAGAAGCAGACTATGCTCTCGCGGTCATCCATGGAATCTGCGTTCTTTGTACTTGATACCGCAACCGAGGAAGCAGAATGGCTTTGAAAGCTCATGTATGATCTTCCAGTGGTTGGGGCGCAAATACCGACGATACCGATATACTGCGATAACCAGGCGACTGCGGCGGTGGCATCAAATGACCTCTTCAACGGAAAGAAGAGGACTGTGCGGTTGAAGCACAGGGCAGTACACGATCTTATCAAGAGAGGTGTTATTGCAGTGATTGATGTTCGGGGTCAGAAAAACCTGGCAGATCCATTCACCAAGGGCCTCAAGCACCAGCTGGTTGACAACACAGCTTGTAAAATGGGCTTGAAGGCATTCTGATATTGTATTATTGTATTCCTACCATAAATTTTTATGCTATTAGTTCAAAGAGAAATCTACTAGGCATCTAGTGTCACGACCCGCTCCCGAATAATCGGATACGAGTCGGACACGCCCAGCCTTCGTCGATGGACACGACGAAGTAAGCTGTACAATACTAAGAAAAACTCCAAGTCACAATGTAATGTAAATGAACACAGCTTTTATATCGTTCCCAGAAAATCACCAATATCCATCAAGTTATTTTAGTACAAAAACAGTCGAAGACAAATCCGGTCAATTAAAATAAAGATACAATAATGAATATCCAAAATACAATCTCCAGAAAATAAAATAAAATGAAAGCTGCAATATCCAATGAAATCACATGCTCCATGTGCCTCCAACTCACCTGCAACGTATCCTGTCAGGAAAAGAGCAAAGTACAACCCTGACAAGAACAATATACAATGTAATTTGTAGTACAGAATACAAGGTGAAACCAGAATACCAGAAATATAAGTAAAACTATGGTACCAGAAATGAAATATAAAACTACAGGCAATGGACGACAATCAATATGCTAGACCATGAACACGGCTATCAATGTACAAGGCAATGAACACGACAATCAATATGCTAGTGTGACAATTTAAAATATTAAACTAATGTGTGACCGGCTTAGGAGCACAATCAATCAATGAGTCAATGAGTCAATCAATTCTACAGGGTACGGCTTCATCGTACGTGAAGTGTACGATTAGGCTATCCATAATACCTATGTTGGGTGTGGTCACACAAAAGCTAACATTTCCCCCAATTCCCGCAATAAACAATGACTCACAAGCAATGAACAATGTACAAGATAATCGTGTGTATCTCGTGTCCGATATGAGAACATGGCACATGAAGGTAAGACAGAAATACAGAGTACAAGTCGAGTCAGTGTACTTGCCTCGGTTTGCTTGCACGAGAGTAGTACTGCATGGTTATAAATCACCTGGTAATATTTTGTACAAGTTATTAGGGTTTGAATTAATGACAGTTAACTAACTATTTCTAGTACTTATAGGCAAAAATAGCTAACACTGCTTTTGAAACAATATAATGTAGCCTAATCAAAATAATTCTTTAAACTATATCTAATAAAGAAATTATTTTAGAAGATGCTAGAACATTTTGCTAGCAAAATATTTAGTAATTAATATTAACAAAATTAAACCAATTATTTACTTAACTATCAACTTGAATAAATACTAATTATTTATATCAAAACAATTTAAAACCATAAATGCTAACCACTTTTACATATACAATATATATATATATATATATATATATATATATATATATATATATATATATATATATATATATATATATATATATATATATATATTATATATATATATATATATTTATATATATATATATATATATATATATATATATATATATATATATATATATATATATATATATATATATATATATATATATATAATAAATATATATATATATATATATATATATATATATATATATATATATATATTTTATTTTATATATATATATATATATATATATATATATATATATATATATATATATATATATAAAGAAAAAAAGAAAAAAAAAAAAAATATATATATATATATATATATATATAATAACTTTTAGTGAAAGTAAATTGTTTCTTTGAAAATAATATCAGTTAATTTACTATTTTACTAAAGAAAACTATATAGGTTACAAATCTTTACTAAATTATTTACTTTATGAAAATATTACTAAAACATGGATAAGAATGATAATCTTCTTTTATATAGATATATAGCTTGATCAAATAATATTTTAGAAAATATGTATATCCAAATGAATATTAGTAATACCTTATTTAAGTATTATCTAAAATATTACATATTAGCAATATTATTTTATTTAGAATAATACTACAAATTCAATAAAATAAAAATGTTAATGACAACTACAATAATTAATAGGACTACTATTGTAACGCCCCAGTCCCAAAATACGTAGGACTAAGTACGTAGACATGCCAGCTGTATACATACGAAATACAGGGGCCTTGTATGTATACATAAGCTGTAAAATGTAGTAAACCACAACTAACTAATCTCATCCACAAAATAAGGAAATAAAAGATATTATATAATGAATTATTCTGATACAATATGTTGGGTAGAGACATATCCACTACCAACCAAAATAAAAAGGAAGAAGTACTTGATATATAAAAGGACTAAGTGGAAGTAGCAAGGAGGAACCAAGTCACGTCATCTTCGAATAAATGGAGAAGACCACGATTCCGGCTAGGATACCTATGGAAGACATGAACACACACCTGGAGAATAACCAGGTCCTCAGAGGGACGTAACAAGACACATAATATCATGCCCTAAACTGAATAATAAAAGCTCAACAGAAAAGTATATATGACTAAACAGATAAAGGTCCTTAACCATTCTATGTGAAAATGCATTTTGAAGACAACGTTCCAAACAAGGGCTTCCGAGATTAGAAACACGGCGCATTAGCGTTTCAACCGAGGTACTAGTGGCACCTAGAGGAAAATAAATAAATGCATGACACACTAGTCTTTCGGGTGAGTCACTAACGGCAGCTAGGGGAAAATAAATGCACGACACATTTGTGTTTCAACCGAGACACTAGTGGCATCTAGAAAAAAGTAAATAAATACACGACACACTAGCTCTCGGCTGAGTCACTAATGGCAGCTAGAGAAAAGTAAATGTGTGAAAGCCCCTACGCCTAATAACTGTCTCCCCCCTCTTCATGCACTACTCGTGCTGAATCCACACCACGATATTTCTAATAACCGCTAAGTCTTCTAGGAAATTATATTAGCAGTTATATCCTAACGCTTGTCCTGTACGCATCGATGTACGGTCGGTAGGCAAGTCCGAATCTATATGAGACACGTGACATTGTGGCACACAGGTGTCGGGCCAATGAATGCGGCACAAAAAAAGGTGGTCCCTTAAATCTAGGCCAAATGCATAAAGAAAACTAAAGTATAGTAATTTGCAACTACATATGGTTTTAAAAGAACAACTTATAAGAAATAAAACATGCATGATATTGAGCAAAAAATTAAACAGTAAAGGCAAGGTGTCTTGTCTGATGTCCGAGTGAGGTAAGATGATGTCCTGGCGATGAATCAACAACAACGCACAAAGAGGAAGGTGTAGGAACAACTTCGGATGCTGAAAATGGTCTATTATCTAATTATAATTAATACTGCACCTATTACATTTATTTAATAAATTCTGAAGTTAGGATATGGTATAGGTTTTTGTATCATCTTTCCGAAAAACTAAACGGATCGCATTTTCGTTTTCGGAATCTCCCGAAATCGCAAAAATACCGAAACACGTTTATTTTTTGGACACTAGATACTCAAACAGTTTTGCAAAAATTTACAGAACAAATTTTGTTTATTAAAATATATTTTTGGAAACCTTACCTCGATACGCTTCTTTTAAAAAACCTGGAGAAGAAACGAAGTTCGGAGCTAGGAGATATCGTCGTTCCAAGTTGCTCTTGCTGCTAAAAAGCGGGGCTGAATTCTAATGACGAATTTTAGAGTTTCTATTGGACTAAAAATAATTTTGAATTATGGCTGATAGAAGGGGGATGTATTGGATTTATATAGGTATTTATTTCAGATTTATCTCCTAAATTAGATAGGATTTGATTTAAATTGATAGGGGCTACTTTGTTATGATATAATATAGATAAGGATGTTTTCCTATTAGACTTAGGATTATGATTAACTTAAAATATAGTTCATATTTATCTAAATTATCTATACCATTATTTAAAATTACTATAGATAATAAATAGAGTTAATATTTATTTAAACAACCTTTATCTAATCTCATTTATACAAGCTGAAATATTTAATACTAAATTGATATTTATTCTATATTATGTAAATAGTGTACAATAAAAGTAACATGTAAAAAGTAATAAAAGTTATAAAATAAATCCTAAAATTTTGAGAAAAATTGTATAATATAGTTTAGATCCTTAATATGTACTAGAAAAATAGCTTTATATATTTGTATACTAAATTCACTAATGAGCATTATACTAAATATATGTAAAATAATACAAAGTATATAATAAGTCAATAAATTGTTATTTAAAAATCCAAAAATTTAACAAATATTTATTTTAAAAAAAATAGGGGGTTAACATAAGCCTTATCTAGATAAGGACTAAGAAGAGTTTTAATTCCCCTTGGATTTTTCACTATTTAATTCAAATTGATTTAAAAGTAACTCAATCAAATATAATCCAATATAGATAGATTCTACCTCTAATTTAAACTATATTTAAATAACTTATTTTTTTTTCAACTTAAATCACCATAATTAATTACATATTAAATCAACCCATATTTAATATACGTTTTTCGAAATAATATATTAATGATAATAATTAATTTCAAAAATGCAAATATATATACACTCGCATGCAAAAATAATACTTACATAAAATACAGTTTTTCTAAATTGCTAATTATACTTGTACCATAAAATAAAATGGCCTTTTTTAAAATAAAAATAAAGTTTGGCAATCCTCGGCGCGACGCATTTACAACTTCAAGCAATATAAAATATTTATCGTCTATTATTTTGAAATATTTTCTACATCTATATAATTAAAACATTTTATAAAAATATGTACTTCACACTTATTCGCACTTGACGAGAAATTTACGAAATACAAACTCGTACACGACGTATAAATACGAAGTACAAAAATCAATACCATATTTATTAAAAAAATCGTAGTAAAAATTAGGGATTTTACATCCTACCCAACTTACAAGAATTTCGTCCTCGAAATTTAGGAATAGCTAGGGTAGGGGAGATAGAAAGAGTTCATCACTACCAAAATACGATTAAATTTTTGGATGAGGCAAAAAAAACGACGTTCGACACAAACATGCATTGGAAGATCGTAATTTTAATATTTGCAAAAATACATCATGGTTATGGAATTGAAGAAGGGTCGCTAGTTAAGGTAATAAAATTATGATAACACGAATTAGATAATAGAAAGGAATTGAGTAGGTCAAAGAGAATAATTTAGACATTTAGGAGAGATGGTTTCTTAAGCGAATATAGTCGTCTAGGTTTAAGGTATGGTTAAGGAAATGATTTGAATCATTTTCAAGTTTCAAGAACGATTAGAAGGTTGCGATAATGAATCTAGAGTAGAGAAAAAAGGTAACTCAAGACGGGGATATAGTCACATTGGTTGGTCAGTGGTTAACTATCTTGGCAATAGATGGTAGATAATTAAGGGGATATCAAGTACGAGTGCTTGTCTTTCTAATATAGGCGAAAGACGAAAATAATAAAGAGTTCGAAGAAGATATTATCGAATACGAATAAGTGGTTCAAAGACGGTTGAAAATTTTCAAAATGAATTGTCAAGGCAGTCGCAGATGGAATTCTAGAGGCTAAGTTTAACTATGTCTCCATCTACATCGAACAATATATGAAAAGCAAACCAAAGTGTACTAGGTTGATCAGACCATCATGTACCGGTTCTGATTAGACAATGTATTAGTGGGCGTCCCCAATAACACATATGTCGTGAACAAGCTCGATAAAAGAATAAACTTACAAAACTAAGGCTAAATTAGCATAATAAGATAGTCAAAATATAAGTAAGAAATACTAATGAAGGAAATTAAATAGTCGAAGATCCATTAAAATCCAAGTTTTGCCTCAAGTTTGGGCTTATGCAGTCGACCTAGTGTTTCTTATCTATGGCTTGGTTGACTAGATAAGTCAGGGTCCTCTGAATTCTATAGTCTAAGTAAACTTATCAATATGGGTCATAAGGAAAAAAGTTTGTTAGGTCATGAGGTATTCTACCCAACTTACAAGAGTTAACTAGTATTGTGATGGGACAATGGGTCAAGCAATCAAGATAAAGCATAAAGTTAAGAAGAATTAAGAAAAACAAAATCACATATCGGATCGAAAGAATTGAGTCGAGGTTGAATCCCTATCCTTGGTCGAAAAATATATCGGTATCATGGTAAAGGTTATAGTCTAGTCTTTATGACCCAAAAGTTATATCATAAAAATAGAGTACCAAGGGACGTGTTTGAGTGGAACATGATATACCTACATGAAGGTGAGCTCGTCTAGGTCTTACATATAATATTTGTTGGAAGGTAACATCTAGTATTACACTCCAAATATCAAAGTCACGGTAAAGGACAAAAAAATCTAAAATAGAAAGTGGGAGTTCAGGAAGTGACAATTAATGCACAAACATTAAAGAAGATCAAGTTGAAGCATGAAATAGAATTAATTAAGCAATCTAATAAAATAATTTAGGGACACAGTTTTCAGAGAGAAGATAGTCTCCTAGGTGGATACAGTCAAGGAACGATTAATTTATTTCTCAAATTTCAAACGGTTAGAAGGTCACAATAAAAGATCTGGATTTGGAGAAAGGTCGAGTAAGTCAAAATTGAGATATAATCACATAGTTTGGTAGATGAATAACTTCACTTGTGTATGTGCAATGATCATGGATGATATGGCAATTAATGGGGTATACTTCTATCTTATTAAGGTGATCCCACGTCTATCTTGGTTTCTTATCTATACAAGTCTAAACTTCTAATTTTTCAAGCTTCCTTAACAATTCTAGATGGGATTCTCAAATTAATTTACCAAAAATTATTTTATGTCGCCAAGTATAATCATACTTTAAAATTCTAATTTCTTCAATAAATCTTGAGGTATCCCTTTAGATTATTGTCAACACCTTTTCTCTCCTCATTTTTTTACCAACATTTAATACACAAATCGAAACCTTAAACTCAAAATCTAAATAACTTTATTTTTAAATCATATACACTTAAGATATATATTTTTTTCTCTTTCACATCTCCATATATCATAAGTATTTCTAAAACCTTCAAATAAAATTTTGTTTTCTCCATCTTATAGGATTTATCGGTCCTTTCGTGAATACCTTCCAACAGTCTCAAATTAACCTTTATCATAACACCAATAAATTGTTCATCAAGTTTTTTTAATGTTATCAATCTAACTTTAAACTCAAAATAATCTTATCAATCAATCATCAAATATAAATTTAAAATTTGAAATTTCCTTCAATCAATTTCATATCTTCCAAAATATTTTAAACCAAAATTTTTACTATCATCCTTCAAAAATAAACTTGTAAATCGTACCACTAAATTTAAAAATCTTAAGCTATTTCTTATATCGATTTCATACTCAAATAAATCGTAACTATTTCACAAAAATCAACATTTTGTTTTCTCAATTTATTAATCCTTTAGTAGTATCAAGATAAAATCCATCTCTACTACCCAACTTAGAATTTACTAACTCTTAAGATCATACTTTTAGGAAACATAAATGCTTTTATACACAAATAAGACCTCAATGCATACTAATTGTCAATATAATCCTTCTAGCCATGTGTTTAACCTATGAGCATATACTAGTGTGGTCATCTTTCTAACCGACATTAAGCACGAGAAAGTAAGGATTCACGGTAGAAAGGGGTCAAACAAGATGCAATCAAGGAAGGCAAACGAGAGTTCAAAGTTTGGAGTCAAGAAATAATGTCAAGTATATGGATGAGATCCTAGACTCTAATCCTATCTACAGGCTCACATCGGTACAATAACGTAACCAAAGTGATAAACTTGACCTGCATGGACCACCACAAAAACATGTAACGCTCCAGTCCCAAAATACGTAGGACTAAGTACGTAGACATGCCAGCTGTATACATATGAAGTACAGGTGCCTTGTATGTATACATAAGCTATAAAATGTAGTAAACCGTAACTAACTAATCTCATCCACAAAATAAGGAAATAAAAGATATCATATAATGAATTGTTCTGATACAATATGTTGGGTGGAGACATATCCACTACCAACCAAAATAAAAAGGAAGAAGTACTTGATATATAAAAGGACTAAGCGGAAGTAGCAAGGAGGAACCAAGTCACGTCATCTTCGAATAAATGGAGAAGACAACGATCCCGGCTAGGATACCTGCGGAACACATGAACACACACCTAGGAAACAACCAGGTCCTCAGAGGGACGTAACAAGACACATAATATCATGCCCTAAACTGAATAATAAAAACTCAACAGAAAAGTATATATGACTAAACAGATAAAGGTCCTTAACCATTCTATGTGAAAATGTATTTTGAAGACAACGTTCCACACAAGGGCTTCCGAGACTAGAAACACGGCGCGTTAGCGTTTCAACCGAGGTACTAGTGGCATCTAGAGGAAAATAAATAAATGTATGACACACTAGTCTCTCGGGTGAGTCACTAACGACAGCTAGAGGAAAGTAAATACACGGCACATTTGTGTTTCAACCGAGACACTAGTGGCATCTAGAAAAAAGTAAATAAATGCACGGCACACTAGCTCTCGGCTGAGTAACTAATGGCAGCTAGAGAAAAGTAAATGTGTGAAAGCCCCTGCACCTAATAACTGTCTTTCCCCTCCCCATGTACTACTCATGCTGAATCCACACCACGATATTTCTAATAACCGCTAAGTCTTCTAGGCAATTATATTAGCAGTTATATCCTAACGTTCGTCATGTACGCACCGATGTACGGTCGGTATGCAAGTCCGAATCTATATGAGACACGTGACATCGTCGCACACAGGTGTCGGACCAATGAATGCGACAGAAAAAAAGGTGGTCCCTTAACTCTAGGCCAAATGCATAAAAACTAAAGTATAGTAATTTGCAACTACATATGGTTTTAAAAGAACAACTTATAAGAAATAAAACATGCATAATATTGAGCAAAAAAATTAAACAGTAAAGGCAAGGTATCTTGCCTGATGTCCGAGTGAGTTAAGATGATGTCCTGGCGATGAATCAACAACAACGCACAAAGAGGAAGGTGTAGGAACAACTTCGGATGCTGAAAATAGTCTATTATCTAATTATAATTAATACTGCACCTATTACATTTATTTAATAAATTTTGAAGTTAAGATATGGTATAGGTTTTTTTATCATCTTTCCGAAAAACTAAACGGATCGCATTTTCGTTTTCGGAATCTCCCGAAATCGCAAAAATACCGAAACACGTTTATTTTTTGGACACTAGATACTCAAACAGTTTTGCAGAAATTTACAGAACAAATTTTGTCTATTAAAATATATTTTTGGAAACCTTACCTCGATATGCTTCTTTTAAAAAAAACTAGAGACGAAACGGAGTTCGGAGTTAGGAGATATCGTCGTTCCAAGTTGCTCTTGCTGCTAAAAAGCGGGGCTGAATTCTAATGACGAATTTTAGAGTTTCTATTGGACTAAAAATAATTTCGAATTATGGCTGATAGAAGGGGGATGTATTAGATTTATATAGGTATTTATTTCAGGTTTATCTCCTAAATTAGATAGGATTTGATTTAAATTGATAGGAGCTACTTTGTTATGATATAATATAGATAAGGATATTTTCCTATTAGACTTAGGATTATGATTAACTTAATATATAGTTCATATTTATCTAAATTATCTATAATATTATTTAAAATTACTATAGATAATAAATATAGTTAATATTTATTTAAACAACCTTTATCTAATATCATTTATACAAGCTGAAATATTTAATACTAAATTGATATTTATTCTATATTATGTAAATAGTGTACAATATAAGTAACATGTAAAAAGTAATAAAAGTTATAAAATAAATCCTAAAATTTTGAGAAAAATTGTATAATATTGTTTAGATCCTTAATGTACTAGAAAAATAGCTTTATATATTTGTATACTAAATTCACTAATAAGCATTATACTAAATATATGTAAAATAATACAAAGTATATAATAAGTCAATAAATAGTTATTTCAAAATCCAAAAATTCAACAAATATTTATTTTAAAAAAATCAGGGGGTTTACATAAGTATTATCTAGATAAGGACTAAGAAGAGTTTTAATTCCCCTTGGATTTTTCACTATTTAATTCAAATTGATTTAAAAGTAACTCAATCAAATATAATCCAATATAGATAGATTCTACCTCTAATTTAAACTATATTTAAATAACTTAATTTTTTTTCCAACTTAAATCAGCATAATTAATTACATATTAAATCAACCCATATTTAATATACGTTTTTTCGAAATAATATATTAATGATAATAATTAATTTCGAAAATACAAATATATATACACTCGCATGCAAAAATAATACTTACATAAAATACAGTTTTTCTAAATTACTAGTTTTACTTGTACCATAAAATAAAATGGCCTTTTTTAAAATAAAAATAAAGTTTGGCAATCCTCGGCGCGACGCATTTACAACTTCAACCAATATAAAATATTTATCGTCTATTATTTTGAAATATTTTCTACATCTATATAATTAAAACGT
This sequence comes from Iris pallida, assembly GCA_029216955.1. Classification (NCBI taxonomy): domain Eukaryota; kingdom Viridiplantae; phylum Streptophyta; class Magnoliopsida; order Asparagales; family Iridaceae; genus Iris; species Iris pallida. The sequence continues at coordinate 1,686,331 of JANAVB010000800.1, read as the reverse complement.
TTTATAAAAATATGTACTTCGCACTTATTCGTACTTGACGAAAAATTTACGAAACGCAAACTCATACGCGACGTATAAATACGAAGTACAAAAATCAATACCATATTTATTAAAAAAAATCGTAGTAGAAATTAGGGGTTTTACAACTATTAAACAAGCCCAGCCCACGAAATGCCTAATCCCAGCCCAAAACCTTCCTGGCCCACACACTGACTCAGCCCAACAAAAACAAAACTTAACAAAATTCTATAATGTACTTATGTATTTCCTACACTAGAGTCCACTATTTCAAACGTAGCCCGACACTCCACATAAATTTCAGCCGATTACAAAAACTATTTCTCCTTCCTATTCTTTACTCACACTCAGCCCCTTCATATTCTGAAGGGTCACACAGCCCCTCAATTCTCGAGGAGGCAAGTCCTTCAATTTGTGAAGAGTCACAAACTAGTCTCCCCACATCTCAAGGAACCTGCTGACCTTCCCAATGTGAGAGAACTTTCTCTCTCTCATTGCAAACTCACTCCCCTCAATCATTTCCTACTCTCCATCATAATTAATTCTCAGCTCAAAATCCCATCCCACTCTCTTTCTCACACTCATTTCCAACCCAACAAAAACCCCATGTCTTCTTCTCATTCTTCCAACCACACCAGCCGACTAACAATTTCCTTCTCACCATTCTCAACAACACCTCTCCTTTCCACTCTCTATGACTCACTCTATTCTCCCATTAATTTCCATCCGAACCTCACAGTTCCCCATTCCCTAACCCTAAATGTTTCTTTAGAAAAACCCCAAAAATCCAAAAGAAGAAGAAGAACAAGAAGCAAAACGATGGGGAAGAAGAAGATCGAGATGAGGGCTCACCCAGCGGCGGCCAAATCTGGCCAGGGTAGCGGCTAGAGACGGCGATCCACACGACAGTACAGTAGAATGGAGTCGACAACCTCTGGTGGCGGTCGACCGATCTCCGATGCTGGCGGCGAGCGGTGGCGTGCGACGGCGAGGATGCGGCGTCCTTACTGCGGCGCGGCCCAGTGGCTCCGGGACGGTTCTGACGATGCGACTCCGATCTCAGCGAGACACGGCCGATCGACAACTTGGAAGTCGGCGGAGCAGAGATCTCCCGTTGGCTCGTCGGCTCCAATCTATGGGTCGGAGTCGACGCTGACTCGAAGGCTAACCCGGCAGTGTGGTGGTATTTCGGTGGCGCTCACAGTGCTGTGGTCGCGTGTGCAGTCTCGATCAGGGCTCCGGCGATGGGTGGTGGTGACGGACGTCAGTGAAGGCGCACGGTGCTTCGAGATCGACGAGGCGCACGGGGTCGGGATGGACATGACGATCTCCGGCAATGCTCCGGCCGTCTCCGACGAGATCCGCGACGACCCGCTGTGGCAACGACGGTGGTGCTTGGCTCTCGAGAAGTGTCAGTGGAGAGAGAGTGATGTGAGAGAGAAAAAGGCTGTAGAGAGAGTGTAACTGATGTGTGTCAGAAATTTGAAAAAATATGCATATTTATAATAAAATAATGGTGTGCGTGTGTGTGTGTAGGAATGAGTGGCAGGATGGCAAAGTGGTAATTTATTGTAGATCTGGGGGTATACTATAGTGGCAGTGTTGGTAAATAAGGGTAGATCTGGGGCTTTTAGTATAATGGCAGAGTTGTAATAAAATCCATATCTGATGGTAATGTTCAATATATGTAACAGATTTTCAAAAATTAAAATTTCAAACAGTTCTTCAAAATATTTAATATTCAACAGATTTTCAAATTGAGAACAGATTTTATAGCTACCAAATTAATCAGTTATTATTTAATCAGCTAATCCTTCTCATTGCTAAATATGGATTAAGTTCCTCACCAGATACCAACAAATTCATTAAATTGATAAGTAAAAATTAAAATTAGTAATACCAAAAATTAGCAATTAACTTTTATTACCATCAACCTAGGGATTATGAACTTACTAATAACTAATTATAAAAGTTTAAAAATAACAACCTTAAAATTAAATTTTTACTTAAATCAATAACTAAAATTTATCATTAGGAATCAATATATAAAATATCAGTAATAAATAATCAATAAAAGAAATACCATTTGAAACCATAATATTAGAAACCATTATGAAGTAAAAATCTAAATACTAAATTTATCTTTATTTAATAAATAATATTATACTATTGAATTCATAGAAAATAATACCTTTCCAATAAAGAAAATATATAGAGAAAATTCAGGAATTCTACAAAAATGGATTTAGGGAGGTACAAATCTACCCCCCTTACAAAAATTTCGTCCTCGAAATTTTAAGGGTTTTACAATGTATAAATCAAAAAAAATTTATTAAAGACAACAAAAATACTAAATGATTTATTTATGGAGTAAAATAACAAGGACTAACAAGTAGTCACTAGACAATACAAAAATAGTAAATGCAAGAAAACTCAGAGATAAGCGTCAAAATAGGAAATACAAAAATCAAAATACTACAAGCAACATAAGGAAGATAGCGGTCCATCCGACTGCGCTCCTGCAGCTACTACTGATCCTCAAAGACTGGGTCCTCCTGCTGCTGCTCTGGTGCTGGCTCCTGACGAGTGAAAGCTGCAGGACAATCTCTCACTTGGTGAATGGCAGATCCACAAACCAAGTACTGCCCTAACTTCTTACGGCATTCCTCGCCACGGTGTTCCGGTCTCTTGCAGTATGCACAAAAAAAGTACATCGGAGCCTGAATCTGTCTCTGCTGCCTCAGCGATGTCGGTGCTCGAACATGATGCTGATGCTGAGGTGGCCTCTGCTGAGTGTCGGTTCGCTTCGGTGGACCCTGGGAACTGCTGGCGCCAATGTCTCGGTCCCGCTTAAGCTTCGGATCCATCTCCATCTCCACTCCCTGAGCAACTTTAAGGATGCTCGCATAGGTAGTGGCCTGGCTAATAGCTACTGCATGTCACAGCTCCCTAGTGAGGCCCTTCTTGAACTTCCAAGCCCTCTCTTCGACGTGCTGACTAGGTTCTCTGCAAACCTACTGAGTCGAGTGAACTCTGATGTATACTGTGCCACAGTCATACTCCCCTGCTGCAACGCCTCAAACTGCATCCGAAGCTCGTCCCGCTCCACATCCGGAAAGAACTTCTCCTGGAACAGCAGTTTGAAATCCTTCCAGGAAACCTCGGGCTCCGCTAACTGGGGCTCCTTCCGGTACCAAGCCCTAGCAATGTCGAAAAGTCGCATGCTCGCGACTTCGACCTTCAAATCATCCGGGATTCTCGCCATCTTCAATGACCGCTCAGCATTCTCCAGCCACTCGTCTGCGTAGACTATCCCCTCATTGTCCCAAAAATCCATCGGACAGAGGTACTGATAGTCCTTGACAGTCTCTGGCCTAGGCACTGCTGGTGCCGACGGTGCTGGCGGAGCTGGTGGAGCTGGCTCTCTGGTCCTGAGTGCGTCGACGACGGTCGCTCTAAACTGTGCGGCCTGCTGACTATGAGCCTCTCTGAACTGCACAACCTGTTGATTCTGGGCCTCCATGAATTGCTGAAACATGGCCATCATCTGTGTGCCATCGAACGTCATCGTCGGAGGAAGCGACTGAGGCTGAGGCGGTAGAATCTGCTCATGTGCACTGGGTGCAGGCTGCTCGCTGGTCCCAGCGTTCGTCGTGGCGACCGTCCTGTAATAGAAAAATAAACTGTTGATTGCTATGTCCTAGAAAAATCGTAAACTAACCTAAAATCATAAGTAAAATCAAAATTTAAATTTTAAATATCAATAACCATAAACCATAAACCATTTTTCTGCGGTTCCTATGCTGTGATGAGTTTTCCTTAGCTTTCGCTGGTCCCCCAATAACACTTTATTGCCTAAGTGTCATTAGGATAGACCTGTATGGGCCACCACTAAAAACATGTCACGACCTGCTCCCGAATAATCGGATACGAGTCGGATACGCCCAGTCTTCGTCGATGGATACGACGAAGTAAGCTGTACAATACTAAGAAAAACTCCAAGTCACAATGTAATGTAAACGAACACAGCTTTTATATCGGTCCCAGAAAATCACCAATATCCATCAAGTCATTTTAGTACAAAAATAGCCGAAGACAAATCCAGTCAAATAAAATAAAGATACAATAATGAATATCCAAAATACAATCTCCAGAAAATAAAATAAAATAAAACCTGCAATATCCAATGCAATCACATGCTCCATGTGCCTCCCACTCACCTGCAATGTATCCTGTCAGAAAAAAGCAAAGTACAACCCTGACAAGAATAATATACAATGTAATCTGTAGTACAGAATACAAGGTGAAACTAGAATACCAGAAATGGAAGTAAAACTATGGTACCAAAAATAAAATATAAAATTGCAGACAATGGACGATAACCAATATGCTAGACCATGAACACGGCTATCAATATACAAGGCAATGAACACGACAATCAATATGCTAGTGTGACAATTTGAAATATTAAACTAATGTGTGGCCGGCTTAGGAGCACAATCAATCAATGAGTCAATGAGTCAATCAATTCTACAAGGTACGGCTTCATCGTACGTGAATTGTACGATTAGGCTATCCACAATACCTATGTTGGGTGTGGTCACACAAAAACTAATATTTCCCCCGATCCCCGCAATAAATAATGACTCACAAGCAATGAACAATGTACAAGACAATCGTGTGTATCTCGTGTCCGATATAAGAACATGGCACATGAAGGTAAGACAGAAATACAGAGTACAAGTCGAGTCAGTGTACTTGCCTCGGTTTGGTTGCACGAGAGTAGTACTACATGGTTGTAAATCACCAGGTAATATTTTATACAAGTTATTAGGGTTTGAATTAATGACAGTTAACTAACTATTTCTAATACTTATAGGCAAAAATAGCTAACACTGCTTTTGAAACCATATAATGTAGCCTAATCAAAATAATTCTTTAAACTATATCTAATAAAGAAATCATTTTAGAAAATGCTAGAACATTTTGCTAGCAAAATATTTAGTAATTAATATTAACAAAATTAAACCAATTATTTACTTAACTGTCAACTTGAATAAGTACTAATTATTTATATCAAAACATTTTAAAACCATAAATGCTAACCACTTTTACATATACAATATATATATATATATATATATATATATATATATATATATATATATATATATATATATATATATATATATATATATATATATATATATATATTTAAAATAACTTTTAGTGAAAGTAAATTGTTTCTTTGAAAATAATATCAGTTAATTTACTATTTTACTAAGAGAAAACTATATAGGTTACAAATCTTTACTAAATTATTTACTTTATGAAAATATTACTAAAACATGGATAAGAATGATAATCTTCTTTTATATAGATATATAGCTTGATCAAATAATATTTTACAAAATATGTATATCCAAATGAATATTAGTAATACCTTATTTAAGTATTATCTAAAACATTACTGTCACGACCCGCACCCGGTTTTCGGACGCGAGCTCGTGAGCAAGCCAGCTACGTATCGAGCGGACTCTAGCCCGACTCGAGTACGTATAAGCTGTCAAGGTCATGGGTATCATGTCTAATCTAAACTATATCTCAATCCATAGGAATCAAATAAATCAAGAATGAACAATTATGGATCATGGTCTGCATCCCATTAGCATATTGTTCGATTAGACTCCAAGAATAATATGAGTCTATAAAATAAGCAGAATATAACATGGTACTGAATGTAAAACATGAGAGGATAATAAATACAATAATGATACCTGAATCCCGCAAACGTATCATCACATCTGTCATCCAGAACTACTAGCTAACTCTATGCAATCGCTAAACCTGAAGAGATCATCAGGTCCTCAGAGGACTAGCAAGATACATAATATACAAGCCAACATATAACAGTACAAATATACAAAGAAAGAACAATCAAGGATATCCTACGAGACTAAATGAACCAAGACTCAAGATCTAAACACACGGATCCTAAGACACTGGCATGCCATACTAGAAGTGGCTAATAGGTCAAAGCTATAGACTGCAGTCAAGGCAAGTACTCACAATCTATAGTGTCTCAATCGCAGTCAAGGCAAGTACTCACAACCAAGACAGTAGCCAATCCTAGTATAAAATCCTATAGACCGTAGTCAAGGTAAGTACTCACAATCTATAGAATGTCAAAGTCAAGTCCTACTCAAGTCATGTCAAGTCAAGTCAAGTTATAATCAAGTCGAGGAAATCATAGTGTAGGACTAGATGACTCTATCAAGGAATACATATGAGACTAACACAGTGTAACCGATAGAAATATCATAACAGAAAGGAACGAGAATGTGCAGGCAACTAGAAACATGTAAAGTAAAACTATAACAAGACGAGTGTACTAGACATGGAATAAAGCAATCACGGATGTAAGGAAAAGAACCACAGTGAGATGATAAACATGCATATAAATTATACTGTACAAGTTGGCAAGGTATACTTGCCTGGTGGTTGCACGAAGAACCAACAATGTATCGCCAATCAACAAGTCAGAAAGTCCAAGTCATCACAACTGTCTCCGAAAGCTGAAATAAACGTTACCAACATTCTCAGAATAGTCAAATTAGCTAGGATTGCCTGTCCTTAAGTCCAAGTCTGGACACAGGAGCAAAACGGTAATTTTGGACAAAAATGGTGTCCGCCGTTGGACCCGCTTTGTACCGAAAAGCGTGCCAGAGTCAATGGTCTCTAAAGTCGTCAAATTACATGTCTATGGATTCGGTTTTTCGATACGAACCCAACCGTATGTCTAAAGTTGGATTCCGACGGGCCGTGCATAAGATCACCCGTTGAGTTGGATCGTGGGGCCCGCGAAACGGCGATCCAATCAACTGTCTCATAATTGGACCAAACTTGGCATACAGGACCAGAAAAATGATACGGTCCTTTTGGCGTAAGTTTCGTCTCGATCTGACGAGCGTGCACGAAGTAATTGAAAATTTTGCACAGAGGTCGATACGGTGAATTTTGACGGATACGCATCAAATTCGTCGCGCACACACGACCAATTTAAATTCCGTCAAAGCCCATACGACCACGAAGCCTTTACGCACCTTTCGATGCTTTCGATTTGCGACCACGTCGCCCGAAATGGCGGGACGTACGTCGTGTGGATGAGTTTTTCTAGTTTTTGAAAACTGTTTTTCAGGGTTTTTTTTTCATGTTCAAACTGGTTTATACCTCTGCATACTCATCCACAATTAAAACTATTAATTGGGTTTCCATGTCCTATATGTTGGCTAAAATCTTGTTCAAAAAGATTTTAGAAACTGTCGATGGGCCGGCTAGGAATTGCCTTCCAAAACGGGTTTCGGGACTGCTCTTTACTCTGTTTTTGAACAGAGTTTGGCCGATTTTTGGGTTTGATTTGTGAAGCGTGTAGGTAAAATTAAATCGAGCTAGTTGATTCGAAACAAAGGGGGTTAGGTTGGAGTTGTACCTGAACAACTGGTTCGACGAAAGATCGAACGAGATGGAAGGGAGAGCGTCGCGAAGTTGGCTCGACGCTGCTGCTGTCCTTTGCTCTGTTTCTGAGTTCCGCGCGCGTGTGGCCTTGTCGCCGGCCGACGGCCGCCCGCGGTGGCGCTGGCGCGCGCGCGCGGCGCCTGGTGGCCGCCCAGTGTATGGGGGAGGGTGGCGCGCCATCAGTGGGGCGATGTGTTAGGGTTTCGATAGGTTCCCTTCTCTCTTTTGAACTGTCGATTATATATACTTAGCGTTCAGCCCTGAGTTGCTGTGGGGACTTTGGGGTCGGGCAGCTACCAGTTGGCTGGGCTTGATAAGTCTGGAGGAAAAAGAGCTCAGGCCTGTGAGCCTGGCTCGGTTGGCTTTTGCTGGATTTGGGCCTGTGGGCCTAATGGCCGACTAGGATTTTCCTTTTTCTTTTCTTTTCTATTTCATTTTATTACCTCCATATATAATTACATTTATATATACATCCATACACATATACACTACGTATATAATATATATACTATATATACATACAAATACACACGTATACACATACATATATATATATTTATATATATACATATACACATACATACGAATACAAATATTTATATATAGGCATATATATATTCACACTCATTCAACCAAATAATTTCTATATACACACATATATTTATATACTTACACGTATACATATATTTATATATATATACACATATATATACTTCTATACATACGCATTTATTTATATATATTCAAACACATTTATACATATATATATATTATATATATATATACAATCACACATATATATATATATATATATATATATATATATATATATATATATATATATATATATATATATATATATATATATATACATATAAAAAAAATATATATACATATATACACATATGTATATCAATATACGTATATCCTTATATACAATCTCCATAAAACCCAATTAAATCCCAATAACAATTATTCCTAGGATAGGGCCTACCTACATAGATATGGACACATATACAATAACATTTATTTATATAAAATAAACATAAACAATAATAGCAAAGTAAAATTTGTTTAATAAATACGTCAAAATTATTATTATTAATAATAATCCTAATAACACTGAAATTAAACCAATAATATATCGCGGTGCACTCGTGCACTCATCAACCACCCCATTTATTCGGCTCCAGAAATTCGTACAATATTCTAAACGCTATTTAATAACAATAATATCTATATTCTACCCATAACAATTATTTAGTAAATAATTACCAATTCCTAATATATACGAAATATTTGTATTTACCAAATATGTCTACAAGGTCGTATTTGGTTCTACTACACGACTACATGGGCTTGGGTTTGACTTGGGTCTAATCTGGACGAGTTCGGTACAATCGGGTCCCCGAAAACTCAATAATATAATTAAATAATAAATAAAATCTTCGGTAGGGTTAAGTCGCAACTTGGCATGATTTTTTCAGTTAGGACACTCCTATGGCTCGGCATCCCCCTACCATGGCTAAACACTAGTCAAAGCACGTCACTGCACTATCCGTGCCATGATTCTTGGTCGTCTGGTACTTCAAAACTTAACCATGGCTAAAATCGTCTACCGTAATAATTAACTAAATAAACATTTATAAAATTCTAAAATCACTATTTAAATCAAAAAAAATATTTCGAGAAAATTCTCCGGGAAGGGAAGCTACAAATCTATCCACCTTAAAATAATTTTGTCCTCGAAATTCTAATTCATGACTATCCCTTAAAATTCAAAGTCTACTATTACCCTAATCTCCTCAAATTTAATTCCTCAAAAATATTCTATAATATTCTCTCGCCCTTTGTAATTTTTGAAATCTCGAAGACTTCTACCCACCTTTGGTCACACTACTCCTCAAAACACGGTCACTAAAATCTTATAACCTTCTAACCAGTTGCTAACAATCCTACTGCAGATATCTAGGGCATATAGCATCTAGAATCCCTCATATCTATAAACAACCAAATATTCAATAGTCAAGCAATATTATACTATAATTTAAGAATTTTTGATGAATTCTAGACAGCACGATTATTCGTCACTCCGGAATAGGAAGGGACGAGAATCAATGGTACGGAAAGCAAGGAAGTATAATCGAGAGCAAATATGGAGTTTTCAAGGACGTAGAGAATTTCTAGGAGAATTTTCAAGGCAGAGTGGATTGAGATTTCTAAGGTCTAGTCAAGGTCGCAGGCTCGTATCAATACAGTTACGTAACCGGTACGATATGCTCTGACCTGCATGGGCCACCACAAAAACTTGTCATGACCCGTACCCGGTTTTCGGACGCGAGCTCGTGAGCAAGCCAGCTACGTATCGAGCGGACTCCAGCCCGACTCGAGTACGTATAAGCTGTCAAGGTCATGGGTATCATGTCTAATCTAAACTATATCTCAATCCATAGGAATCAAATAAATCAAGAATGAACAATTATGGATCATGGTCTGCATCCCATTAGCATATTGTTCGATTAGACTCCAAGAATAATATGAGTCTATAAAATAAGCAGAATATAACATGGTACTGAATGTAAAACATGAGAGAATAATAAATACAATAATGATACCTGAATCCCGCAAACGTATCATCACATCTGTCATCCAGAACTACTAGCTAACTCTATGCAATCGCTAAACCTGAAGAGATCATCAGGTCCTCAGAGGACTAGCAAGATACATAATATACAAGCCAACATATAACAGTACAAATATACAAAGAAAGAACAATCAAGGATATCCTACGAGACTAAATGAACCAAGACTCAAGATCTAAACACACGGATCCTAAGACACTGGCATGCCATACTAGAAGTGGCTAATAGGTCAAAGCTATAGACTGCAGTCAAGGCAAGTACTCACAATCTATAGTGTCTCAATCGCAGTCAAGGCAAGTACTCACAACCAAGACAGTAGCCAATCCTAGTATAAAATCCTATAGACCGTAGTCAAGGTAAGTACTCACAATCTATAGAATGTCAAAGTCAAGTCCTACTCAAGTCATGTCAAGTCAAGTCAAGTTATAATCAAGTCGAAAAAATCATAGTGTAGGACTAGACGACTTCATCAAGGAATACATATGAGACTAACACAGTATAACCGATAGAAATATCATAACAGAAAGGAACGAGAATGTGTAGGCAACTAGAAACATGTAAAGTAAAACTATAACAAGACGAGTGTACTAGACATGTAATAAAGCAATCACGAATGCAAGGAAAAGAACCGCAGCGAGATGATGAACATGCATATAAACTATACTGTACAAGTTGGCAAGGTATACTTACCTGGTGGTTGCACGAAGAACCAACAATGTATCGCCAATCAACAAGTCAGAAAGTCCAAGTCATCACAACTGTCTCCGAAAGCTGAAATAAATGTTACCAACATTCTCAGAATAGTCAAATTAGCTAGGATTGCCTGTCCTTAAGTCCAATTCTGGACACAGGGGCAAACGGTAATTTTTGGCAAAAATGGTGTCCGCCGTTGGACCCGCTTTGTACCGAAAAGCGTGCCAGAGTCAATGGTCTCTAAAGTCCTTAAACTACATGTTTACGGATCCGATTTTTTGATAAGAACCCAACCGCATGTCCAAAGTTTGATTCCGGCAGGCCGTGCACAAGATCACCCGTTGAGTTGGATCGTGGGGCCCGCGAAACGGCGATCCAATCAACTGTCTCATAATTGGACCAAACTTGGCATACAGGACCAGAAAAACGATACGGTCCTGTTGGCGCAAGTTTCTTCTCGATCTGACGAGCGTGCACGAAGTAATTGAGAAATTTTCACAGAGGTCGATACAGTAAATTTTGACGGATACACATCAAATTCGTCGCACACACGCGACCAATTTAAATTCCGTCAAAGCCCACACGACCACGAAGCCATTACGCACCTTTCGATGCTTTCGGTTCGCGACCACGTCTCCCGAAATGGCAGGACGCACGTCGTGTGGATGAGTTTTTTCTAGTTTTTAAAAACTGTTTTCAGGGTTTTTCTTGATGTTCAAACTGGTTTATACCTTTGCATACTCATCAACAATTAAAACTATTAATTGGGTTTCCATGTCCTATATGTTGGCTAAAATTGTGTTCAAAAAGATTTTAGAAACTGTCGATGGGCCGGCTAGGAATTGCCTTCCAAAATGGGTTTCGGGACTGCTCTTTACTCTATTTTTGAACAGAGTTTGGCCGATTTTTGGGTTTGATTTGTGAAGCGTGTAGGTAAAATTAAATCGAGCTAGTTGATTCGAAACAAAGGGGGTTAGGTTGGAGTTGTACCTGAATAACTGGTTCGACGAAAGATCGAACGAGATGGAAGGGAGAGCGTCGCGAAGTTGGCTCGGCGCTGCTGCTGTCCTTTGATAGGTTCCCTTCTCTCTTTCGAACTGTCGATTATATATACTTAGCGTTCACCCCTGAGTTGCTGTGGGGACTTTGGGGTCGGGCAGCTACCAGTTGGCTGGGCTTGATAAGTCTGGGGGAAAAAGAGCTCAGGCCTGTTATATATATATATATATTTTATATATTTTATATATATATATATATATATATATATATATATATATATATATATATATATATATATATATATATATATATATGTGATATATATGTGATATATATATGATATATATATATATATATATATATATGATTATATATATATGATATATATGATATATGATATATATATGATATATATATATGTGATATATATGTGATATATATGTGATATATATATATATATATATATATATATATATATATATATATATATATATATATATATATATATATATATATATATATATATATATATATATACATATTTAATATATATCAATACATATTTAATATATTTTATATATATGTACATATTTAATATATATCAATACATATTTAATATATTTTATATATATGTACACATATGTATATCAATATACGTATATCCTTATATACAATCTCCATAAAACCCAATTAAATTCCAATAACAATTATTCCTAGGATAGGGCCTACCTACATAGATATGGACACATATACAATAATATTTATTTATATAAAATAAACATAACCAATAATAGTAAAGTAAAATTTGTTTAATAAATACGTCAAAATTAATAATAATAATAATCCTAATAACACTGAAATTAAACCAATAATATATCGTGGTGCACTCATCAACCACCCCATTTATTCGGCTCCAGAAATTCGTACAATATTCTAAACGCTATTTAATAACAATAATATCTATATTCTACCCATAACAATTATTTAGTAAATAATTGCCAATTCCTAATATATACGAAATATTTGTATTTACCAAACATGTCTACAAGGTCGTATTTGGTCCCACTACACGACTACATGGGCTTGGGTTTGACTTGGGTCTAATCTGGACGGGTTCGGTACAATCGGGTCCCCGAAAACTCAATAATATAATTAAATAATAAATAAAATCTTCGGTAGGGTTAAGTCGCAACTTGGCATGGTTTTCTCAGTTAGGACACTCTTATGGCTCGGCATCCCCCTACCATGGCTAAACACTAGTCAAAGCACGTCACTGTACTATCCGTGCCATGATTCTTGGTCGTCTGGTACTTCAAAACTTAACCATGGCTAAAATCGTCTACCGTAATAATTAACTAAATAAACATTTATAAAATTCTAAAATCACTATTTAAATCAAAAAAAATATTTCGTGAAAATTCTCCGGGAAGGGAAGCTACAAATACATATTAGCAATATTATTTTATTTAGAATAATACTACAAATTCAACAAAATAAAAATGTTAATGAAAACTACAATAATTAATAGGACTACTATTAAACAAGCCCAGCCCACGAAATGCTTAATCCCAGCCCAAAACCTTCCTGGCCCACACACTGACTCAGCCCAACAAAAACAAAACTTAACAAAATTTTACAATGTACTTATGTATTTCCTACACTAGAGTCCACTATTTCAAACCCAGTCTGATACTCCACATAAATTTCAGCCGATTACAAAAACTATTTCTCCTTCCTATTCTTTACTCACACTCAGCCCCTTCACATTCTGAAGGGTCACACAGCCCCTCAATTCTCGAGGAGGCAGGTCCTTCAATTTGTGAAGAGTCACAAACTAGTCTCCCCACATCTCGAGGAACCTGCTGACCTTCCCAATGTGAGAGAACTTTCTCTCTCTCTCATTGCAAACTCACTCCCCTCAAATCATTTCCTACTGTCCATCATAATTAATTCTCAGCTCAAAATTCCATCCCACTCTCTTCCTCACACTCATTTCCAACCCAACAAAAACCCCATGTCTTCTTCTCCTTCTTCCAACCACACCAGCCGACTAACAATTTTCTTCTCACCATTCTCAACAGTACCTCTTCTTTCCACTCTCTATGACTCACTCTATTCTTCCATTAATTTCCATCCGAACCTCACAGTTCCCCATTCCCTAACCCTAAATGCTTCTTTAGAAAAAAACCCAAAAATCCAAGAGAAGAAGAAGAACAAGAAGCAAGACGATGGGGAAGAAGAAGATCGAGACGAGGGCTCACCCAGCGACGTCCAAATCTGGCCGGGTAGCGGCTAAAGACGGCGATCCACACGACAGTGCAGTAGAATGGAGTCGACAACCTCTGGTGGCGGTCGACCGATCTCCGATGCTGGCGGCGAGCGGTGGCGTACGACGGCGAGGATGTGGCGTCCTTACTACGGCGCGGCCCAGTGGCTCCGGGCCAGTTCTGACGATGCGACTCCGATCTCAGCGAGACATGGCCGATCGACAACTTGGAAGTCGGCGGAGCAGAGATCTTCCGTTGGCTCGTCGGCTCCAATCTATGGGCCGGTCGACGCTGACTCGAAGGCTAACCCGACGGTGCGGTGGTATTTCGGTGGCGCTTGCAGTGCTTTGGTCGCGTCTGCAGTCTCGATCTGGGCTCCGACGATGGGTGGTGGTGACGGACGTCAGTGAAGGCGCGCGGTGGCTCAGCTTCGAGATTGACGAGGCGCACGACGTCGGGATGGACACGACGATCTCCGACAATGCTCCGGTCGTCTTCGACGAGATCCGCAGCGACCCGCTGTGGCAACGACGGTGGTGCTCGGCTCTCGAGCAGTGTCAGTAGAAAGAGAGTGATGTGAGAGAGAAAAAGACTGTAGAGAGAGAGTGACTGATGTGTGTCAGAAATTTGGAAAAACGTGCATATTTATAATAAATAATGGTGTGCGTGTGTGTGCAGGAATGAGTGGCAGGATGGCAAAGTGGTAATTTATTGTAGATCTGGGGGTATACTATAGTGGCAGTGTTGGTAAATAAGGGTAGATCTGGGGCTTTTAGTATAATGACAGAGTTGTAATAAAATCCAGATCTGATGGTAATGTTCAATATATGTAACATATTTTCAAAAATCAAAATTTCAAACAGTTCTTCAAAATATTTAATATTCAACAGATTTTTAAAATTGAGAACAGATTTCATAACTACCAAATTATTTAGTTATTATTTAATCAGCTAATCCTTCTCATTGCTAAATATGGATTAAGTTCCTCACCAGATACCAGCAAATTTATTGAATTGATAAGTAAAAATTGAAATTAGCAATACCAAAAATTAGCAATTAACTTTTATTACCATCAACCTAGGGATTATGAACTTACTAATAATTAATTATAAAAGTTTAAAAATAACAACCTTAAAATCAAATTTTTACTTAAATCAATAACTAAAATTTATCATTAGGAATCAATATATAAAATATCAGTAATAAATAATCCATAAAAGAAATACCATTTGAAACCATAATATTAGAAAATATTATGAAGTAAAAATCTAAATACTAATTTTATCTTTATTTAATAAATAATATTATACTATTGAATTCATAGAAAATGATACCTTTCCAATAAAGAAAATATATAGAGAAAATTCAAGAATTCTACAAAAATGGATTTAGGGAGTTACATCTAGCTTTTGGTTCAAGGAAGGACCACTAATCAGAAGAATATCAAGAACGGTGGGTACATGTTCTATTGGGCATGGAGAGGTTACGGACCTATAACCACTGTTGTCTACTATTGTTTTCTGCGGAAAACGGATCATGTGGGAAGGTTGGCTTAAATGCCTTAATGAGATCTCAGGCAGAGTGAATGCCTGGTATGATTTACAGGAAGCACGGTAGAACAACACTACAAGGAGTAAAAATCCATGCTACTGTGGGGTGACTCCACCATGAGGTTCCCAGGCATGGGGTAATACCTCGGTCTTGCTAACCAAGTCACAGCGGCGTAGCATCGCAAATAGGCAGTTAGCCTAATACTGTATGTTAAAATAAAGAGGGGTGTAGTCAGCACTACAAAGAGGAGGAGTTCCTCATGTTACAGTGGCACGACACCATGATAAGGTACCCGGTTAGGGATAAAGCCTCAGCCTTGCAAGCCATGTCGTTGCGGCGTAACACCGCAAGGGAGCCTAAGGCTTCATACTGGGTAGTTTGGCACTACAAAGAGGCGGTGGCCTCATGCTACAGTAGTATGACACTACGATGAGGTTCCCGTTACGGGATAAGGCCTCGACTTTAAGCCATGTCATAGCGGCGTAGCACCGCAAGGGAAGCGCAAAGCGCTTCATGTCATATCTCTTTAATAATGAACTCGTCTATAGTGTATGGACAGAGATCTCAGACCGTCTCTTGAGGGTAAACTAGTAGACGCCCAAAATTATACACTGAAACCAGGCTGGCACAAGGCCTTTAATGTGCAAGCCAAAAGCGCATGTGGCTACATTATGTGAGTAGAAAGAACTTCGGCTATAGTGCAAAATTCAAGGCTTAGTCCATTCTTGTATTATAGTCTGTTGTTTAACCCATGCGGAAAGATTCAAGTCATAGCGACATCTCTCCCAATGCATGATGGACAGTCACTGTGGGGAACACTTATACCCATATATAGAGATATATGGGGAATTGTTAGGTTTTGGCCTTTTTTATTAAGAATTTTAGTCCCACATCGGCTAGGCCAAAGGAGTTGTATCTCTATATATTAGCTATGCTATTTTAGAGATGCACATGTGGTGTAGAGGTACACATGGGTATTCCATGTGGGGTTATTTTTCTAATAGAAAAAAGGCTAAATCAATAATTGAAAGCATTAATGATTTTTGTTCTTGGAAAATTTATTTCCATTGGAGCTAAGCCCTGTAGGGGCTTAGCGACTCGGACTCGGACTCGGATACGGACTCGGGCTCATGAGCTCATGTGGTGTTTTGTTGGCGCACTTTGCACTTAGCACGTCAGCATCGTCGTTATACGTATAGTGCGCTTAAGTTGCTCGAGCCACTTGTACTGCCAGGTTGCGCGGCCCAGGTGGCGCACCCAGTGGCGCAACCAGTTGCACGCACAGGTGCGCGCCCAGTTTCGCGGGTGGCACAGGGCGTGCAGGGTGCACAGGTGGCACAAGTGGCTCAGTGCGCGTTCAGCACGTGGTGTACAAGGCGCGCAGGGTACGCGAGGTGCGTAACTTGCTTCAGATCGTGCATATGCTTGATCTGAGTGGTTATTGCACGTTCGGAGTAGTTTTTACCATGTCCCGAATGTTGTGCTAACTGGGCAGTTGCTACTCGGGCCTATAAAAGGTCTCTTCTCTCTCACAGACAAACACACAGACAAACAGAGGCATATACAGAGAGTTATGAAAGTTTACAAGTGTTTATTAACACAAGTAAACAGAAGTCTTGAGAGAGAAGAGAAGTGTTGCACCAGCGTTGCTTTTGCACGGGAGTCCGTGTACGATCCGAGGAGTCAGAAGAGCAGGAGTGTTCCAAAGTTCTCCGACGAACTTGCTGATTCCTAGAAGCTATTCGTGTGGGGCAAATATAGCTTTGAGCAACGGTGATTATTCACCCCAGCAGGATATTCATCCATCAATCGCCTGTCATCTTCTTCGCTGCTGTGGATTACGAAATCTTCTTAGATTTTTGTAATATCATATGCTTCTGTAACGAGATTTTTTTATATCTTTGTTAAACTTGCGCAACCTTCCTTGAAGTGTTGCGTTGGAACGTTATTTTTATAATTGTTTCATCTTCTCAGTTTTCTATCAAAAAAATTGTGCCTCGGCACTAACAGTTGGGACTTATGTCTACATCTTCTTGTCACTCGAGTTAGGAGGCAAATGAGGATAAGAAAAAAAAAACTCCGTAGTGAGTCTTAATAGTTGAACCACCATTGTTAAGAGCATCTCCAATCCTATTGTCTTGTTAAGTGTTGTGAGTCTTAGGTGGCTCCTATGTGGCATGAGCCACAAGACAATGTCTTGTTTATGTGGCAAAACTATATCTCAAAAGACAATGAGATAGAAAAACTCTATCCAATGCAAAAGTATTGAGGAGACAATAAAAAGTTTTTTTTCCGACTTTCAAGACAACTCCTCCACTTCTTTATTTTTTTATAAAAATTTCTATTCATAATTGATGATGTGGAGACAAAGTCATTGTGAAGTGCATTGTCTAGATCTAGACAACCAACTTCACATTGTCCTTGCCATGTCATTGTCATGTCAACTTCATGATTTATTCTACATTTGCATTGGAAAAAAAATTTAGTATGAAAGCTTGTCATTCCTATGTGGCAACCATTTTTTCAAAACTCACAAAAGGGTTGGAGATGATGTAAAATCCATCAAAAAAGGAGAAATATATAAAAAGAAGCAAAGCCACCTCACAACCACTCTCCCTCTCCCTCACGTTTCTCACTCACTCACCCAACCCCTCACAGCCACTCACCCGACCCCCCTTATTTCTCCTCCACGTTCTCACATCATTTCCCAAATTTCCTCTCCACCACATCACTATTCTCTAAGTGATGGAGAAGAAATAAAACCCAAACACTCACAACACCAGCACCATTCCACCCCTCTCCCTTCTCTCAAAATCCACTACCATCACCCCTCACGTCCAACCCCTCCCCGGGGCTCCTTACTGTGACCCACGACCACGGCGCCCAACCCCGTAACCCTCGCCGGCGCCGATCTTGGCAAGAATCGCGCCAGACCCCCCCTCTGTCCGCCTTTCCTAGTCCACGGCCACCCTAGCCGCGATCGCTCCCGCCGGCACCTTCCTGGTCGGACCCGCGACCATCGATCTTCGCGGTGCCCTAGCCGCCGGCCGACTTTGACAGAACCCCGCGTGAAGTCGTACTGGACTTTCCTTCTGCCACTCTCTGCGGTTGCTCCAACCGCCGACCCCGCAGACCCCTTCTGGCTGTCTCCGCCTTTCCACAGCTCGCACGCGCCGATCTACGGTGAGCCCAGCGACCGCCCCTGGCCGCTACCTATCACGTCCCGATTCGGCAGAATCGATAGTCGTCCCCCGGGCGTGATGTCGTACAAGCCTAAGTTGCGCTTGCACAAGGCGGTTCATAAGGTTATCCGAAACAACAACATATGTAAGAGTACGCAGAGAAATTGAACACATTCATTTGGAAAAGGAAACTTGCATTTTTATTGATAATAAGTTAGGTTACAGACTCGATTTACAAAAGAGGCCTCGCGGGCTTACAATCGACATCGATGAGATAGTCATTCCATACATTTACATCCTTTTTTACAAACATCAAAATGACTCTCTAAGACCTGGGATCGACGGGAGTTTGTGACTCATGATGCGGTTGGGTTGGAGTCTTCAAAATGTTGCAGAGTTAGCCTTCACACTCGCAAGGCTTCAAAAGAAAGGAGCGTCGCCTTCAGTTCCGTGGCACGTTATCCTGGTTCCGAGTACCTATTGAGAGCAAGGGTCAGCATTTTACACTTTGTGCTGGCGCGTGGCAATTTAAATCCCGTGCTCTCATTTGTTGAAGAATTCAAGTGAGCGTGCATGCAAATATTTAGTGAAGTTTCTAGCCATCCTACTCAATTCTGTTTGCAAAAACAAAAGTATGAAACTTTATTGATACAAACTTTGTAAAGATTACAAGAATTCTGGAAAAGTACAACTGTAGAAATCCAATCTAGAAAACGATTGCTTTATCCCTTAGACGATGTGAACTTTGAAGACGATAGCCTCTGAAGTTGAAGTTGAAGGCAAAAGCCTCGAAAGAATGCAGCAGCACTTGGGCAAGAACTCCTGAACTCTCTGATATTTCTGAACTTTATGTCTGATCTCTCTATCTGATCTCCTTGAATGAAGACTTGAAACTCTATTTATAGAGTTCTGGAAATAACTAATTTTTAGTTATTCTGAATGGCGCAAGTTGGATTGCGCAAGAACTGGATTGCGCAGCATCAGACTGCGCAGGCAGTTGTCTGGTCGTGGGCCAACTGTTCTTGGACACATGGCATCATTTGATTGAAATGCGCATGATCGTGTGAAGACGGTTGCCACGTAACGAGCAATTGATGGCATGAATGCCACGTGTACTTTTGTCAATTGTCAGGATGAAGTGCGCCACATGACTTACACTGACTTTGGATTACGCAGAGATGGCTTGCGCAGATACTGGATTGCGCAGGCACTGGATTGCGCTGCATGTACAGCTGTCCTCGAGCGCTGTGCGGCGCAATAAACGAACAGTCTTCTCGTTCTTTGTGCTGTCAGCTGTCAGAAAGATTTGATTTTGTCAGATAATGATGATATTGCCACGTCAGCCTGCGCAGTTGAAAGTGTGCGCAGTCCGGTGTGCGCAATCGGAATGATGCGCAATCTGATGTCTGCGCAGTTCATTTGAAAGTTGTATTTCTTGATTTTCTGACTTTGTTGATAGGTGCAACTTGATTTTTTAGGACCTACAAGACCCCCTTCAAATTTTTCGAAAGTTGAATTTATTCAAAGTTTCGAAATACTTTGAATTTCAAAATTTAAAATCAAGTTGCGCATGAGCTGTCTGCGCAATCGGATGAGTCGATCCGACTTTTTCGGCGCAGTCTGAGGCAGCTGTTACTCTTTGAAAAACTATAAATAGTTCTCTTCAATATTCATTTCATTCTTTACTTTGCTTTTGTGATTTAAGAGAGAAGTCTCGATCCTATTCCTCCTTTCTTCTCCATCGAATCTCCATGGCTCCCAAGCGTTCTTCCGCCGCTGCCAAGGGCAAGGCCCCCGTCGAGCCTTCGGCTAGGGTTGCACGACGTCCTTCTCGACATGAGACTGCGCATCCTGCTTTGCAAGGTAGATGATTCAATCGAAAACTCTTTTTAGAGTTTTTTTTTTTGACTTCACTGATCTTCAAAATCCATCTCTTTTTAGAGATGTGATCATATTACGCCACCCTTTTTAGGGTCTTGGTTGCACGAACTAGTTATTCTTCATTTTTATGAAGAATACTTTCTTGCGCAATCGGTTGAACTGTGCTGACAAAAGACAGTGCAATCTGCTGATTTGTGCAGGATTGCCAGCGCAATCTGATGCTGGCACAAACTGATGGATGCGCAATCTGATGGTTGCATAATCTGATGGTTGTACAATCTGATGGTTGTGCAGTCTTATTATAGCATCCTTGATTTTTTTCTTGTGCTGAATTTTTGTTTTCTCTGTTTGATGCAGTTAATACCAGAGAAGATCCGAGGTATGAGAACTTTGTAGGAACTCTTTCAGAATCGGAATTCAAAGAGGACCTGTCCCATGTGCACTTTCTACAGTATGATCTGCCAGCTTCATGCCAAGCTATCTTGGTAACCCAAGATAATAAAACCATGTTATGTCTGATGAATAGGCAACCTTTGGAGTCGGCAGATGCCATCATTCATAAGAAGCCCCTATTTCTATTTGGCGAAGCTTTTGAGAAGAGCTCTCAGCCGAGGCTACGGATGGAAGAACGGATTGTCCAACAGAAAGACAAGACAATCTCGATACCAGATGTCTCCCGCTGTCTCCCTTTATCTCGATATGCTCATGCAAGCTATCCGAGGAAAATGGAATAGAATCTCACACCTTTTCAGGATGCCCGTCCAGGAAAGATTTATGTGAAGAAGGGGCCTAACAAGAAAGACATGTTCTACAGTTCTTCGGAACGATATAGTGTCTTGCTCAGAGGTTTAAAGCCCGGTTGTATTTCGCCGGAAAATTCTTCTTTGTTATTGCCCATGAGAGTTCCAATATTCGCGAATGAGTTTGCGAAGGTCGAAGGGAGGTATCCGGATTAAGACCTCAGATTAACTGGACTGGTGAACCCAGACTATAAAAGATGGAGTTGTATAGAAAACTAGATTTTGACTAAGTTTGAAGACAAACTTTAGCAGATTAACTTGTATCAAGCAGTGCATGCCACTGTTTACGGTTTTGCCCCTAATCCGCATCTATTTCTGGCTCTAGCAGAAAGATACAACTACAGGACAGGGACTTTTATGACTCCCTGTGGAGAGATCGGGTTTGCCCTTCACGAGATGCAGTACATCTCTTACCTGCCGATGGGGGATGCCCCGTATGAGGAATCTGTCCCAACTAATGATGAGTTGGACAAACTTCGAAAAGAGAACGCAGCCATGGTAGAAGTTTTTGAAGAACTGCTGTGTCATTATAAAATCTGCTCTTTGTTTTACAAAAGTGGTACATCTGGTACCTGCTATTCATCCAAATGGTTGCCTTATCTGTTCCTCAACCATATTGAAGAAAAGAAGACCAAGGAATATGACAACTGCTATCCCGACTTCTTTAAACCATTGAGCAGCACTGAGGTGGTAAAGTTAATGGAGAGAAGTGGGGACTTGGATGTTAAGATCAAAGACGATCATCAATGTCCTCCTCTAAAGAAAGGAGACATTCTCGAGAGTTATATGAGAATGGGATATCGATTTATGTCAAAAGAAGCCCAACTGGCAGGTTTTTTGACATACTGGCTCCGTCGATTCGTCGTTCCCGGAGCAAGTGCCGTAGACCGCTTCCATCGCGGTGTTCTTTTTGCTGCCTTTCGATTAGTCTTCGGCTACAAGATGGATCTCTTATCGGCGATGACTTGTAGAATGAACGCCAGTCTCCGCCTGTACGTCAAATTGATGCTGAAAGCTAAGGGCGAGAAAGAGTTTCCTCGGCTAGAATTGTCGTATACTTATCTGTTCGTGTGGTTGCTTCTACACCATTCTACTTTGATGGACCCCGACATGGGACCAGTTAGTGGCAGCTTTTTGCGGAGATTCTCCCACGGTAAGTGGAAATACACTTCTTTGAGAGATTACAGATATGCTTTGAACCTTGGCAAAGGATGGAACTTCTATTGCACTCCTCCTCCTGCCGGATATGAACAGATGCCGACCAACATGATTGACTCAAAGATGCAACCTTTGAGCCGTATAGCTTTTGATTGGTTGAAGACAATTCTACCATCCCACTTGGTATATCGGTTTAAAGAAGAATGTTACTTGGAGCCATATCTTCCCAGTCGGTTTGCTCGGCAGTTTGGATATGACCAACTCTACGTAGGTAATGCTATCTCATGCCTACAAGGAAAAGGTTTCTTGATAGATGGAGCCCGAGCTTGGTCTTATTACAACGCTCGAGATACGAAAGTAACGTTCTCGATGCCGGTGAATAGTAATCATGGCCCTCGTATGCTGTTCACATATTCGGTGTTTTATACATCATCGAACACTTTTGCCGAGAACTTTAATCTTGAGGATAGCTTCGCGTCTGCAACGAGATTGAAGAAAGGAGGAGTCATCATGTCACTTCCAGGTAATGATGAGGTGCATGAGCCAGTAGATGCACCCTTAGAAGTTTCGAGGGATGCTATGTTCCCTGAAGAGATTAACGCGCCACTGCGTGTTTCTTTGAAGGTTGCTAAATCTCCGGCCAAGAAGAGAAGGAGAGATGAGCCTTCCGTCCCAGCTACGAAGAAAAAACTGATCTTGGATCATTCTTCAGAAAAGATTACTACCAGATCTCAATCTCGACAACTGGCCGAGACAATTCAGCAGGAAGAAGCTGCCACACCGACCTCTGTTCAAAAATAAGTCGAGACAATAAACGTAGAGAGTCCTGAGAGACCTCTGCATAGAAAGAAAAGGTTGGTCCGCAGAAGAAATTTAACAGTCTCTCCTCCTAGACAAACTTTGTCTTCGGTAGTAGCGAACGCTGTAGCTGGGCTCACTATGCCATCTCCAACTTCTGTTTTCGAGGCTGGACATAAAACTCCTAGTCCAGAACAGAGGGAGGATATTAAGGAGAGAGAAGAGATCGACCGGTGAGATGAGGCCATAGAGCCTAGAGACAATATTGCAGAAACAGAGCATGAACCTTTGCAATCTCCATTGCCAACAACAGCGGAAACTCATCTTCCTGCCACACCGGGAGCAACCCTTGCAGAAGAAGATCGTTTGATGATCGAAGCTTTATATGGCTGTGACTTCAGTTATCAAGAAGAAGCTGATCATGCCGCTGATGATGCTAGTGAAGAGGCTCCCGAGGACAGCGAAAACGAGGAGAGCACCTCATCAGAAGCTGCTGATGAGACACAAAATCCGGAAGAGAATGTTGAGATCCAGACATCTCCTCGAGACACTCTGACTCCTGAAAAGGAGGCTGAGGTGCCGAGATCTCCGGAGAAGATTGCTGACGAAGAGGTGGATTTGAAGGAAACTCCAGTTGCTGCTCCTGAAGGTATTGTAATGAAATTAGCGATCTTCTTTTAATAAGTAGTTTGATAGCTAACATCGTTACTTTTATTCATACAGAACCCGGATCTCCTTCCGCTCCTCCAACATGTATGGACATAGTACTGGCGACGACAATTGCTAGTAGTAGTCGCCATTTATCTTGTGGCTCTGAAGCAGGAAGTAGCCAGGCCATAGTGTCTGAGGCTACTTCTGCTCAGCTAAAGTCTGTTCCTGCAGATGATAGGCTTATTGCTGGATCCACCCATGGTAAGACTGTTTTCACTTTTGATTCTCTTTATCAATAGCCAATGATAAGCAAAGTGACAGTATTTGATTTTGCAGAGGAACAACCAGGAGGAGCAACCAGCTCCACTTTGGTTCCCTTATTCAAAGAGCCTGTTGTTCAGATACGAGAAATTGAGCGTCCTGCTGCTTCGTCATCAACAGGAGTAGCTGCGACTCCTGGTGCTCTGGCGATTAATCAGCTTGTCATCCAATCATTCACCAAATGCTTCTTCGAGTCCTTGGGACCTCTGATCAATAGAATGATGGACAAAGAAGATGCTAATTTTTACATGGTTAGAGGTTCGACTTTTTTCTTGGTGAAGGTCATCCGGGAGCAAGGTGATGAGGCTCAGGCCACTTTTCTTGACCATATATTGAATGAGCTAGAAATCTCCATAAAGAACTATAAAGATCTCAACAAAGGGGAAGTGGAACCTTTAGTGCAGGCAGAGTTTGAACAAATGGCTCAGGCAGCTGCAATTGAAAGAGTGAATCTCCAGAACCTCTTGGATGCCTATACTACTAAATCTGCTGAATATAACTCCAAGTTGGAATCGGTGATCTCAACTGCTGAGAGAAGAGAGAGAAGGATTGTCGAGCTGAGAGTGGAGATTGCTCGTCTCGAAGAGGAACTGGAAAATGAAGTTACAGAGCATCAGACTGCAGTCCAACAAATTGATGCTCTAACTCAGAAAATAAACGAGTATGTAGCAGCTCATGATGCGGAAATCACTCGCCGAATGGTAACCATCCCCATTTTTAATAAATAATCTGGGATGGAAGAGGCCAGGAGGAGAGTGATGGCATCTCGCGAAGAACGGTTGCAGATTTTGAAACAACAGATTGCTAATCTGATGATGCCTCCGTCTCAGTAGAAAGAACGTCTTATATCTTCTTGTCTTTCTTTATGCTATACATGTAATGTCTTAAATTTTGATCAAATAAAAAGGCATTTTATTGTGGCTCTATTATTTCTTGCATATCTTATTTAGATATCCATAATAGCGATAAAAAAAATATATTCAGAGGTACAGGACATGATATATTTCTTGATAATTTTGTAGAAAATAATTATATTCATTATATCTGCTCAGAGGTAATGTGGACGTGGCAGAATATAATTTGTTGAATATTATTATTTCAAAATAGACAACTTAATCGAAGACGACAAGTTGCTGATGTGGATAAACGAACGAAATGAATCGTCAAAATGTGTGAATGAAATAAATGAACGAAATGAATCGTCGGGATGAACGGATGGACCGTCAAATGAATTGAACGAACGGGTGAACCGTCAAATGAACGGGTGAACCGTCGGATGAACAGGTGAACTGTCGGATGGTGATGAACGGATGAACCGTCAGGTGATGATGAACGGATGAACCGTCAGATGATAATGAATGAATCGGATAAATATGAATGAACGAATGAACCGTCTGATGAACAGATGAACCGTCGGATGAATATAATGAACAGGCGAACCGTCAAGTGGATGTGTGAACGGACGAACCGTCAGATGATGATGAACGAATGAACCATCGGATGAATTAATGAACAGGCGAACCGTCGGATGAAGATGCACGAATGAACCGTCAGATGAATGTGTCGTTTCATTGTCTTGAGAATCTCTGCCTATGAATAGAACAAAAATCTGGAAGGAATGATCATTCCCACTTTTTAACATAAAAATGTCGTCCGAAAATGCATCCAAGAAGGCTGAAGTCACCCCAAAGGTTGAAGCGGGCATTGAAGAACGTCTTGCCGAACTAGTCCAGTCAAAGCAGACGGAAGCAGGCGAAGGTTCGTCCGCACCCAAACCACCACGGGATATCTTAGACTTTCTGCTTGAACCAGGAAAGACCAAAGAGGAGGAGGCCATGAGGATGGCTGCTTGCAAGTTCCTAGTAGGATCTAGCAAAGATGTTCTTGATTCTTTTGCTGATTATGTCTTTGATAAGAACGACGGTGGTCCGCGTCCCAATATTAAGAAGGACGATAGCGACCTTCCTTGATATCGTGTAACATCATTTATGATGAAATAAAAATCAAACTTTATTTATGAACTGTCTGATCTTATTTACATAAAATTCCTGTTACATTTATACATAATATTTCTTAAGGAATTTGCCATTGATAGGCATCATTGCAATTCAACCGTCTAACTCTGAAAGTTGATAAGCACCGTTTGAAAAGACTTTACTGACAACATAAGGTCCTTCCCACTTCGCATCGAACTTGCCTTTACTCGAGTGAGTCATTGTCATAGGACGTCTTACTGTTAGAACAAGTTCTCCTTGCTGAAAGGCTCTGATTTTAACTTTGCGGTTGAAAGTCTTCGATATGCGGGCTTGATATAACTCAATATGTTGTTGAACCAATAGCCGTTTTTCATTGAGTGCTTCTAATTCTTGAAGTCGAAGAAGATCATTGTTTTCTGTAGTGAGTTCATTAGCAATGGCAATCCTTAAAGAAGGAATTTGAAGTTCCAGAGGAAGAACAGCTTCACTACCATACACCAAAGAGAAAGGTGTAAAACCTGTGGGATTGCGGACCGTAGTTCGATAGGCCTAAAGACATTCACCAAGCTTTTCACTCCAATTTCGTTTGTTAGTAGATACAAACTTCTTGAAGAGCTTAATGATAGTTTTGTTAAAAGCTTCAGCTAAGCCATTAGCTGCAGGATTGTAAGTTGTCGAAGCGACATTGTCAATTCGGTGATCATCGCAGAATCTTGTAAACTTCTGGCTGATGAATTGTGGTCCGTTGTCATGGATGATTCGTCGAGGTACACCAAATCGATAGATGACATGGTGTTTGAAAAAGTTGATAACGCTGCTAGTCTTGACTTCAGCCAAAGGTATAGCTTCAGCCCGTTTGGAGAAGTAATCGGTTATTGCCAGTATGAATCGATGTCCTCTAGAAGAAGTAGGATTGATAGGACCGATAATGTCCATACCCAAAGCTTTAAAAGGCCATGAAGCAGCCGTCGGATGTAGAAATTCTGAAGGTTGATGAATAAAATCTGCATGGATTTGACAAGCTCGACATTTCCTTGCATAATCGATGGCATCAGATACCATAGAGGGCCAGTAGTAACCCATGCGTCGGATGCGATCCTGTAGCTTAGGACCGGGTTGATGTGCTCCACAGACACCGTCGTGAGCTTCACGTAATACTTGCTTTGCTTCATCACCAGCTAGACAGCGCAAGAGAAGACCGTCATAAGTCCGTCGATAAAGAGTCTTGGTAGTCTGATTGTAATAGAATCAGAGAGACCGCCGACGAATACTCGTAGCCTCCTTGGGATCTTCAGGGAGTATGTCATGAACTATGAAGTCGATGAAGGGAGTTCTCCAATCTTCACTGATAACATTGACTTCAGTAAGATTACTGAACTCAATATTACGATTGTTTTCGACACAGAACAATTCTCGATTAGAGATGACCACCACCTGTTGTCTTCTGATGGGGATGGCTAGGACTGCTGTAAGATTGGCCAAATCATCTGCCTCAGTATTGCAAGCTCGGTGTACATATTCAATGAAGAAGGCTTTGAATGATGTAGCCATGTTAACTGCCGCTTCAAAGTAAGGCAATAGATCTTGATGATGAACTTCATAGGTTCCTCTAACTTGATTAACAACCAACTTGGAGTCACCATAAACTTCAAGATACTCAACGTCTAGTTGTTTGGCTAGCTGAAGGCCAATGAGTAGAGCATTGTACTCTGCCACATTATTGGAGCAAGGCTCATCTAGGGAATATGCTCTTTGGATAGCTGACCCGTCTGGAGAAACAAGGACAATTCCAACTCCTGCGACAATGGCACTATTGGGTCCAATCCTGGATGCACCGTCAAAGAATAGACGCCAAGTAGGAAATTCTTCGGAGACCGTATTTGATTCCAAAGTCTCGTCCGAAATTTTATCATAGAGTTTAGATGTTTTTGGCACAGGATGAGCTGCTAAGAAATCCGCCAGGGCTTGACCTTTGACAGATTTTTGAGGAACATATACCATGTCATATTGGTCTAGCAGAATGGCCCATGTAGCCAGTCGAGAATTAAGTGTGATGGGCTTCTTCATGAGTACCCGAAGAGGATTGACTCAGGATATGACATGAATAGTTTGGCCAATGATGTAATGTCGAGTCTTTTGAACAGCAAACATGAGAGCTAGGCATTCTTTTTCGACCGGACTATAATGGTGTTTAACACCAACCATAGTACGACTGAGATAATAGATGGCTTGTTCATGACCTTCTTTGTTCTTTTGGGCAAGTAAAGCACCCAATGAATGGTCCATAGCACGGACATACATTAAAAATGGTATGCCAGAAATTGGTGGTACCAGGACTGGTGGATTCATGAGATACCGCTTTATGTCGTCAAATGCTCGTTGACATTCTTCGGTCCAAACGAAAGATACACCCTTCTTCATGAGTTGAGTGAATGGTCTGCAGCGTCCAGACAGATTCAAAATAAATCTCCTGATGTACGCAAGTCGACCTTGGAATCCTCGTAGCTCTTTTAGGTTGCGTGGAGGACGCATCTCTTGAATGGCTTTGATCTTCTCGGGATCTACGTGTATACCCTTAAAGGTAATGACGAAGCCGAGAAATTTGCCACTAGAGACACCGAAGAATGACTTGGTGGGATTCATTTTGAGTTGATGTTGGCGCATAAGATTGAAGATAGTTCTCAAGTCTTGGATGTGATCTTCCTTCAGACGACTCTTGACAGCAATATCATCAATGTAGCATTCGACAGTCTTGCGTAGATGATCTCGAAAGATGGTACTCATGGCTCGTTGGTATGTTGCCCCAGCGTTCTTGAGACCAAACGGCATAACAATATAGCAGTAGACTCCACGAGGAGTGCGGAAAGAAGTATGCTTTTCATCTTCAGGATGCATCCGAATCTGATTGTATCCGGAGAATTCGTCCATGAAAGATATTCTTTCGAACCCACAGGTGTTATCGATCATGACGTCCGTGATAGGGAGAGAAAATTCGTCTTTTGGACATGCTTCATTAAGATCCCGAAAGTCGATGCAGAATCGAACTTTGTCGGTTTTCTTTAGAATTGGGACGACATTAGCTACCCAATCAGGATGCTGTTCTTCTCGAATAAAGCCACAAGCGATGAGCTTCTTGACTTCATCGTCGATTGCGTCCATCATTTCTAGCTTGAAATGCCGTTGTTGTTGTTTGACCGGTTTTGCATTCGACAAGATGTTAAGTTTGTGAGTAGCAACTTTAGGATCCAGTCCTGGCATGTCTTCATAACTCCAGGCAAAGACATTAATGTATTCTTTAATCAAAAGAATTAATTCTTGTTTGTCTGCCTCTGGGAGATTCTTGCTGATGAATATTGGACGAGGTGACCCGCTCTCCCCTACATCAATTTGAACTAATTGATCTTCGGTAGGAGGTTCTCTTTGTTCGAATCGGAGTTCCCATTGGGTATCCATTCGTTGAGCCCAAGGATCTGTTTCAGAACTTTCTTCAACATCCTCGTCATAGCCTTCTGGAAGTTCGACGGAGACCATGTTAGAAGATACTGTCAGCCGATGAACTTGACCAATACTGGTGTCAGAATCCCATAATCTGGAATCAGAAGAATTAGAACGCTCTTCACTATCAGATTCAGAGCCTGCTAGGGATAATACTGGGGGAGAAGCATATCCGAGACCACTTTTGGTCCTGCTGTAATACATCTCTGACTTTCCTTTCGGGAGAGCCGTACGGAGAGGAGTTTTTCTACCCTTACCGTAGTTGAGGCCATTCTTGAAGTCGTAACCCATCTTTCGGATGATGTCTTTTGATTGCTGACTGTAACGACGGAATTGAAGATGCCCCGTGTCGTTGACTTTGCTATCATCCGTATAACTGAATTGTTGTTCCGGTCTTTTACTAAAGAGTATTAGATTTTCGCCTTTCTTACGAGCGGGAACAATACGATATGAATCCTTTGAGTGTTCACATGAAACTTCTGTTTGAAGAGATTGCACAACTCCCATTGTAAATGACTGATAGCTATCTAACATATCCAAATAGCATTTAGTATGATAAATGACATCAGTATACTGGAAAGTAGGTACTTTTTATTGATTTGTACATTGGTATTTACAACAGGACCTTCAGCCTTAGCAGGCTTGGTCAAATTGATTACAAGAGGGAGAGAAGAAGAACGTGGAGGAGGATTGGCTTTATTACGACGGAGGTCGATAACAAGCGGCTCAGAGGAGGTGAGCTCCCTTTTGTCCTTGTTATGAGTTAAATCAATAACAAGGGGCTCAGAAGAGGTGAGCTGCCTTTTTTTCTTGTTACGACGTAAGTCGATAACAAGCGGCTCAGAAGAGGTGAACTCCCTTTGATCCTGATCATCACTTGATTGCTTTTGAACTGGCAAGTGAATAGCCAGTGGCTTGGAGGATTGAGGACGAGAAACATGCCCTTTGACAGGAATGATGAGGGTGTCATTAGGCACTGTTTCTTGCTCTTCTTCAGTATCCAAAGACAGGACAACCTTCATGAACTCATCCTTGTACATACGAGCATCGTTGCAATATGCTTCGACGCCTTTGAAAGGATAGAGATCATCAACCTCCTTCTGTACCTCTCCATTGTCATCCACATATTTAAAACATTGATGGAGAGTCGAAGGGACAATGTTATGCTCGTGAGAAATGGTCTTCCCAGCAAAGCATTATAAGAACAACCATGATTGTCAATGATGTAGAAGGTAACCTTTGTGCGAAGATTGCCTATTTGGAGTTTTAGACGAATCTTGCCCAGAGGTTCACTTCTTCCCTGATTGAACCCAAGGATGGTGGTGATTGTACTGGAGAGACTATGTACTGGAATTTTTAGCGCATCCAACATTGTCTTGGGCATAATGCTGAGAGCAGACCCTGGATCTATCAGAATACGATCGACTTTCATTGAATCGACATATCCTGTATAGTAGAGAGGACGGTCGTGCCTGTTATCTTCCATCAACATGTCGTCTTGTGTAAAAGTTATGTTTGAAATTAACTCCAGTACACTATGACAATGGAGGCAAGAAACTGGCTCTGCTTTTGGCTTCTTCAGAAGAGCTAAGCAGGTTTCTGCTTGCATAAGAGCCTCACTCAGAGTTTCCCGAGTCTCTTTAGAGAGGCGCAAGAGCTCGAAGATTGACAGCCGGACCGGTGTATTGGCCAATTGAGCCAAGATGTCAAAGTTGTAAGGCTTTTCAAGTCCGGAAGGAGATAACTTCTTCAAAGGTTTGTCGAAGCGGACTTGTTGTTTGCCCTTGTCTGCGACCGTCGGCTTTGGAGGAATGGGTATCACAACCGGTGAGGAAGCAATAGGGATATCCTCAGTAGAAGCAGGTTGCACTGGAGCAGGCTCAGAAGAAGAAGAAGCAGGATTCTCTTGAGTTTCGGGGTAATCCTTCAGATAGGCTTTCCCTGATCTGGTGTCTAGCAAGATTTCTTCATCAACTATGGGATCAAAAGATACCATATTGCAAATCTTTATTTTGCCCTTAGAGCGATCTTTCTTCTTGGAGGAAGAAGGAAGTTCAAACTCTGAAGCAAGATCCGGATGAATCCACATAATCTCGCCATTGTCAAGAGACAAGGGGACAAGACCTTCACTTTGTGGAGGAGGGAGATTCTCGATCTCAAGAGTAGCCTTGGGGATAGGAATGACACCATGCTGCACCATCTGTGGCAAAAAGTCACCAAATTAGACTGAGACCATGTTTGCAGTAACAGTCTTCTCATCTTGTTGCAGAGTGACGACACCAGCGTTGACCAGCTCCTGGATTTTGCCTTTGAGCACATAACATGCTCGAGTGGGATGTCCGATGAACCTGTGATAGACACAGTACTTGGGATGATCAGTCTTACCGACTTCATCGGGCTTCTTGGGATCTGGAAGTTGGATTTTGTTGCTTTTGATTAAGCAATCAAAGATACTAGCAGTGTCATTCTCGTCAAAGAAATATTCTACTTTAGGACGAGGTTCTCTCGGTGGAGGTGCTGAAGGAGTAGAAGTGGACGTAGGAGGAGCTACGTTAACCGCCAGAGATTCTTTGTTCTTGTTCAAATTAATGTTCAAAGTTTTTTTTAGTTTGCGGTTGTTCTGGCGATTGCCACCACCTGATGTTTAATGTTCATCCCGGTCGGGGTTAAACATTTGTACCCCTAGCTGCTTGAATTTGTCGGCGCTAACTTCAGCGGCTTTAGCGTTGACAATAAAAGATGGCCAATCTTGGAACTAAGTAGACCCTGTCCATATGCTGATGATAGGCAATAGATTTGCCTTGCAGGTGTCTATGGTGACAGCAGCTGGAGTTCCTGGAGGCATTTTCAAAGCTTCCCGGTGGAACCTTTCAATGAAACTCTCAGCAGTTTTATTATGCTTTTATTTAATTTTATTGAGGGCTGACATAGTCATGTCATTGATCCCCTCATAGAATCGTTCTAAGAAGATTTGCTTTAAGCCAGAGAAGGAGGTGATACAACCATCGGGCAAGCTTCTATACCAATTGTATGCTACGCCGGCTAAACAGCCGACGAATACTCTGGTAAGAAGAGCGTCACTTGGTTGAAGTTGGACAATCATAACCTCAAAATGGTTAATGAACTGACTGGAAGATGTGCTGCCATCGAACAGTGAGATGGTTGGGATCTTGTACTTCGGAGGAAGCGGGACTTCCTTCCATTCAACTGGGTAAGGTTGCTTGATCCCCAATCTTTGCAAATTGTCCTTCTCCTTGAAAGCTTCGAACTGAGTTCGCGGGAGCTTCACAGCTTCATTGGCATCTTCCACTGATGTAGAAGGAGCGGACTGAACCACAGTGTTAGGAGGAGAAACAGCATGATAAGCACTACCCCCAGCACCTAACTGACTGGGTGTAGGTTGGACTTGTACATGAGGCACTTGAGTAGGTGCTACCCCCAGTCCAGCATTGACAGGCACCGACGATGCTATGATTTCAGGATTTGTAGGAGGTACGATCGATGGTACCGTATGCTGGGCCACTATAATGGAATGCATACTTGCGACCATTTCAGCCATGGTCTTCAGCTTATCTTCTAGTGCAGCTATTCTTTGTTCTTGGCTGGCTGAACTGGAAGCGTCGGGATCTTCATTGATAACATAAGCTGTCACTTTCCTGGGTACAATGGAAGATACCGTCTGTTCTGAGCTTTCGCTGTATGCATCGTAGTCGGAGAAAGAATCATCTCCTGAGTGAGAATGAAGGAAACGACCAGAAGGATCTTGAAGATTCCTTTGATCGATTGTGTCTCGGCTTCGGGAACGGGTATGTTGGAATACTCCTTCAGAGGATTCTTGGAGTAAATCCAAATACCGCTGGCTTGGCTTGCGAGGTTTCCTGTGCTTAGAGCACTTCCTACCCCCAGTGTCTCTGGAAGTCATGTTGACGGAGGCGTACAAAACCTCGTCTTCATCCTCAGACATAGGTTCAGAGTTAGGAAAGTTCAGACGATCGAAGACAGATCGTCTTGTTGTTTGACAACAACACTTGATAACAACCTTGTGATTACAATGATGATGATCACTTGGTTGAATTGGAAGTGTTGAAGTGTTGTCCCGCCTTTGCTTGAGGTGTTCTCGGAGATCGGGAACAGTAACGGGACGAGGAAAAGTTCGAGGGATATGTTCTTTGATAACATTCGAAACATGGTTCCGGTTCTTCAAATGTTTTGTCCCTTGAGTGTACAGGGAAGTACTCACTTCATTAGCATATAAGTGTCCGGATTTTTGATCCTGGAAGTCTGCTTTTGATGATGTTTGGTCTTCGACATTGGCTGTTTGCGTTTCACCGAAGTTGGCCTGTTGAGATAAGTTCTTAGATCAGCAAATTCACCCCCAGGGGTTTCTGTTTGAGACACCAGCAATTTTTTCTGTCTTGAACAGGAGATTTTAAGGGTTGGGAGATCTTGGAACTCTGCTACCGGAGTAGGCAGAATACCTCTCTGATCAGTACAAGTTCTTTTAACATGGAGAGAAGAATCCTTGTTTGAAAGAATTTTTGTACTGACTGATGCCGAGGCACGTTCAGTGTGATCTTCTACGGTAAAGGCCGAAGAAGACTGAGAAAAGACCAAAGGGCCTTTTCCTTTGTTTTGGAAAGAAGGGTTAGCTAAAGAGCGTTTCCCTCTGTTGTCTTCCAAGTCAAGGGACGAGGAAGTTTGAGAAAAGACTAAAGGACCTTTTCCTTTGTTCTGGAGAGGAGGAGGAATAGCCAAAAGACTACCCCTAGTGGATTGTGCAGGAACAACTGGGTGTTTGAGAGGAGCAGCACTCTTCCCCTTGTTGTGAGAAGAAGAGAGATTAGCCAAAGGGCTGTCTTTCTTGGATTGCGCAGACATGGTTTGTGCATGGGTGGATGGCGCACTGGCAGGTTACGCAGGAGAATCTTTGACAGATGACTTTCTGGTTCTGGCCACAGACACTGTGGTTTGCGCATCAGGAGTTCTAGCCACAGAGTGTTTGGGGTGCACTCTAGTTGCTGGAGTGTTGGTTTGCGCAGGAAGATTGGCAGCCAACTGTGCCAGAGGCAGAGGAGTCTTGCACCTTGATAGGGCAGCATATGAAGTCTCTTGTGTACTGGCAACAGCAGATTGTGCAGCAGTTAAAATAGCAGATTGCACACCAAGCTTGGTGACAGAATGGATAGACTGCTCAGCAGTCTTGCTGGCAGACTGTGCAACAGTCTTTGAAGCAAACTGCACCACAGATTGCGCAGCAGCCTTGGTGACAGAACTGCCAGACTGTGCAGCAGTCTTGGGGACCCACACAGGGCGTACTTTGCTCATTGCAGAAGTTGTTGCAGTGTGGGGGGTGGTCTTGGAGTTGATTATGGCTTCGTAGGCCGTCTGGTTGACCTTCACAACCAGCGTCTTCTGCGTCTTCCCGATAGACGCAACGTCACATTGAGTTGTCACTTTCTCATCGGAGGAGAAAGTCGTCTCCAGCAGAGTCGCCATTTTGTTTGCAAAAATAAAAGTATAAAACTTTATTGATACAAACTTTGTAAAGATTACAAGAATTCTGGGAAAGTACAACTGTAGGAATCCAATCTAGAAGACGATTGCTTTATCCCTTGGACGATGTGAACTTTGAAGACGATAGCCTCTGAAGTTGAAGTTGAAGGCAAAAGTCTCGGAAGAATGCAGCAGCACTTGGGCAAGAACTCCTGAACTCTCTGATATTTCTGAACTTTATGTCTGATCTCTCTATCTGATCTCCTTGAATGAAGACTTGAAACTCTATTTATAGAGTTCTGGAAATAACTAATTTTTAGTTATTCAGAATGGCGCAAGTTGGATTGCGCAGGAACTGGATTGCGCAGCATCAGACTGCACAGACAGTTGTCTGGTCGTGGGCCAACTGTTCTTGGACACATGACATCATTTGATTGAAATGTGCATGATCGTGTGAAGACGGTTGCCACGTAACGAGCAATTGATGGCATGAATGCCACGTGTACTTTTGTCAATTGTCAGGATGAAGTGCGCCACATGAATTGTGCTGACTTCGGATTGCGCAGAGATGGCTTGCGTAGACACTGGTTTGTGCAGGCACTGGATTGTGCTGCATGTACAGCTGTCCTCGAGCGCTGTGCGGTACAATAAACGAACTGTCTCCTCGTTCTTTGTGCTGTCAGCTGTCAGAAAGATTTGATTTTGTCAGATAATGATGACATTGCCACGTCAGCCTGCGCAGTTGAAAGTGTGCGCAGTCCGGTGTGCGCAATCGGAATGATGCGCAATCTGATGTCTGTGCAGTTCATTTGAAAGTTGTATTTCTTGATTTTCTGACTTTGTTGATAGGTGCAACTTGATTTTTTAGGACCTACAAATTCAAACTTATATTTGAAAGCACAACCGTATAATGACGATAGATCTTACCCCCGGCAGAGCACGCCGTCGTAGCGTAAACTTACCATGTTCTTTCCTGTCATGTTGATAATAATAAAACGTAATAGAGTGCGTTCGTGAAGGTCACTGGCACGACAAGCCATCCTGGACATATAGCTTGTTAGACAGAGGTCCTTCAGCGCAGGTAGCGAGTCCCGTTGAAAGCCACTGCCTACCGTGGTATGCATCCGGCATAGCTATCCGTGTTTCTTCCTAGGCCGGAACGGTCCCGTGGCCTCGGGATACCGCCCGAAGAAACAATCGCCCTTGTCGACAAGTTGTCCATGACCGTGCTAACTTAATTTTGTTATTTCAAGGCACATCTTATAGTATCGTTGCGATATTCATTTAATCGATTCATCCTTCCTTAGCACGGTTCTATATGATTTGATAATTGCAAGCACGATAATATTATATGACAAGCATCTGTATAGTTCGTGTTCGTGGGACGTCGTATGACCGTTCATCGGAATATCATTCATGTCGTGGCATTACCTCTAGCATAGCACATGTCTAGTATTGATAATGTATTAGAGAAGAGGGTCGAGGGAAGAAGGGTCAGCCACTCACCTTAGTATTTACTTGAGGCGAGAAACTGGTTGGCCGCGCTAGACGTTGCCTACGCGATCACCTGAAATCGCACAAGCAACCGATTAGAACACTGTATTATTCAAGGAAATTCGATACGAATGCGAAGTTCGAAACGTAAGCCATGAAAACCATCGAAAACATTCACGAAAACGCATTCAGAAAACAAAGCCAAAACCAACGCAAGCGGCATAAAAAGCAGAGCAACGGAAGGTCTCTCCCGACTCAGCCGCAGAGTCAATCCTTGAGGCACAACCCGCTGAATATGGAACCTGGTTCCGAAGAAGCCATTCCATAACGGGGAATGGATCTTAATTCAACCGTTCCCGTTCTATCGATTCGATCGATCCCGACCTATCGGTCCCGACCGAGTCGATAGCGACAGTGTTCCTTTCTCGCGCACCCCGTGGATGAACAACGGGGCACGATGTAGGGACGGGGCACTACACCATAACCAACTAAGAAAAAGTTTTGTCCTCGAAACTTAAAATTGAACCTACCTCTACGAGAACAATGAAGGGAACTTTTCCTTCATTTCTGACTCAAGCTCCCACGTCGACTCTTCGACCGAGTGGTTCCTCCAGAGGACATAGACGAGGGAAATAGCACGGTTGTGGAGAAGTTTATCCTTGCGTTCCAAGATTTGCACCGGCTCTTCGACATATGACAAGTCCGCCTTCAGGTCCAGCTTACCCAAATCCACAACATGGCTCGGATCATACACGTACTACCGCAATTGTGATACGTGGAAGACGTCATGTGGCTCTGACAACACAGGCGGCAAGGCAATTTGGTAAGCTACCGGGGCGACTTGCTTCAATATTTCGAACGAACCAACAAATCTTGGGCTCAATTTCCCCTTCGCACCGAACCTGGAAACTCCCCGCATGGGCATGACTTTCAAGAATACATGGTCGTCTTCCGAGAACTCGAGGGGGCGTCGGTGCGTGTCGGCATAGCTTTTCTGTCGGCTTTGTGCTATCTTCAATCTCTCACATATTAACTTGACGTTCAGCACGGTCTGCTCCACCAGCTCTGGACCATGTATCTGTCGTTCCTCGACTTTATCCCAGCAAATGGGCGATCTGCACTTCTGGTCGTACAAAGCTTCATATAGCGCCATTTGGATGCTGGACTGATAGCTGTTGTTGTACGCAAACTCGGCCAGCGGTAGATGGACGTCCCAACTTGACTTCAAGTCGATCGCACAGAGTCGTAACATGTCTTCGAGAATTTGGTTCACCCGCTCTGTTTGGCTGTTAGTCTGAGGATGATAAGCTGAGCTGAACTTCAACTTGGTCCCCAGTACTGAATGAAGACTACTCCAGAAGCGCGCTACGAACCGTCCATCCCGATCAGAGACGATAGAAACTGGGACCTCGTGCAGCCGAACTATTTCATCAAGGTATATCTGAGCAAGGCGGTCGACGCTCCAAGTAACTTTGATGGTGATAAAGTGCGCTGACTTGGTTAGTCGATCGACGATGACCCAGACGGCGTCGTTTCCCCGCGGCGTCCTCGGCAAGCCAACAACGAAGTCCATAGTGATGTGATCCCATTTCCACTCTGGAATGGCGAGGTTCTGCATCTCCCCGCCCGGTCGTTGGTGCTCGGTTTTGACTTGCTGACAGGCCATACATTTTGACACAAAGAGCGCTACGTCCCTCTTCATGCCGTATCACCAAAAGATAACGCGGAGGTCCTTATACATCTTGGTACTGCCAGGATGCAAGGAATATTTTGCATAGTGTGCCTCCGTCATTATCTCTTTTCTAAGTTCTGCGTCGTCCGGTACGCATAGCCATCCCTTCACGTGCAACACTTCCGACTCATCCTCTACAAAGTCGGACGCTTTTCCTGTCGATATCAGCTTCCGCATCTTCTCCAGGTATAGGTCGTCCTTCTGTGCAGACTTGATCCTCTCCAGTAGGCTTGGTTCCACCCGCAGTTGCGCTAGTTTCACGTCTCTGAAACGAACTCGGAGTTCAATGCCCATTCCTTCCAAGTCATGCAGCAGTCGATCGTTGATGCATAATGAAGCTAAGTACTTCCGGCTCAGCGCATCCGCTACCACATTTCCCTTGCCCGGCGTGTAGTCGATTGATAAGTCATAGTCTTTGATTAGTTCGAGCCATCGCCTCTGCCGCAAATTCAGTTCTTTCTGGGTGAAGAGATACTTGAGGCTTTTGTGGTCCGTATAAATCTTGCATGCCACACCATAGAGATAGTGACGCCACAGCTTCAACGCGAACACAATTGCCGCTAGTTCTAGGTCGTGCGTGGGGTAGTTCTTCTCGTGCGGCTTCAACTGCCGGGAAGCAAAAGATATCACTTTATCCAGCTGCATGAGCACACACCCCAAGCCCTGGCCAGAAGCATCGTTGAAGATTTGAAATCCCTCCGTCCCTTCAGGAAGAGCAAGTATCGGGGCCGAAACGAGCCGTTGTTTGAGCTCCTGGAAGAAAGCTTCACAGTCGTCTGACCACTTGAATACGACTCCTTTCTGGGTGAGGCGAGTCAACCGCGATGCAATCTTCGCAAAGTCCTTCATGAAGCGTCGGTAGTATCCCGCCAAGCCTAGGAAGCTTCGAATTTTGCTAACTGATACGGGCCGTTTCCAATCAGCAACTGCTTTGACTTTTTTTGGATCGACTGCGATGCCCGTGGCGGAGATGATGTGCCCAAGGAATGAGACACTTTTCAGCCAAAATTCGTACTTGCTCATCTTCGCGTACAACTGATTCTCTCGAAGGGTTTGGGGTACCATCCGCAGATGCTCTGCATGTTGCGCTCGATCCTTTGAGTAGACGAGGATGTCGTCGATGAAGACTACTACGAACTTGTCAACGAACAGACGAAATACCCGATTCATTAGATCCATGATGACGGCAGGGGCGTTCGTCAGACCGAACGGCATTACCAAGAACTCGTAGTGGTCATAGCGAGTGCGAAAGGCAGACTTCGGCACGTCCTCTGGCTTGACTTTGAGTTGGTGATAACCCGATCGCAGATCAATCTTCGAAAACACGGTTGCACCTTGGAGCTGGTCGAACAAGTCGTCGATGCGAGGCATGGGGTACTTATTCCGGACGGTGGCTTTATTCAATTCTCGATAGTCGATGCAGAGCCGCATCGATCCATCATTCTTCTTCACAAATAGTACGGGCGCACCCCACGGCGAGACCAGTGACCTTCATGAATGCACTCTATTACGTTTTATTATTATCAACATGACAGGAAAGAACATGGTAAGTTTACGCTACGACGGCGCGCTCTACCGGGGGTAAGATCTATCGTCATTATACGGTTGTGCTTTCAAATATAAGTTTGAATTGAGTAGGATGGCTAGAAACTTTACTAAATATTTGTATGCACGCTTACTTGAATTCTTCAACAAATGAGAGCACGGGATTTAAATTGCCATGCGCCAGCACAAAGTGTAAAGTACTGACCCTCGCTCTCAACAGGTACTCGGAACCAGGATAGCGTGCCAAGGAGCTGAAGGCGACGCTCCTTTCTTTTGAAGCCTTGCGAGTGTGAAGGCTAACTCTGCAACATTTTGAAGACTCCAACCCAACCGCATCATGAGTCACAAACTCTCGCCGATCCCAGGTCTTAGAGAGTCGTTTTGATGTTTGTAAAAAGGGATGTAAATGTATGGAATGACTATCTCATCGATGTCGATTTTAAGCCCGCGAGGCCTCTTTTGTAAATCGAGTCTGTAACCTAACTTATTATCAATGAAAATGTAAGTTTCTTTTTCCATATGAATGTGTTCAATTTCTCTGCGTACTCTTACATATGCTGTTGTTTCGGATAACCTTATGAACCGCCTTGTGCAAGCGCAACTTAGGCTTGCACGGCATCACGCCCGGGGGACGACTATCGATTCTTTCGAATCGGGGCATGACATAATGGTATCAGAAGGGGGTCAAGGGAAGAAGGGTCAGCCACTCACCTTAGTATTTACTTGAGGCAAGAAACTGGTTGGCCGTGCTAGACGTTGCCTACGCGATCACCTGAAATTGTACAAGCAACCGATTAGAACACTGTGTTATTCAAGAAAATTCGATACGAATGCGAAGTTCGAAACGTAAGCCATGAAAACTATCGAAAACATTCACGAAAATGCATTCAGAAAACAAAGCCAAAACTAACGCAAACGGCGTGAAAAGCAGAGCAACGGGAGGTCTCTTCCGACTCAGCTGCAGAGTCAATCCTTGAGGCGCAACCCGCTGAATATGGGACTTGGTTCCGAAGAAGCCATTCCATAACGGGGAATGGATCTTAATTCAACCGTTCCCGTTCGATCGATTCGATCGATCCCGACCTATCGGTCCCGACCGAGTCGAAAGTGACAGTGTTCCTTTCTCGCGCACCCCGTGGATGAAAAACGGGGCACGATGTAGGGACGGGGCACTACACTACCATCCCCGTTCGACACGTTTCGAGGCTCCCCGAGTCGGTGACGACGCATCGATCTGAGTCTGAGGCCACCCTTCGAATTCCGTCATCAACCCTTCGGTATAATTTCTAACAGAGTAGTTCGTCCCTCCCCGTCGTAGTCTATGATGATGTGGTCTCGATCCCCTTCGGGATTCGATGATTTTATTTTTTGTTGCTCGTGTGTGGATACTTGGGACGATCCTCAGATCGTCATTTTGGTTACGGACCGAAATTGCGTTGATGTGTTTTAGGGCCTATATATATATATATATATATATATATATATATATATATATATATATTTGTGTTGATCGGTTATGTTGGATTTTGGTTTGTAGTCCGATTTCCGGACTCGAGAAAATTTGTGAAGTATGTTCTGTGGGTTTTGTTTCATTGGACGTTGGGTTGACTATTTTGGACTTGGTAGAACTTTGGTTATATTAAGAGGAGATCATGTTCTGTTAGTAGAATTGATTTTGGTTAGATTATTTTGGATTTTTGGATTGAAATATTTATATATTATTGCCATTAATTTATTATTAATTATTAAATTAGTTTCAAAATAGATTCGTATCAAAAGTATATTCTTAATATAGGAAATAGTATTTTAAGTCAAAAATTTATTATTTACTATTTTGGACAAATAATATTTATCTTCCAAAAACAAAATTGATTTTTTTTACCAAAAAGAAT
This sequence comes from Iris pallida, assembly GCA_029216955.1. Taxonomy (NCBI): domain Eukaryota; kingdom Viridiplantae; phylum Streptophyta; class Magnoliopsida; order Asparagales; family Iridaceae; genus Iris; species Iris pallida. The sequence goes on along the minus strand of JANAVB010000800.1, from coordinate 1,644,228 downwards.
ATTTTATAGATTCTACCTATTTATTATTAATTATTACAGTAAAAATTAGTAACTTTCACGTTTTAAATAAATTATTTAAAACATTGTTCTTAATTCATAGTTATTACTACTTTAATTATATTTCTAAAATATTAGTTATTTCTAAAAATAAATAGTTTCCATAATATTGCTAATAAAATGGTTTTATTATTATTTAAAAAATATTTCATAAATTTTTATATAGAAAATACTAAATTAGATTTCGAATATTTTTGAGTTTAAGCGATATTTCCTATTAAATGATTTACGATAAAACCGCTACTATTTTTAATAATATTCCAAAATATATTAATTTCCGCATTATTTATAAAATACTCTTAAAATAGTTTTACCAAATTATTATATATAATTAAGTTATTATTTCTCAAATAAAAAGGGCAATGTTTATAATTAAACGTAGTTATGTTTAGTGGCTTTATTAGCTAACATTTGGAATAAGTTCTAAGAACGGATTATTAATGTAGGATTCAGAACTTACGTCAGATCCATGTTGTGCTCCCATCTACATCATTCGAAGAACCAAGGCACGTTTTATATCTATTCCATGTCAGTATTTTTACTTTAATAATTAAATGTATGCATCAGTTGATCTCATATAGTATCGTGACACTAATTCACCGTGGATCCCTCTCGGACTCCATATCGATTGACGGATTGCTGGATTACTAGAGTGACTTATTGACTTATTGACTCATTGACTCATTGACTCGGGAATTACTTGGGGGAGTAGTACAACGTCTGTGACCAAAGCCAAAAAAATTCTTGCTTGTATCTCTCGCGCTAACCTCTACCACACAGGGGGTTGAGTCGTACCGTATACTATTTGTTTCGGCCGAAACGTTAGTATACATATTGCCTTTATTCCAGCCGGTCACAGGCCCTGTTATATACTCAAAAATACTAGCTTAGCATTGCATCATATTTGACTTTGAGATCATATTGCTTGTTGTCTTTACTAATATTTACAAAAACATATAAAGTTTTTTAAACTGTCATGCATTTTCATTTATTGTTAATTTAGAAATGCTAGATGTGGAAGAAATATATTTCTTGTTCACTCCTGACTGGAGACCCGACATTTTTAGGTAATTGCGATGCGGAGGAGCTAGCTTACTATTCTTTCTACGGGCCTGACTTGGGTCCCGCAGATTCGGCTGAACCAGAACCATGAACCCCATAACCATAGATGTTGGCGTCATTTCATTTCCTTTGTTTGTTTTTCGAACATTTGTAATAAATGAATTATGATTTTGTAGTCTTGTTACTTCTATTTCAGACCAGTTTCATTTTAATAAAATATGTTTATTTTCGTTAAATATTTGCCTGTTGTGTTTTACTGCTTGATACAGCTTACTGCCATCGTCTCACAACGGTACAGGACGGGCATGATCCGACTAGACCCATTATATTGGGATCGGGTCGTGATAGATGCTCTAAGTCTTGAACCCATAGAAGGGGGATGACACTTAACCCACGCACCTCTCGGTGGTCTCAACGTAGGCAAATGAACCCAAAATTCCGCAAATGTAAGACCACCTTGTTGGTTATATATTTCAATATAAGTTGTATCAAAGAAATGGAACTATGACTAATTACATGTAATAAAACATCCTTAATACCACTTATACATGGATAGTGTTGGGTACGTGCGGAAGCGTTTGCCAATTTACCTAACCAAAACCAACCCCCGTCTAACGGACACCAAGCACAAGATGAAGACAAGTATATGGCGGTGACATATATCACCTGAACAAATCTCAACCTTTAATAACTCAGATGAAATTATAATATTGACAAAACTCACGTTGAACTCTTTGTCCTAATAGGTTCAACCCTCTCACCACTCTCAAGAAAAAAAATAGAAGATTACAATTGAGATCACTCACCAACCCGTAGCAATCTCCCTAACCGAAGTTGACGACTCCTCGATTAGATCTTCTTCTTCCTTCTGTCTTGGATGTCGAAGTCCTAAGAGCAAATTACGAACTTACTTTTATATTTCCTTGTGGACAAGTACCCCAAATCTCCACTTTTGTGCTTTTTGCCTATTCTTTGTGCCTCCACCCTCACCCCATATATAGGAAGAAAAAAAATCCTATTTTAGGTCATAATATAATTTCTTAATTAGGAAACCCTCAAATAAGAATCCTATTACACCTAAAATAGCTCATCAATTACACCTAAATTGTCCATCTTCACATGTCCAAACCTGCCGTCGCGATATGACGTGAAGATCCTCCTATATGGAGTGGCGTAATACGATGCCCCCGTGTCCATAACCCAGTCGCCATTATGACACATGCCACAAGGTTTCTCTGTGTCGGTCGCTGCGATGATGATATCTCCCATTGTTGTGAGATTCACATGATCATCCTTGCCTTTGGCCTTCTCGGCTTTGAGCTTCATGTAGTTCCTCTTGATGTGACCCATTTCGCTACAGTAATAGTAGCCTCCTTGCGGTCCACAATCGTAAGATCCCGAGAACTCGCCATTGTCCTCGCCTATGACTTGGGTCTTCCTTCCCATAGGAAATCACCAGAGCGGACTCCTGTGACGATTCCACTTGCTTGCGCCAGACCTCCTCATTTAACAAGTTACTTTTGATGGCATCCATCGTGACAACTCTATCAGGCACGGAGTTGCTCACCGACACCACCTGTCACCTCCAATTTTCAAAATTGAGGGCAAACTTTTCATTTTTAATATTCTAATATTATGTGATTATTTATTTATTAATATTGAATTTTGGGGATTTGGTTGATCGGGTTTGAGTTTTGTCTCATTTCGACTTCTGTTAGTGACCCAGATAGTTTAGATTCTAGTCGGGACCCAAAACTTTGCTGGACATGGCCCATAAATCCCAACAATTAGTCTAGTGCATTTAGACTAATCCTACTTGACTAGACTGATTCATTTGAAAAATTAGAACTTGACATTTTTAACCCCAATTTCTTGCATGACTTAAATAGACCCAAAGTGAACCAAGGAGGGCATTTATGACCTTGCATATTGTCCCAAGGGGGGTACAAATGTGGCCGGCCACATGGGAGAGCCCCTCCACTTCACATATTTTCCATCTTGCTCTCTTTTTCCCCTCTTTGTGTTCTCCCCCAAATCAAGAACAAAACCCTAGATTTCAAGCCCTAAAGTAAGTCAAATCTCTTCAATTTCTCTAGATATTTCTCTAATCTTGGTGCTAACCCTTGTTTATCTCTTATTTGTGGTTTTGATCTAGGTAGACCTAGCTTGGTGGTGGTAGAAGCATAGATCTTGTACTTTGACCTAAAAAGAAGTGATTTTGGAGTTTTTCCTTGGGATTCCAACTTCCAAGAGGTAAACCCTCACTCTAACCTTTGTAATTACTTCTAATTAGTGCCATTTGCATATTAGAGGATGCCCGAGTGTAGGATAACCCATTAGAAGAGGTTTGGAACCCATTGGACTCAATTTGGGACTTCCGGCCTAGGTTTAGTGTCAATTTTGGGGAAAATTCTAAATGGACATGTTTGAGTATTGTTTCTAACCTAATTAGACCTAATTAGGTTAGTTTGGATGAGATAAGGCTAGGTACGTGTCCATATTTGGATATGTGGGATCGTTTTGCGAGAAATTATGAAAATGGGCTTTTTCGGGGCTTTCGGGTTCCAACACACGGGTGACTTTTTGTGCCGACACTAGAATCAGAAAGTTAGCACTTAGAATAGGTTCTAATCATTGTTTAGGACTCGTGGATAGCATTTGGGTCGAATTCGGATAGGTTTGGTGTCCGTATCGTGCGGTATCGCGAATCGGACACCCCGGGTCGCCAGAAAGGCCATTTTGCCATTCGGACCTTGTTTCTCGTTTTCGCTCATGTGTACAAGTTAGATTGCTTGTGTAGGATACATGTCTAAGCCCTAGTGAGTAGAATTGCGAGGATTTGGGTATTCGGATAGGTTTCGGGATGTTTATATATATATATATATATATATATATATATATATATATATATATATATATATATATATATATATATATATATATATATATATATATATATATATATGTGTGTGTGTGTGTGTGTGTGTGGGGGGGGGGGGGTGGGTGTTAGAGAGTGTGAAGGGAGGAGGAGAAAGATGTATGTATGTAAGTATATATGTGTGAGTGTATGTGTGTGTGTGTGTGTGTGTATGTACATATATATATATATATATATATATATATATATATATATATATATATATATATATATATATATATATATATATATATATATTTTAAAACCCCCCATTTTTATTAATCAGGGCTCGAAGACCGAAGCCTGAACAAGTATACAAGGCGCAAAATGCCGAAGCCAATACCAGTATACCACCAAAATAAGAAGGAGGACGGGGGACCCGACAACCAACGAGATCTAGGGGAGGATTGAGGACCAGAAAGCCCTCGAGCTGTGCGCACACCGGGTGCTCCTTTTACGACATTGGCGGAAGACTTCCTGGATGAGCTGGTTGGCCGTGTAGTGGAGTCCTTCATATCTAGCCTTGTTACGATTCTTCCAAATGACCCACGTGGCGGCCGCTGCGACGATCTGGTGTCCGTGGGAGGCAGAGCCCCAGAAGGTTGCCATATCGTGGAAGCGCCCGCTGCCTGAATCAATGCTACACAGATGGTTAAGGATCCTCCAAATGTGACCTGGCAGATCCCCTTGGTGGAAGATGTGGTCAATAGTCTCCATCTGACGGTCAGCGCAACAGTTGCAGGCTGATGCTAAGTGAAACCCAATGGTCTTCAGAATCTCGTCAGTGGGCAGTTTCTGCCTGATGACTCTCCACATCAGAACGGACCACTTCTTAGGTATGCAGGAGTGCCAGTAGGAGGCAATGGTAGGATACGGATGCCCATTAACTCGAACAACGCGTCTCGCCGATCGCATCGAGAATGCCCCCGAAGCCTTGAGCGACCACCTCCAAGCATCTTCGTCGTTTCCGATTCTAACTCCGCATCGGCGGATGCTCTCCACAGTTTTGTTTTCGGACCAATCACGAATCTTGTCCCAGTTCCAGTCGTTACAACTGAGGTCCCACAGGTCGCTAATCCTGCAGTTTCGAGGGATCTCCGTGATACTCGAGATCATGCTATCTCCAATCCATCTCTCCAGGAAAGGGTCCGATTGACCGTCACCCAATTGGAGTCTCATAATAGGTTCGGCGCTAACCCGCCCCTCGAGAATGCGATGCCACGCCGCAGAGGATCGGCTGTTGGATATGGCGATGGCTGGGTGGTTGTGCTTGAAGTATCTAGCTTTCATATACCTGGTCCATAAGTTGTTGCTGGTCCGTAGAGTCCACCAGAGTTTCAATGAGAAAGCTTTAACGATGTGGGAGAGTTTGGTAAAGCCTAGGCCCCCTTCCTCGGTAGGGCGCGCCATAGTGTCCCAACTCGTCCAGTGATGCTTGTCCTGGCCTTTGTCCTGCCTCCAAAAGAAGTTACAAAATGTCTGTTCGATCGAGGTTAGAACCTTCTTGGGCGGGGAGCACATGGCCAAGGTGTGGATTGGAATAGAAGTGAGAACATGATTGATAAGAATCATCTTGCCGCCTGGGGATAAAGTGGCATTGTGCTACCCCGCGAGTTTTTTCCTGATTCTAGCGATCAACTCCTCGAAGATGCCAGAGTTGGATTTCCCGTACACAAGGGGGCATCCAAGGTATTTGAAGGGTGGATGGGTAACATTGAAGGACGTTAAGTTGGAGAGACCGAGTGCGTACTCTCGATTGAATTTGTGGTGGGCGTAAATGACGCTCTTGGCGGTGTTGATTTTCTGACCGGAGCATCTGGAGTATCTCTGCAGAGTGTGGTGCACCACTTCCACCGCTCCAATATCCCCGGACGAGAATATGAGAATATTGTCGACGAAGGCCAGGTGGGTGATGAAGGGACAGTCGCTAGAGGTATGATAGTGCTGGAAGTTGGGGGTATTAATTATGTTGTTAAGGTTACTGCTCAAAGCGTCGACCGCAATGATGAAAACAGTGGATGAGAGAGGGTCGCCCTGTCTAACACCGTGAGTTGATTTGAAGAATCCATCGGCCTGACCGTTGATAACCGTCGAGAACCAGGAGTTTCTAATGGATCTCCACACTGTGTTGGTCCAATTTTCCGAGAATCCGAAAGCTCTGAAAACCCAGTTAATAAATTGCCAATCCAGTCGGTCATAAGCTTTCTCCATGTCGAGTTTGATGGCGATGTTACCCCCTCTTGTTGGAAACTTCATGTAAGTGATTAACTCCTGTGCTAGCATGATGTTGTCCTGGATATTTCTTCTACGAACAAAGCCGCTTTGCTCATCGGAGATGATATTGGGGAGCAAACCGGCCATTCTGGTAGCTATAATCTTGGAAATGATCTTGTTTGTGAAAGTGCATAGACTGATGGGACAAAAGTCTTGGAAAGATTCAGGGTTGGAATTTTTTGGGATAAGGATCAGCTTGGCGCTGGAAATTGCTTTGGGGTAAGTAGCTCCCTCGAAGAATGCAATGGCCGCCTCAGTAATGTCCTGTTTGATAATATCCCAGCAGGTGCGAAAGAACACTCCCGAGAACCCGTCCGGGCCGGGTGCACTGTTCGCATCCAGGGCCCAAACCGCGTCGGTCACCTCCTGCAGGGTGGGCTGCAGCTCCAGTTGCACATTGTCGGAGTCGCTGATGAGTTGTGGAATGACATTCAGGAAGGAGTTGTCTTTGTGGACCGTCTCTTTGGCGAATAACTTGGAGTAGAATTCCGCAGCGGCCGCTTGGATGTTCTTTTGATCAGAAATGAAGTTCCCCATTTCGTCGGTGATTTGATGAATCGAGAGCTGCTTTCTGCGACCTTTGACACAGTCATGAAAATAATTAGAGTTTTTATCCCCCTCGCTATCCCATTTCAACCTGGCTTTTTGTTTCTAAAAGTCGATCTCGACTCTGATCCTGAATTTGAGCATCGCTTTGGTGAGGTTCATGGCCGTCCTAGCCGTCGGAGAGCGCTCTGAAGTGAATCTGGCCTCGGCCCGAGAGATGTCGTCCTCGACAATCCGCACAGCTTGAAAAATGTCCCCATAGGCTTGTTTGCTCCAAATTGTCAGAGCTTTCCTCGTTTCTTTAAGCTTGTTGCTAACTCGGACGAGGGGGTCGGATGCATCAACCCGATTCCACGCTTCCTGAACAATATCCAAAAATTGAGGGTGTTTGGTCCAAAAGTTGAGGAACCGGAAATTCTTCTTGACGGGGTTGGCCGAGTTTTTTATTTCTATCAGCAGGGGTGCGTGGTCAGATTCAGATGTATTGAGGTGGAATAGGCTGGTAGTGAGCCCCATTCCGTCCCAATGGACGTTCGTGAGGGCCCTGTCTAGACGGGAGTATTGGTGGCGATCTCCTTCCTGCATGTTGCACCAGGTGAAAGCATTGCCGGTGAACAGGAGAGAGGATTGGTGGGCGTTGAAGATGAAGTTGTTGAAATCTAACATGGCTGATGACGGCGGCGGGCGACCTCCAATTTTTTCTTCTCTGCTGGTGATAGCGTTAAAGTCCCCAACGCAAAGCCACGGGGCTACGCTGTGGTTGGTGTGAATGTCTAGAAGGTCGTTCCAAAGCTGTTACCGCTCTGCAATGTCGCAGCTGCCGTGCACCGCAGAGAGGATGATGCGTTTCGAAAGGAAAGGGTGTTCCACCCAGCAAGATAAGTCCTGCTTGGAGTCATGAATGACTCCGAGGATGACGTCCTCCGCTCCGAGGATCCAGATGTCGCTACTCCCAGCAATGGCCTGGGGGAGACCGAGTTGCAGCTGGATTGATTTTAATCTTTTGGAGGAAATTTTTGGTTCGATAATAATGAGGATATCGATTTTGTGAATCTTTCGAAGGTTGGCAACTCTCCTAAGTGTGGGTTTGTTGGCCAGACCTCGAACATTCCAGGATAGGATGTTGATCATTAATGATGGTGGGGAGGGTGTTTTTTGTTCCGCCTGGAGGCGGATCTGGTGAGGATGGTTTGGGTTTCTGCTGTTCCCATCTTATCAGAGTTCCTGTTCGATGTTAGTTTGTCTGCCCTTGACGGCATGGGTATGTTGATGGTGTTCGCTTGGATATCGGAGGTGGCATCACAGGGGTGGTCGATCTGGTCTCCAGCGGAGTCCAGAATGGGCTCCTCCGGAGGGATGACGATGGCGTCGCTGGAGCAGTCTGTCTGCGCTAGGGATGACTGGAGCGAGTAACCCGCGGCTTGAACCTGAAGACCTCTCTGGACCTGGTCTGGTCCGAGGATTGCTAATGCTTCTACCACTGGGTCTGGGGATGAGATGGGTTGCTCTACCGCACTGGATTCGTTGATCTCCACAATGGTCTCCAACGGGTTGGCTGTCTGGTTGGAATAAAAAACGGTCAAGGCGGAAGCCGGCATGACCTCCTCATTAATAGAGTTCTCCCCTAAAGTACCGGTGGGCTCTGTTGGTGTGCCTTCATCTTCTGATTCAAGCGCATCGAACTTATTGAAGAGGGTTAGAGCTCTGGATTCGCAAGGGCTGACGGTGTTGCTAGGGCTACCACTATCGTCGGAATGAACGTCACTGGAATCAAATCTGATGTGCTTGTTCGGAGGCGATAAGAGGGGGGACAGTGGAGCCTTCCCTCCAATTGCCGGTTGATTGGTCCGAGCTGATTTTTTCTTGAGTTCCGGGTGCAGACGATGACAGTGTTTTGGGATGTGACCACGTAAATGGCAGTGGTTGCAGTACAAAATATGGTTGTCATAAACAATCTGTTGGGTGTGGGTGTGATTGCCAAGTTCGATATTGATGAAGTTGGGGGGATCGGAGGAGAGATCGAGTTCCACGCAGAATTTGGCGTAGTTGGCCTTGGTGAGGTTGCTGGTTTCAGGGGACGTGGCGACATACGTCCCGAATGAATTGGCAATGCGCCGAATAGCCGCTGGAACGAAGCATATGAGGGGTAGGTTCGACAATGTCACCCAAACTGCGACCTTCGCTGAATCTTCATGAGTGCTAAATCCGGGAGACCACTTGATGATCTTCATCTGGTGGGTGTCCACTCGACAAGTGCCTTTGGACCACACCGTCCTGTGGTCAGTCTCGGAAGAGAGGTGGAGGAGCATATGTCTGGGGTCGAGGGGGGCGATGCGGTATTCTGCTGAAAGACTCCAGCTGGCAATAACTTCTTGCACTCTGGCGATTTTGGACATCTATATATTTTATATATATATATATATATATATATATATATATATATATATATATATATATATATATATATATATATATATATATATATATATATATATTTTATATATATATATATATATATATATATATGAAAAAAAAAAATATATATATATATATATATATATATATATATATATATATATATATAAAATATATATATGTGTGTGTGTGTGTGTGTGTGTGTGTGTGTGTTAGAGAGTGAGGTATATATAAAAATATATATATATGTATATATATATATATATATATATATATATATATATATATATATATATATATATATATATATATATATATATATATATATATATATGTAAAAAAATGTATATATATATATATATATATATATATATATATATATATATGTAAAATATATATGTGTGTGTGTGTGTGTGTGTGTGTGTGTGTGTGTGTGTGTGTTAGAGAGTGAGGAGGGAAGGGAAGAAGTATGTGTAGTGAAGAGAGAGGGGGGGGGGGAAGGGGTTGCTGCCAAAGGCAGCAGCAGCAGCAAGTAGCATCAGCAGCAGCAGTAGCAGCCTTAGGCAGCAATGGGGGCACCCCATTTGCCCCTATTGTATTGCCAATATATATATATATATATATATATATATATATATATATATATATATATATTCTTTCTATGTCCGCTGCTCCCCCCTTCCCCCTTTCCCCCCACGGAGAACCTCGTCCCCGAGATCATGGCCGCCCGGCCAGTCCCCCCCGCCGACCCCCCCATCGTCAGAGACACCCGCACCCGTACCTCCCCAGGCGACGGTCGGGTCGCCCGCACGACGGTCGCAGTCGGGCGGCGCACCGCTCACTCCCGCTGCCGGCCTGGACCCTCGTTCACCTCGCCTTGGTAGGCGCCTCCTCTGCAGGGCTCGCTCAGAAGCTCCGGTGGCCGCCGGCGGGTCTTCCTCCGGACCCTTCTCCCGTCATCGTCGGCACCTCCCCCCGTTCAGATGCCCCTTCCGCCCTTGCCGGAGCTACCCCCCCACCGCCTCCCCGCCCCGGAGCGGCTCAGCCACTTCGGTGGGCCCTATCCCACTCGGTGGCGAGTTTTCTCCGACGGCCTCCTTCGGAAGACTCGGTGATCTTTGTCGCTGGGAGTCCCGGGCCGTCACTAGCTTCGAGTTCGAATTTGCCATTTCAAAATTTGAAACTACCGCTCTCGCATGCGCCCCCGCATCTCGGGGAGCCTTGCGCCCCCCTGCCTTCGCGCTTAAGCGCCCCGTTCGATCGAGCCAGCGTATGCGCCCCACATGAGGGGTTATGTGCCAGGTTCATCCATCGGGGTTCAGGAGCCATCTGTGCCCCACCCGAGGGGACATGCGCCCGGGACGGCCTTCGGGGCCCCCGCGCACCCATCCTATGCGCATGTCCCTATCTTCCATGCGCCCCGGTGCTCTGCGTTCCCGGAGCCAGGTCGGGCGCATGCTTCCGGATCTGCACCTGTGGCTGTCCAGCCTTCATGGGCCCAGCTGGGCCCATCCCCCCTGCCTCGTGCGTTCGGTCATGCTCCCGTGGGAGCAGTCCAGCAGTCTCGCGACCTTCCTTCGTTGGGATCTCCTGCGCCTGCGTCCTTCAGCAGGCCTGCAGGCCCCACCTTTGCTCATGTTGTTGAGTGTAGCTCGCCTCCGTGTGGCACCCCCTCGGGACGCAACGTTGTTCCTGTGCCATCTCCCTCTACCCGTGCGCCGGGCTCCAATCCGCCTCCGCCCCCTAGTCGCTCCTTTGCTGATGTTTTGTGCCTGGATAGGCTTCCGCAGTCGTCTCCCCCGGTGAATGGTATCGAGCTCCCCGAGCTTGATTTTTCCACCCCGCCCGATGGTGAAAATATCAGCGTGTTGTTCTCCTCCGCTGAAATCTCCTTTTTATCCTCTACCTTTTCGAAGTCATTCGTGCTAAAATTCCAGTCAGGATGCCCCAAACTACCGGTCGCACAGGAAGCCATTGCTGGTTGGGGTCTCTCCTCCCCTTACAAGGTCACATTGGTAGATTCCAATCATCTTTTCCTCCACCTATCATCTGACACCGACTGCTCCCTAGTCTGGGTGAAGGGCTCCACCACCATCGGAGCTCACAACGTGAAAATTGCCAAATGGTCCCCCAGTTTCAATCCCAACGTCGACTCTAAGGTTATCTCGACGTTGATTACTCAGCTAAAACTCCCCCTGGTCTACTTCGCTCCCGCTGCTCTCAAGAGGATTGCCAGCTCCTTCGAAAAACTTGTCGCTATCGCAGACGAAACTCGCTATCTCACAAAAGACAACTATGCTAAGATATGCGTAGAGATCGACCTATCCTCTGACCCCTCCATCATTCATTCAGCTAGATCTAGGGGGCAGGCACACCTTCAGGCGCTTGAGTACGACAACAACATTAGCTTCTGCTCATACTGCCAAATTAGAGGCCACCTATCGAAGCATTGCTTTAAAGCACACCCCGAGCTCAGAAAGAAAGTGCCCCCAAAGAACCATCCCCAGAAGACAACCAATCTGACAAATCATCTTACCACTCTAGGCCCGATTCTTCCCCGCCCTAATCACCACTCCCACTTTGCTGAGAGTGACGGCTCCCCCAGTCCCCTCGAACCCACGTCGACGAACAGCTCCAAGGCCCCAGCCAAGATAACAAGCATCACCCTCCTCAACAGATTCGACCTTCTAAGCCCCCTCAAGAGAAAGATCCAAACCCCTACCTACCAAGCCACAGACCGATGCAGGTGGAGCGCTGGCTGTCGGGCCTTCCGCAGAGTTCCAGATAGAGGGAGAGCGCAACGGAGACCTCACCGCTAGAGCCTCGGGAGAGGCCGAAGATTTCAGGCAAGAGCAAATATCCCTTCCGGTTGTTGTAGAACTCCCCTTATCGCCCCTCCCAGCTGCAGTAAAACTCCCCTCATCGCCTCTTCCGGCCGAGGAAGTACAATCGCTAGCCCTTGAGTACGAAGCAAGGATCCGACAAGCTCAGGACGCAGGCTTCCTTAACCCCAATAACCCTTTCAGCGCTCTGGCCGAGATCGAATCAGAACTCGCCAACACCTTGGAGACCGCCCAAGGTAATGGAGACCCGACGGTATACACTATCTCAGTGCCACAAAAGGGCCCTACTACTCATCAAAACAAGAAAAAAAATTCGAGCCAAAGAGCCTTCGGTCATGACCACCCGATCGGCCTCAAAGCTCAACCACACACCCAATTGCAATCATGCGAACGCTTAACATCCTAACTTGGAACGTCAGAGGGCTCGCCAACAAACCAACCACGAGGAGATTGACCTCCCTCATAAAAATCCATCAGATCGACATTCTCGTCATCATCGAACCAAAAATCCTCCAAAAAATCTCAAAGCCATCCAACTTCAGCTTGGCTTCTCGAATGCCATTGCCGGGTGCCATGACATTTGGATCCTCTTCTCCGACGAATGCATGCTCGACACCGTCCTCGACTTCGATCAGGCACTGTCATGCTGGGTGGAACACCCAGCCCTTCCCTCCAGATCCCTTATCTCTGCCGTTCGCGACAGATGTGACTTCGTCGAGCACAATCAGCTCTGGACCACCCTAAAGGATATTCATAGCTCCCTCCACATCCTTCCGTGGCTTTGTATCGGGGACTTCAACACCATCTCCAGTAGCGAGGAGATGACGGAGGGCCGTCCTCCCCACCAACCGGCGATGAACGACTTCAACTCCTTTATGTTTCAGGCCAACTTACACCCCCTCCCCTTCTCCAGCAACTCCTTTACCTGGTGCAACATGCAAGAAGGAGCCTGTCGCCAATATTCTCGTCTGGATCGAGCACTCGTCGACAACCGATGGATCGACATGAATCTCATCTCCAACCTATCCCACCTCAACTCCATCGAATCTGACCACTCCCCCTCCTTATCGAGGTCAGCACCAGCACCAACCCGATTAAAAAATCCTTCAGATTCCTGGACCTCCGGAGACATCACCCTCAATTTTATAACATCGTGGCTTCCACATGGAACTCTTCCAACAACCCGGACCCCATTATCAGCATGGCTGTTAAACTTAAGGCCACCAAGCGTGCCCTCGCTTCCTGGAGTAAACTTGCATTCGGAAACATCTTCCAAGAGATCAAGATCGCGGAGGACGACGTCACTCGTGCAGAGATTAGATTTACCACTGATGGATCGTCAGAGAACCGAGCCACTCTTAACCTCAACAAAGCCGTCCTCAAATCTTGCCTCAAAGTGGAGACGAAATTCTGTAAGAAGAAAGCCAGATTGACTTGGGACAGTGAGGGCGACAGAAACTCCGCTTTCTTCCATGCCTGCGTTAGGGGACGCATGCATCAACTGTCCCTTCATCAAATCTCCGATGAGAATGGCACCTTACTCAAAGACCAGCAGTCCATCCAGGCAGCCGCTACTAACTTTTACTCCAAACTTTTCACCAAAAACGTCGTAGCCAAAGATGATAACTTTCTGGCGAAGGTGCCTCATTTAATTGATGACCAGGATAATGATCGTCTGTTAACCCCCTATTTCGCAAAAGAAGTGAAGTCAGCGGTCTGAGCCCTCGACGAAAATAGCGCTCCCGGTCCAGACGGATTCTCGAGAATTTTCTTCAGGTCCTGTTGGAATATCATTCACACCGATGTGATCGAGGCTGCTTCCGCCTTGTTTCAAGGAGCGCACTATCCCAAATCGATATCCCGGGCCAACCTCATCCTTATCCCCAAAAACGAAAACCCGAAGACCTTCAAAGATTTCAGACCAATCAGTTTATGCACTTTTACTAACAAAATTATCTCCAAGATCATCGCCACCAGGATGGTCCACATCCTCCCCAAGATCATCTCCGAGGAACAGAGTGGATTCGTCAGCGGTCGGAACATCACTGACAATATTCTGCTAGCCCAAGAGATGATTACATGCATGAAATTCCCGTCCAAATGAGGTAATATCGCTATCAAGCTTGATATGGAGAAGGCATACGACCGCCTTGACTGGCAATTCTTGATTTGGGTCTTCAGGGCATTTGGGTTCTCCGAAACTTGGATAGACATCATATGCATATCAATTAGTGCTTCTTGGTTCTCCACTGTCATCAACTGTCAAGCAGATGATTTTTTTAAATCCAGCCGAGGGGTTCGCCAAGGAGATCCTCTTTCCTCCACCATATTCATCATTGTTGCCGAAGCTCTTAGCAGAAATCTCAACGACATGGCCAACATCCCCAGATTCCACCACTTCTACACTATCGCTGGATGTCCCCTCATAACCCATCTGGCATACGCTGACGACATCCTTATCTTCTCCTCCGACGATGTAGGCTCCGTGGAGGTGATCTTCAATATCCTCGAAAATACACCAGATGTTCCGGTCAAAAGTTCAATCAAGGAAAAAGCATCATATACACCCACCACAAGGCGAACAGGACCCACTCGGCCACCCTCACCAATCTCACCTCCTTCACAACCGCATATCCACCATTCACCTACCTGGGATGTCCATTGGTGTACGGTAGATCTAATTCTACCATCTTCAGCGGCCTCGTCAGTAAGACCAGGAAGAAGATCGAGGGCTGGCACAATACTACCCTTTTCCCAGGCGGTAAAATGATTCTCATCAAGCACGTTCTGTCCTCCATCCCCATCTACACCCTGGCCGTCTGCTCCCCGCCTTTGAAGGTCCTTTCGTCCCTGGAGACTCTTCTTGCTAACTTCTTCTGGGGACACCAAGAGGATAAAGACAAGCATCACTGGGCCAGCTGGGACACGATGGCCAAACCTACGGACGAATGGGGCCTCAGATTCACCAAATTAGTGAACATCGTGGACGCCTGCTCTATGAAATTGTGGTGGAAGATTAGATCCCATAATTCTATCTGGACGCATTTTATGAAAGCCAGATACTTCCCTCACGCTCATCCAGCGTCGGCGGAGGCCAACAACCGCTCTTCTGCCTCCTGGCGTCGCATTCTTCACAGTCGTCAGCTAGCTGAACCCCTTATCCGTTTGCGGCTTGGTAACGACGCCTCGTCTCCATGCCACGAAAGGTGGATTGGAGATTCGGTGTTCCATCTCACCCCTAACGCCCTACCGGACTGCACGATTCGGGATCTTTGGAGCAGCGCATCAGGATGGAGGTGGGATCGGATCAGAGAGTGGATCGGGACGGAGGCGGCCTTAGCGATCGCCGCCTCGGACGCGCAAATCAACGATCTCCCAGATACCTTGTGTTGGACCCCCACTGTTAGTGGAGTATTCTCGATGGCATCCGCCAGGCACGAGGTCAGAGCCGGAGGAATGTCGTCCATTTCGATTGCCCCCTTCTGGCAAACATATATTCCCCTAAAGTGGTCGTTCCTGATCTGGAGAGCCCAACGTAGGAAGCTTCCGACCGACGACTCCCTAACCACCATAGGCTTCAGCCTAGCATCCAGATGTCACTGCTGCACCTCCTACAAACCTGAAACAGCAGAACACATCCTGATCTCCGGAGATCTCGCCGATAAGCTGTGGCATGAACTCGCCCGCCTATGTAGGAAAAGGCAACAGGTCGAGGGCTTCAATGATCTCCTGGCAATCTGGAAAGACTCCCATTGTTATCAGATTGCTGCAGCCACTGGCATTTGGGTACTCTGGAAGAACCGGAACAAATTCAGATATGAAGACCGCCAATATAACGCAGCTCAACTGATCCGAGAAACTCGGCGCCAGATCCTTAAAATCAAGAACCGCTGCTCCCACTCGTCGAACGGGTTTTGGCAGGCTTTGCTTTACCCCTGCGGCAGCGCCTTGGGGCACTCGCTTTGTTTTCTGTTTTTTGTTTACTTTCGTGCTTGGCGCGCTTACTTGTATAAGCTTCGACATTTTGCGCCTGATACATCAATAAACTTTCGGTAATATACCTTAACTTATATATATATGTATATATTATATATATATATATATATATATATATATATATATATATATATATATATATATATATATATATATATATATAAGTTAAGGTATATTAGATAGATAGGTAGCTAGATATCTTAGATATTAGATATCTAAGATATCGAGATCTTAGTATCTTAGGATACTAGAGTAGATATCTTAGGATATCTAAGTATCCTAGGATGTGTTAGATATCTAGATATTAGATATGCTAGTTAGTTAGATACCTAGGTATCTAAGATATTAGATATCTTAGGATCTAAGATATTGGTATTGAAATACCAAGTTGTATCTTGAGGGTATCAAGATACTAGGTTAGAGGGCAAGGTAATGAGGATTACCTTGTCATGGGGATAAGGTATTAGGATACCATGGTAGGGTAAGGTATTAGTTTACTTTGTCATAGGATAGATAACTAGTATGAGTTAGCTATTAGTCTATGATGGTTGTTGGATGCCTAGGTAAGGGGTTTACCTAGCTAAGGTAAGGGTTTACCTTAGGCTAAGGTAATTGTGCTAAACTAAGATATTGGTATCGGGATACCAATAGGGCCAAGATATGTGGTATCTCGGTAGGTAAATGCTAGGAATAGGATAGCTAAGTCAGAGTTGACCCCGTTTGACCATAGTTGACTGTTTTGACTCAAAGTCAACTAAAAGTCAACATTGAACCTAGAATTGACTAGAACTTGACCAAAGTTGACCAGTTGACCAAAAGTCAACTCTGAGTCAACCATTAGCCTAGTTTGACCTAAATTGGACTATGAGTTGACATGTTGACCAAAAGTCAACTGTAAGTCAATATTTGACCTTGTTTGACTTTGTTTGACCTAGTTTGACTTAGTGTGACCTAGTTTGACCTAGTTTGACTTAGTTTGACTGAGCTTGACCTAGATTTGTAGATCATACACTAGAAATCATGCCAAATACTGTTAAACCCTAATTAACTCTTGTATATCTCATATTTAGGTCTGTGACTATCCTCTGAGCCTCGATTCCTATTGATTGCTCAGAACCGCAGGCGAGTACATTCTTTGATAGTTTTTATTATCTTGATATCTGTTATATCCGGTTCAGTTGTAGAATTTTACTTGATTCTCGATACGATGGTACACGGACTAGTATACGTTGAATCTCGTCATGAGAGGTTATTCTTGGTTTACCTGGTATATGAGTACATTATTCGGTCTTGTTTTCTGTACTTGTATAGACACCGATTTGGGAATGGACTGGCCCCCTGCTCTTTAAATCTCGTGTCATGACGTGTCATGATTGGATCCATTATACTACTCGGGATTGGAGAGTTATTAGAGGTTATGTGCTCAATACCCCTCCTGTATTTCTGTTACTACTTGTATCATAGCTTTACCCTCGCCTCACATAGGGTAAAGCCTGACCTGTGTTACTACTTGCCTCATAGCTTTCCATTGTGGCCGGTTTGATTCTTATTTCCTTGTATTTTCTGACTCATAGCCGGTCAAATGGAAGAGCCTGATCATGTGTCCCAAGCCGATCATATAACGCTCTAATATCTCAAGGCACCGTTTATGTTTACTTTATACATCAGTTATTACTGTATTGCTCTATATTTCAGTATTTCATACACTGATATGATATCTAGATTTACATATTTTGTTTATATTCCAGTCTTGATATTTCATCTTGTATTTCATTATAACTGTCTCTTATAGAATTTTTCAATTCACATGGAATCGCTATTAGCGTTTGTACTTGCTCATATCCTGACAGGATAACTTTGTTGTATTTTACAGAGGATTCAGATACAGACTGCCCGATCTTCTATGGGTTTGGCGTAGACGCAGATTGCCACTTGGATTTAGTGGAGCCGGTGCCTTTAGAGGACGCACCACCGGTAGGGATCTAGACTAGTAGGTTTGACTGGACTGCGTTCCAGCTTATCATTTTGGCTTGTAGTATATTATTATTTTGGGATATTTACATTGTGATATACTCTCTATCTCTGGTTGGATGTTGTGACTTGCATCTATTTCCAGCTTTTCCGTTTCCATCATATCTTTATCTTTTTGTGCGTATCTTCCTTAGATTCATGTGATTGAGTTATATATATATATTATATATATATATATATATTTATATATATATATATATATATATAATATATATATATATATATATATATATATATATATATATATATATATATATTCCTCCGTGTGCAGATGACAGGTACATATATATATTATTGATGTTAGATTTTATAGACGACCTATACAGCGTTCTACCGCCGACACTGCGGCGTAGGCTGGACGTACCCATGTGCTCGTGCCCCTAAACAGGGTGCGGGTCATGACACCACAAACGTCTCCCAACTTTCCGGCAGAGAACTCAAGAGCAGTAGGACCCGAAGCTCATCATTAATCATTATCTTCATTGCAGACAGCTCATTGATGATACCCTGAACCTCGTTCAGATGTTTTGCCACTGGGACACCCTCCGTGTACTTCGAGTTGACAAGTTGGCGAATAAGAAATGCCTTGTTGCCAGCCGTCTTTCTTTCGTACATCGAATACAGCTTCTCCTACAATGCTTTTGCCGAACTCTCCATGGACACGTGATGAAACACCGAATCATCTAACCATTGGCGGATGAATCCAACGGCCTTCCGATCCAGTCATTTTTAGTCTTCAGTATCTTTGTCCGTTGGCTTTGTGCTGTCGTCCTCCAACGAACCATGCAATTTCTTGTACCAGAGTAGATCCTCTATCCTTGGCTTCCAAATTGCCCAATTTTCCTCTGTGAGCGTGATCATACGAGTATTCACCGGCTCCGTAAACATGGTTGTTAGAACCTCCAAAGCTCTGATACCAATTGTTGGGTATCAGAACATAAAGAATCGAACCTTCGCTCTGATACCAATTGCTGTACGCGTGCGGAAGCGTTTGCCAACCAAACTAACCAAAACCAACTCCCGTCTAACGGACACCAAGCACAAGGTGAAGACAATTATATGGCGGTAACGTACGTCACCTGGACAAATTCCAATATTTAATAACTCAGATGAAATTACAAGATTAACAGAACTCAGTTGAACCATTTGCCCTAATAGGTTCAACCCCCTCACCACTCTAAAAAAATAGAAAAATTGCAATTGAGATCACTCACCAACCCATAACAATCTCCCTAACCGAAGTTGACGACTCTCGATTGGATCTTCTTCCTTCTGTCTTGGATGACGAAGTCCTAAGAGCAAAGTATAGACTTTCTCTTAGATTTTCTTGTGGACAAGCATCATGAATCTCCACTTTTGTGCTTTTTGCTTATTCTATTACACCTAAAATAGTCCATCAATTATCCTATTTTAGATCATAATAGGTCCTAAAATAAGAATCCTATTATATCTAAAATAGCACAACACCAATTATGGACATCCAAATCTAATCAAATTAAATATTTAATAAGATTTGGATTCCTTAAGTATGTTGTTACCAAATCTATATTGGACTCCAACACATAGAACTCATGAGGTTGGGATGGTCTTGCAAACAAGGATGTAGTGCACATAGTGGCCAATGTTGCACCAAGACATATAGGACACCACATGGTATTAGGGCCGGCCCTGCAGTAAGCCAGACAAACCATCGAGCTTGGGCAATCTGTAACCCCTATTTTTCCAAAAAATTTAAGAAATGAAAAACAATTCCAAACTTACCCCAAATTGATTCCATCAGGTTCTAAATATATTTTTATTAATTTTAGAATTTTTCTGCAATTTGTTTGGAGTCGTTTGGACGTCATTTGAATTTTTTCTATTTTAGAAACTGCTACCATAAATGCTGTATTCCCACTTTCAATGGCAAACTTGTAATATCTTCATCTTAGGGCTGATTTAGTATATTGCTTAGGTTTAGTTGCCCTAATAAAATTTCCCTATAAATAACCCACTTTCCAAAAGAGGAAACCCTAATTTCTAATCATTAAAATTCTTGGTACACAAATCCCCAAAATAAATATTTACAAAAATCTAAACCAGTTAGTATGCTGTGAACAGTAACCAACGTTACTGTTCACCGACGACGAGCCACCGCCAACGAACTTTTTCGGTGACCCTCGTTCTTCGCTCCCTGACCCCGCCGTCGATCGTCGAGACCACTGTCGAGTCGAGCTCGACGAGCAGAGTGCAGTACCATCGTCCTCAATCGCCGCCGACTACCGCATCGCCGTCCCGACCAATCAAAACCCTTGGTAAAATTCGTTTTTCCCCAATTCCCTGTTAATTCATCAATTTTAGACCACGAACGTGTTCGTCTCCTCGAGGCGAATCGTTTGCCATAAGTCTCGACCCACCCCGATACGTGTAGACCTAGAAATCACAAACCCTAGATCTAGAGTTTCGGACACGACACGAATTCGTGTCGTGGTGACACTTTGATGACACCAATGTGTTGAGAACGACACGACGAATACGACAGTACCCTTCGACACAAAAATTCGTGCCTGGAAACCCCCCCTCCCCCCGACACGAACTGGACACGTTTCTACGTTTCCAAACATCCCTGATATGAAGAAGATGACCCGCTGCAAGCCCAAACCCGATTATTGGGTTTGATTTATTATTGTGTGGCATGTCCCCTTTACTAGTGCCTGAGTGGGCCTACTGGTCACCGCAACGCGCCTTAATGCTACCCCTTTATTGTGAGGTCTGGGGTTCGAAACCCCTTGGCTCTGTTTGTTAGTTTTTATATATATTAATATATGTATATATATATTTGTGTATATATATATATATGTATAATAATTATACTTATTATTTTATAAATACTATTTTTTTTGTGAATTATTTAATTACTATTTTTTATATGTATATATATGTATATATATACATATGTTATTTTTAGGTAAATAATTAAGATATTAATATTGTATTCTTGTATTTGATTTCTTTTCTATTTTTGGAATGAGTACATTATATAATATTATATATGTATTTGAATCTTGTCATTTCATTTATGTCATTTAAATTTTTGTATTTCAATAATGTCAATTATTAAACATAGTGCCTATACTACAATATATGTATATATATGTACTCTATAAATATAGTGCCTATACTGTAATATATATGTATATATGTACTCTATAAATACAGTACATATACTGTAATAGGTAAATAAATACAGTGCCTATACTGTAATAGGTATGCTCTCAATTTCTGAAATTTAATTTATTTACTTACGTACATGTATTCAATTCCGTATTTACTTATGATTTTGCGTATTTTGTGCAATACGACCACTCTAAGCCCAGATCTAGCATGGATTGAGTGGACTTGGGTGAGCCAACACATATTCGAGGTCTAGTCAACCATATTGGACTTGGTTTATGGTCTCGGGTCCCGTATCTGCACTTCGGTTTAATTTCGTATACGTGGACAAATATATTAAATAATTAATTAATTATTTTCAGAATCTATACTTTACTGTATTTGAATTTTCAGACAGCTTTTAAGTATTGTATAAATTCCAAGAAAAATTATAATTAATACTATGTTAATTTAGCTAATTTAATATAATTTTTTTAGCATTTAATTTATGTATTTTCCACTGTCCAAAAATAGGGAAACAGAACTCATTTTTAAAGTATATATGTAAACTGATTTTTAATAAATATCTACATTACTTTATAAATTCGAGAAAATTTATAATAAATTACTATAATTAACAAGGATCATTTTGGTACTTTATTTCATATAATTGGAGCTTTATAACTATTTTAATAATTGTTGGAACACAATGCACAGATTGAATCATTAATTAATTAATATTGCCTTGTGTGTTTTAATAGGTTTTGGGGATATTTTAGCATTGGGACCTTACCCTACCTTAGTGTAGAGACCCTAACTGTTGGATTAGATATTATAACACCCTACATTGGACTTCTACGTGTCACGACCCGTACCCTTATCAGGGGTACGAGCACGTGGTACGTCCAGCCTACGCCGCAGTATCGGCGGTAGAATACTGTATATAACGTCTGTAAATACTACGACTAACAATATAAAGGTACTTGTACGATATACACACTCCGAGTAGAGGTGACATAACAGTCTCAATCATAAGATAAAACTAAGATAGATAGCACAGAAGAAAAAATATGATAGATGAAATAGGAAATAAGTTCAAGATCCAACACAAGCCTAGATATATACACAATATCACAGGGTCACAAAATATAATATAGAAAGCTACAGTCTGATAGTAATAGCTGGATCACAGTCCAGGCAAATCCAACTAAGCTACACTACTCTGGGAGTGCAAAGTTTAGTAGCTCTACTATCAGGCTACGGTCCTGGACTACTCCATCTAACTCGAGCCCATAATAGGTCGAGCAGTCTGTCTCAGAATCATCTGTAATATATCAACGATATCCTGTCAGAAAAATGAGCAATTACAAGCACTAACAGCAGTTCCATATGAATTGACAAATTCTATAAGAGACAGTATAATGAAATACAAGACAAAGATATAGGAAGACTTGGAAACCGTTCGGAAGCTGAGTTACAACCCTTAAACCAAACAAGGATCGGGATTGTAACCCTTCTTCCGAGCAAAACTTAGTCTCCAATCAAGATACAACATAAAGGCATGTAGAACATGTGAGTAACTGAATATCATAGCATGGTGAGAAAATACTGAATGTAGAACAGAGCAGGATATAAGATAAGATAAAGTAAATATAAAATGTGCCTTGAATTATTAGAGCGTTATGTGATCGGCTTGGGAAATGTTACAGGACAGGCTATCCACTTGGCCCGACAATTACAAGAAAATCTGGGAAGGGTCATGCCGGCCAATCTGGATAGCAAGCACAAGGAAAATAGGATCTCGCTATACCCTACGTGAGGGGAGAGTGGCACGAGCACAAGAATATAGTGACAGGATGGCTTTGATCACATAGCCCCTAATAATTCTCCATCCCCAAATAGTACAATAGATCTGGACATGACACATCATGGCACGTGATTCCATAAGAGGGTAGCAAGTCCCCTTAGAAATCGGTGTCTATACAATTACAGGGAACAAGACAGGAATGTACCAATATACCGAGAAAAATCTAGGAACAACATCTCATGTCATGATCCAACATATACTAGTCCGTGAACTAACGTGACTGGAAATCGAGTAAGACACTACAAATGAATCGGATATAGCAGATTTCAAGACAATAAAAACTATCAGTAAATGTACTCGCCTGCTGTCCTGAGCTGTAGGGTATATCAATGCTCAGAGTGGTAATCAGAGACCTAAAGATGAGATATTGCATGTTAATTTAGGTTTAACAAAGTTATAATTGATTTCTAATGAATGATATGAAATCTAGGTCAAACTAGCTCATACTGAGTCACACTAAGTCCTGTCAAGTCAATCTAAGTCAAACTAAGTCATGTCAAGTCAATCTAAGTCAAACTAAGTCAACTCTAGGTCATACTAGTCATAGCAAGTTAAAACAAGTCAAAGCAAGTCAAACGGGGTCAAGAGTTGACTTACAGTTGACTTTTAGTCAACTGGTCAACCCTGGTCAACTCTAGGTCAACCCTAGGTCAAACTGGTCAAGTTTTGACCAACAGTTAACTTTTGGTCAACTGGTCAACTCTAGTTTGGATTTGGTCCATTTTAGACAAAGGGTTGACTTATTGTTGACTTTTAGGTAAAAAGCCAACTCTGGGTCAACCGAGCCGAAATTGGTTCAAAAATGATATTTGTAGGGTGTACCTATCAAGACACCTAAGTTTCAAGTCAAACCGACTACCCGTACCCCGTATCTTGAAATTACCCGTTTACCCTTTATATATATTTACCCTTTACCACCCTAACACTAAAGCCAAGTGGCTTTCCCTTGGGAGTTTCACTCCCGACTTCCTAGGGTAGTAGGATACTAGCCTATACTAACATTACCTACCAAGTTTCCTAGGTAAAGTGGACATCCAGTCCATCTTACGGTCCATGTTATTCAATTACCCATTATCTTGAGTATCGTAGGATACTCAATGGTATCATGAGATACCCTTCTCCCCACTTCAAACGTAACCCCGATTCAAACTTAGGAGCCTACCCACAAACTCTATTTCACATTAGCTAAGTCCTATTTCAATTTCGATACGTTCCGACTCTCGTATCTCAATATCCCCCTTCACTTGTCCTCACACAACCACTCACTCACTCTCACAAAACTCACTCTCACACACACTCACATAGGACTAACTTGGGGGTTAATTTAGTGGGTTATATGGGTGTATATATAGAGTATATATATGTATATATATATATAGGTATATATAAAGGGGTTTATGGGATGGTCAAATGGGGGCTATGGGGGTTGCTACTGCTGCTTTAACTGCTGCTGCTGTTTACACTGCTGCTGCTGCTGCTTTGCTCCTGCAGCTGCTGCTGCTACTTTGCTCCTGCAGCTGCTGCTGTTTTCCCTTCCTTTTCTCTTCCTTCTCACCCTCTATTCTCCCTCTCTAATTCTCTCTCTCTATATATATATATAAACACACACACTAATTCCTCCCCTCTTCTTGTCACGATCCGCACCCACTGTGAGGGTACGAGTACGGAACAACGCCCAGCCTACGCCGCAGTGTCGACAGTAGAACGCTGTCCTAGGTCACAACATCTAACAATAAAATGCTAAGCAGTTTATACTCCCCGAATGGGGATGACATAGCAGAATGCAAACTCAATCACAACTAAGGAAGAATAAGCACGATATGGTATAGAACTCAATGAAATATAGATGATCAGAAGAATCTAAGTGTCTAAGATAACATCTCAGCAAACATCTAAAAATACAAGTCTCAACTACTGAATATGAAAGAATATATACAATCTAGATCCCAAATGACAGTAATAGTAAAACCTAGACTAGGGAGCCTCAGTCTCTATAGCTAATGGATCCGGCTGGAAATCCAGATCACTGGTGTCATCTAGAGCTGTCCCGTAGTAGGTATCCACACAGGCCTCCTCCTCGTCCTCTGTAATATTTTCAACAGGTCCAGTCAGGACAGGAGCGAGTACAATACATCTCAACAGATCATAGCAGGTTAGAAAATATAATCATGTAGTAAAGTAAGATACATGAACTAAAAGAAAGTACAGAATGTAAATAGAGAGAGAACTGTAATAGAAATATCTACTATAAGTAGAGAACTAACAGTGGCTAGTGAGTCAGAGTACAATATAAACATGTGAATGGCATAGGAGATTCTGGGAACTATACTATGGAGTGATTCTGGGA
This sequence comes from Iris pallida, assembly GCA_029216955.1. NCBI lineage: Eukaryota > Viridiplantae > Streptophyta > Magnoliopsida > Asparagales > Iridaceae > Iris > Iris pallida. Next base: position 1,618,741 of record JANAVB010000800.1, on the reverse strand, counting down.
ACTACACTACTTGAATATTATTCACATGTCTACTTCTACTCCCCCGTACCCCCAATCAATACACAAGGATCCAGCCAGGTTATGTTATGATTCCATGCAATGGCCCATAAGGGGTGATACATGGTAGGCCCATAAATGGGTAATTCTGGGAATGCCCATAAATGGGTGATTCAAGGAAGATTCTGTGATCATGAGAGTACATGTCACAAGTGATCAATGAACCGTGAAGCATAGTGATACACCATGTAAGTGAAACGCACAGAACATGTAGTATCCGATGCTCCCTGAGGGGATAACATCTCAAGAAGGGATCCATATAGTACTAATCCGTGTGACCAACGTGACAGTATCAAGTAAAGTAATTTAAAGCAGGAAAATAATTCTAAACAGGATATGAAATGATCGGAGAATGTACTCGCCTGGTATCTGAGTGTCTGAAGTAAATGTATTGTCCGAGATGAGGTACCTGACTCCTAGTTAGAGCAACACAAGTCAAGATGTACACAGGAAAAGATAAATGTAATCTACAATGCATCTGCATGCTGTCTAGGTAAAACTAGACTAAAGTCAACCCTTGGTCAACTCCAGTCAACTATACTAGTCAAGGCTAGGTCCACTAGGTCAAACATAACCCAACAAGTCTAATAAGTCTCACTAGGCCTAACCAAGCCTAGGCTAGCACTCACTTACAATTACAAGCCAAACCAAGCATCACACATACTAGTATACATGCATATACTATATATAGAATTAGATAGGCTAAGAGTCTAGCATACAAGCAATGTACACATAAAATAGGGGTATGTGATGTGAAGGAAAAATGTGAACCATGGAATGGTTGTCATGTGTGTGGGTGTTAATCATAGCAAGAGGGTTGCATTAAGTGTGTACAGGTTGGTGTCAATGTGACTTGGTGTGTGTGTGTGTTCATATACATGTGGTGTCTCAAACTCAATTTAGAAGTCAGTTTTATATCAATCTTAGGTCACTCTTGATTGAAACTCAGTTTACCAAATCAACCCAAACCACAATATCAACCAAATCAAGTATCAACTACATCAACAATTTCTCAGTTTCCTGATACATCTCAGTTCATCTTAGGTTTTCCTGATATATCCATTCTCAAATTTTTACATTCAAATCAAACCAACTCAGTTTAAACATTTGGAATAATTCTCAGAACAGGAACAGTGTTCAGTCGTACATATATGTGTGTGTGTTTGTTAGGAATGTGTGTGAGTGTATGACAGGAAATCAAATGTGTCTTGTGTGTGTGAGTGAACTGTGACAGATTTAGGTTGTGTGTGTAGGAGTGTCTTCAATGTGTGTGTATGACTGAAAATCAGTGTACAATAGACAGTACAATATAGATGTTCAAATCTGGACAAATCAAGTGGCTGCAACCTGGCACATTCAAATGTGGGCTAATATCACTCCAAACTAACATAACAAATCTAACACACTATTCTAATACACCCTGGTCCTATCATCTCTGTTAAATCCTAATCTAGGATACCAACCACATCCCAGCCCTCTGATACATTACTAACACTAAACTCATAACTCTAATACATTCTAACTTATATCCCTTACATACATCTATTATCTCAAAACCTCCCCCAATTCTCACTAACTCGACCCTCATGTCCAATGCCAAGGCAGTTTGTAGACTACCAAGCCAAGCCACTGCTCTGCATTGCAAGTGCCATGCCAAGCATGGCCACTGCAGCTGGTGTCCGAGCCTGCATTGCAAGGCAATACCCTTGCCTGCTGCTACTGCAATGCTACTTGCAGAGCAATGCTGCTGCTCTACAAAACAATGGCCAAGGACAAATACCCGACCCCATTCTCTTAATGCTACTGCTACATCCTTCACTCAACTTAACACTCGACTGATGGGTTCCCTATTACCTGGGCAAGAGACCCTCACACTACCCCTAATCTCTATCATACTGATACTTGTTATTTCCTAAGTAGGACAGGTGGTCTAAACCCAAGCCTCTATTCACACACTTCTTATCTCTGTTAATGCCCTGCTGCTAACCTAGGTTTCTTATACCTGTATCAATAATAGCAGTGAACCCCCCTCTCCTGCCTTCCTTCAACCATTCAATGATAGGCATCCCCCTACTCAACTAACAGATAGCAGCAGCAACATGGTCATCACATATATCACACCATATCCTCAAGTCAAGGATACCCTAGCCAAACTTAAATCGGTTTGTACAAACTGATGTAGGGGTCAGTTCATGAACTGCTGCCTATTAGGTTCAGTCCAAGTGGACTGAACGCTCTCTACTTCAAATCCTCCATCATGTATCAGTAGGATGCCCCCAGAACATCTTTCCTTCACACACTAGTTTTGCTCAACTGAACCCCAATTCTAATTCTAATAGAATACTAGATATCCTACCACAAACTTTCATTCGAACCCCCATGAAACTAACCTTAATCTGAACTAACCCTCAAGTGGCCTAGATACTCTGATACCTACTAAACCTATTCTCTGATACATAATGAAACTCTAAATCTGGACACTAACTAATGTATCACTATACATCCCCTTCACCTGCTAACTAACAATCTTAGGATACTGACAAACCCAAACAAAACCAACATCAAAACGTATGAATCTCGGGAATCAAACATTGCCAATTTGAAATATCCCCAAATCTGGAACATACACAGTCCTCATGGGAACATGAATTTTCGAAAGCCCAAAACAACAAAACTTCGAAATAATCACAGTAAAACAAGTGTACAGTGTATCTAGCAAACCCCATGTGTCTAATGGAGTCTAAATGTGTCCCAAAATCAGGACACAAAGTGTCCAAATTCGAAGTGGCAACATATCAGAAACAGGCAGTGAAGGCAGCCTCGTGCTTGCGTGTCGAGTCATTGTAGACTCGACACAGGGCTCGATATGACCCGTGCTCGTGCACAGTCCTAGAGGGGACATAGGGGTACGTGTGTGTCACCCTAAAATAGGTCAACGTGTCACCGTGTCCCTGATACGAACGCGTATCAGGACGTGTCCGTGCGCGTGTATGCGTGTGTACAATTTCAGTGCGGGTGGGATTTCTCCCAATCCGCTCGACGAAATCCCCCCAAATTTTGTGTGTGTTGTGTCAGTTACTAGGCCCCCGTGTCCATCAAAAATCAGGACCTGAGTCGCCGTGTCGTGTCCTGTGTCAACCCCCAGCAGCAGGACAGCGCCCCGGGGCCTCGTGCGTGCGGTGCGTGTCCGATTTGGACACGAAAAACAACCTAAATCATGCTCAGTCACATACATATTTAATCTACACATAAAGAGCTACCCAAATATATAATTTGTTTTGAAAACTAAGAACAAAAAGTTCTAAGAGGCATTTTGTCAAACACATAAACATACACATAGACACGTGTCCGATACGGACACCAAACGGACACAAAATTCACCCAAATTCCAGGGACAGCTAGGGGACTCCTAGATCTAGCCCTAAATGCAAAGAAAACAGAATTAAAATACAATTTAACGAATTTTACCTATAGGTGCAAAAAGCTTGAAAAAGCTCCAAATGGGGGATTCCTCCTTGCTAGCCAAAAGCTCCAAAATTGTCCCAAAGCTGGGATTAAACTCCAAAATCAGAAAATAGGAGAGTATTAGGCTCTAATGCAAGAAACTAGAGTGGAAAATGATTTAAAATGGAGAATCTATGGGTTGAGGAAGAATAGACAAACCTTTCTTTTTCCTATGTGTTAAAATGATATGAAAGAGGCAAGAACTAATGAAGAGATTATTTATAGGGAAGGAAAATGACCTAGTGGCTGGTCATAAAGTGGAAATTAGGGTTAGGGTTTAGTCTAATGGGCTATGGGCCTAGTTGTACTAGCTAACTAGCTCAAGTCCTTAGCCTTTGGTCCAATGCAAAAATTCTCCTACTCTCTTCATGAAACTTAGCTAACTTAAGTCAACCAAGACCAACTTGAGTTAGATTAGGGTCCATACCATGTTAACTAAGTTACCAAGGTCAAGGTCAAAGTCTAGGACAGTCTCTTAAGTCACAGCTAGCAAAAGTCAAATTAACAATCACCAGTGCAATAAATCATGAAATAATTCAACGAGGCCAATGACCAAAATACCCTCATGCTCAAAAGTAGAAATAAATTATCCTAATGACATGGTCAGGCTCTAGGTCAGACATTCTCTCTGGTTACACTAGCAAGGCATCAAAATCACAAGTCATGACTTAAAACAGTTTTAAATTGATTTTAAAAATAATTAAAAATTACCAAAAATCATAATGTAAAATAAATATAATTAAATAATATTTATAAATACAAAATTTTAAAAATACCCTCTTCTAGAAAACTGGATGTTACAAACCTACCCACCTTATAAAAATTTTGTCCTCGAAATTAAAAGGCGAAACTGCATTGATGAGAAGGATAGATACTTATACCTCACGGTACAAACAGATATGGGTATCGCACGCGCATCTCATCCTTCCGCTCCCGGGTAGACTCTTCTTGAGAATGATGCCTCCATGCATCGCAACCAAGAATATCACCTGGTTTCTCAGTACCTTCTCTCGGCGATCCAGAATCTCCACTGGCTGCTCCGGATAACTGAGAGTAGGTCCCACCTCAATCTCCGAGTGATCGAGTGCATGGCTAGGGTCAGCCACGTACCGTCTCAACTGTGATACATGGAATACGTTGTGGACACCGACTAGTACAGGTGGCAAGTCTAGCCGGTATGCCACGTCACCGACCCTCTCGCTGATCACGAAAAGTCTGATGAAGCGTGGGCTAAGCTTTCCACCTCCACCAAAACGTAAGGTACCATGAGTCGGAGATATCCGCAGAAAACCATGTCTCCAACCTAATCACAAGCAAGGTCTCAAGTTACTAAATAATCAAACATGATCTTCAACACAACAACAGTCTGCTTCTAATCCTATCTCCAGTCAACTAAGTCAACATAGACAATGGTCAACAACTAGTCAACTTCTTAGGATTTCATCTATGCTAGCTATCTAGGTGTTGGCAACTATCAGCAAAAGAAAAACTCTATAATAGTCTAACTCTTAACCCCCCAATCCTATCAAGTCACCCATAACTAAATACCTACAAGCTAAGCACACCAATCCCAATTACCACATATACATTAGCTCAAGAACAACAACCCATCACCTATATCCTAAGTATATCATCCATATATATATATGACTGATCAACCAAGTGTTAAAGTAGACTAACTTATAAGCTAAGGGACAGGACATTTGGGTCCACTTGTAAAGTCATAGTGAAAGGAACCTACACATAGAAAATGAACTAATGCTCAGGTAGAGGCTTTTGGATGACTGAACCAATAATAAAAGAAAGGGTTTGGACATGTATCTGGACAGATGGGCTAACCAGGTATCATCTGTATCTAAGAATGAAAGGGAAACAGAATAATGATCAAGGGAGAACTCTTATTAACAACCACATTATATCCCAATGTATACAACTGTCCAAGTGGACTGAACAACCATGCCCAAGAAAAGTTTAAACTCCACTGTAGGACAGGTACTGCAGGTTAAAATGAAGGGTATTACAAGGCTACCAACAAGTAAAATGCTAAGAGGTACAGTATGTAACCATGTACAGAAGTAAGGATGAGTGCAGACCTCTAATATGCATGATACTGGCTCTCCAGATGTACAGAATATGATAAGTGGTTGATGGTTATATTGGTGAGTCAATAATTGGGTCTGAACTATGGTCCAGTGAACCTATGATGTAAAATGGTAGGTAATGAAAGTTGAGTGCAGGGAACAACTTGTACAAGTCTGAACCAAGGGAACATGATATCTAGTGAAGGGTCTGCACACTGCCTATAAAGGTTGATCAAACAATGACTGAACTCAACACAAAGAGAACTTCACAAAAATAGAAAACTGAACCAAATATAGGCTAAACAACATGTCTATACCTTATACAACAATGGACTATAGATACCAACCAACCCATATCCCATATGCCAATATCATCTGCAGTCTATATGTATATATAGACCTCTCAGTCTTGGTGAACTACAACTATACTCAAGGACAGGCTCTGGTCATGGGTGCCTCACTGGAAAGGATAAGGGTAAATAATAAGAATCATAAGGCTGCAAGGCATGCTAACATCCTATACGTAAACTGGTTAGTATTATAAATAACATGGGAATCACCTACACTGGGTTACTATTCTAATACCAATGCTAACTATCATCTCCAGGGTACAGGCACTCTACAAGTCATCATATCATTATACTATGAAGGAACTACCTTTGAATAAGCTCTACAAAACTAAAATATCCCTACTTTTAAGTTATTTATAACAACATAAGGGTATGATGTTCAAAAACCTTCAAGATACAATCTGATAATCATATGCGTCTGTCCAAAATTATGTTACTCAGAGTCTTCGTCATGCTAGTGAGCAAGGCTACGATAATCACAGAGTCCTTGACTAAGGTACATACCTCTAAGATCATGGTATTTAAAATTTCCGCATTACCGCAGGCGACGGCGAAAAACCTTAAATTCCCATACCCGAGAAATACATCCAAAATCTGACTATATGTCCTCACTATGTCGGCTAACACGACTATCGAAGATTCTAGATCTCATAACTGAGGTGACCTAGCCATATGATTTTCTCAGAAGAAAAAAACAAACATAACAAAAGAGCATCAGGACAAAGTTAATCAATCAACAAGGAACAAATGGAATCGGATTTCAAGATAGTTATAAGAGACAATTGCGGGAATGGAATCGAGAAGAACGGAACTTACAACAAGATCTCCAATGGTCTGTGCATCCTTGATTGTCCTGGCAAAAGCTCGCCCTTGCTGGTTTTCTCTGGCCTGTTGCTGATGCTGCATGAACCGTTGCTGCTGAGAGAAATTGGAAATGACGGGAAAAGGTCTCTGTACAGACGGACGTGCACCTCCAATGTAGCAGAAATGCCAACCTGAGTCGGCACAACATGAGCTGCGGTCTCGAGGCCCTGATGAACAGGACGAGAGGTGGCCAGCCTCTCGATAGTATTCCCCGGACCGGAGCGATGAGATCGTGTCTTCATAACCATCATGAAGACAAATCAAAACAAGAAGCAATTTCTGAGAATGAAGCAAAAATTTAAAAGAGGACAGTTTATATTCAAGGGAAGACAATAAGTAGCAATTTAGATAAAAGGAATCTGATATGGAGTTTTCCTAATGTGATTGAGTACCTTCAAAAATATCCTAATTCCTACTGCAGGCTGTAGTGATACTCTAGTTCGAATACCACTACATAAACTTGACCTGCATGGGCCACCACTAAAAACGTGTCACGACCCGCACCCACTGTGAGGGTATGAGTACGTAACAACACCCAGCCTACGTCGCAGTGTCGGCGGTAGAACGCTGTCCTAGGTCACAACATCTAACAATAAAATGCTAAGCAGTTTATACTCCCCGAATGGGGATGACATAGCAGAATGTAAACACAATCACAACTAAGGAAGAATAAGCACGATATGGTATAGAACTCAATGAAATACAGATGATCAGAAGAGTCTAAGTGTCTAAGATAACATCTCAGCAAACATCCAGAAATACAAGTCTTAACTACTGAATATGAAAGAATATATACAATCCAGATCCCAAATGACTGTAATAGTAAAACCTAGACTAGGGAGCCTCAGTCTCTATAGCTAATGGATCCGGCTGGAAATCCGGATCACTGGTGTCATCTAGAGATGTTCCGTAGTAGGTATCCACACAGGCCTCCTCCTCGTCCTCTGTAATATTTTCAACAGGTCCAGTCAGGACAGGAGCGAGCACAATACATCTCAACAGATCATAGTAGGTTAGAAAATATAATCATGCAGTAAAGTAAGATACATGAACTGAAAGAAAGTACAGAATGTAAACAGAGAGAGAACTGTAATAGAAATATCTACTATAAGTAGAGAACTAACAGTGGCTAGTGAGTCAGAGTACAATATAAATATGTGAATGGCATAGAAGATTCTGGAAACTATACTATGGAGTGATTCTGGGAACTACACTATTTGGATATTATTCACATGTCTACTTCTACTCCCCCGTACCCCCAATCAATACACAAGGATCCAGCCAGGTTATGTTATGATTTCATGCAATGGCCCACAAGGGGTGATACATGGTAGGCCCATAAATGGGTGATTCTGGGAATGCCCATAAATGGGTGATTCAAGGAAGACTCTGTGATCATGAGAGTACATGTCACAAGTGATCAATGAACCGTGAAGCATAGTGATAAACAATGTAAGTGAAACGCACAGAACATGTAGTATCCGATGCTCCCTGAGGGGATAATATCTCAAGAAGGGATCCATATAGTACTAATCCGTGTGACCAACGTGACAGTATCAAGTAAAGTAATTTAAAGCAGGAAAATAATTCTAAACAGGATATGAAATGATCGGAGAATGTACTCGCCTGGTATCTGAGTGTCTGAAGTAAATATACTGTCCGAGATGAGGTACCTGAATCCTAGTTAGAGCAACACAAGTCAAGATGTATACAGGAAAAGATAAATGTAATCTACAATACATCTATTTGCTGTCTAGGTAAAACTAGACTAAAGTCAACCCTTGGTCAACTCCAGTCAACTATACTAGTCAAGGCTAGGTCCACTAGGTCAAACTTAACCCAACAAGTCTAATAAGTCTCACTAGGCCTAACCAAGCCTAGGCTAGCACTCACTTACAATTATAAGCCAAACCAAGCATCACACATACTAGTATACATGCATACACTATATATAGAATTAGATAGGCTAAGAGTCTAGCATACAAGCAATGTACACATAAAATAGGGGTATATGATGTGAAGGGAAAATGTGAACCATGGAATGGTTGTCATGTGTGTGGGTGTTAATCATAGCAAGAGGGTTGCATTAAGTGTGTACAGGTTGGTGTCAATGTGACTTGGTGTGTGTGTGTGTGTGTTCATATACATGTGGTGTCTTAAACTCAATTTAGGAGTCAGTTTCATATCAATCTCATGTCACTCTTGATTGAAACTCAGTTTACCAAATCAACCCAAACCACAATATCAACCAAATCAAGTATCAACTACATCAACAATTTCTCAGTTTCCTGATACATCTCAGTTCATCTCAGGTTTTCCTGATATATCCATTCTCAGATTTTTTACATTCAAATCAAACCAACTCAGTTTAAACATTTAGAATAATTCTCAGAACAGGAACAGTGTTCAGTTATACATATATGTGTGTGTGTTTGTTAGGAATGTGTGTGAGTGTATGACAGGAAATCAAATTTGTCTTGTGTATGTGAGTGAACTGTGACAGATTTAGGTTGTGTGTGTAGGAGTGTCTTCAATGTGTGTGTATGACTGGAAATCAGTGTACAATAGACAGTACAATATAGATGTTCAAATCTGGACAAATCAAGTGGCTGCAACCTGGCACATTCAAATGTGGGCTAATATCACTCTAAACTAACATAACAAATCTAACACACTATTCTAATACACCCTGGTCCTATCATCTCTGTTAAATCCTAATCTAGGATACCAACCACATCCCAGCCCTCTGATACATTACTAACACTAAACTCATAACTCTAATACATTCTAACTTATATCCCTTACATACATCTATTATCTCAAAACCTCCCCCAATTCTCACTAACTCGACCCTCATGTCCAATGCCAAGGCAGTTTGTAGACTACCAAGCCAAGCTACTGCTCTGCATTGCAAGTGCCATGCCAAGCATGGCCACTGCAGCTGCTGCCCGAGCCTGCATTGCAAGGCAATACCCTTGCCTGCTGCTACTGCAATGCTGCTTGCAGATCAATACTGCTGCTCTACAAAACATTGGCCAAGGCCAAATACCCGACCCCATTCTCTTAATGCCACTGCTACATCCTTCACTCAACTTAACACTCGACTGATGGGTTCCCTATTACCTGGGCAAGAGACCCTCACACTACCCCTAATCTCTATCATACTGATACTTGTTATTTCCTAAGTAGGACAGGTGGTCTAAACCTAAGCCTCTATTCACACACTCCCTATCTCTGTTAATGCCCTGTTGCTAACCTGGGTTTCTTATACCTATATCAATAATAGCAGTGAACCCCCCTCTCATGTCTTTCTTCAACCATTCAATGATAGGCATCCCCTACTCAACTAACAGATAGCAGCAGCAACATGGTCATCACATATATCACACCATATCCTCAAGTCAAGGATACCCTAGCCAAACTTAAATCGGTTTGTATAAACTGATGTAGGGGTCAGTTCATGAACTGCTGCCTATTAGGTTCAGTCCAAGTGGACTGAACGCTCTCCACTTCAAATCCTCCATCATGTATCAGTAGGATGCCCCCAGAACATCTTTCCTTCACACACTAGTTTTGCTCAACTGAACCCCAATTCTAATCCTAATAGAATACTAGATATCCTACCACAAACTTCCATTCGAACCCCCAGGAAACTAACCTTAATCTGAACTAACCCTCAAGTGGCCTAGATACTCTGATACCTACTAAACCTATTCTCTGATACATAATGAAACTCTAAATCTGGACACTAACTAATGTATCACTATACATCCCCTTCACCTGCTAACTAACAATCTTAGGATACTGACAAACCCAAACAAAACCAACATCAAAACGTATGAATCTCAGGAATCAAACATTGCCAATTTGAAATATCCCCAAATCTGGAACATACACAGTCCTCATGGGAACATGAATTTTCGAAAGCCCAAAACAACAAAACTTCGAAATAATCACAGTAAAACAAGTGTACAGTGTATCTAGCAAACCCCATGTGTCCAATGGAGTCTAAATGTGTCCCAAAATCAGGACACGAAGTGTCCAAATTCGAAGTGGCAACATATCAGAAACTGGCAGTGAAGGCTGCCTCGTGCTTGCGTGTCGAGTCGTTGTGGACTCGACACAGGGCTCGATATGACCCGTGCTCGTGCACAGTCCTAGAGGGGACATAGGGGTACGTGTGTGTCACCCTGAAATAGGTCAACGTGTCACCGTGTCCCTGATACGAACGCGTATCAGGACGTGCCCATGCGCGTGTATGCGTGTGTGCAATTTCAGTGCGGGTGGGATTTCTCCCAATCCGCTCGATGAAATCCCCCCAAATTTTGTGTGTGTTGTGTCAGTTACTAGGCCCCCGTGTCCACCAGAAATCAGGACCTAAGTCGTCGTGTTGTGTCCTGTGTCAACCCCCAGCAGCAGGACAGCGCCCTTGGGCCTCGTGCGTGCGGTGCGTGTCCGATTTGGACACGAAGAACAACCTAAATCATGCTCAGTCACATACATATTTAATCTACACATGAAGAGCTACCCAAATATAAAATTTGTTTTGAAAACTAAGAACAAAAAGTTCTAAGAGGCATTTTGTCAAACACATAAACATACACATAGACACGTGTTCGATACGGACACCAAACGGACACAAAATCCACCCAAATTCCAGGGACAGCTAGGGGACTCCTAGATCTAGCCCGAAATGCAAAGAAAATGGAATTAAAATACAATTTAACGGATTTTACCTATAGGTGCAAAAAGCTTGAAAAAGCTCCAAATGGGGGATTCCTCCTTGCTAGCCAAAAGCTCCCAAATTGTCCCAAAGCTGGGATTAAACTCCAAAATCAGAAAATAGGAGAGTATTAGGCTCTAATGCAAGAAACTAGAGTGGAAAATGATTTAAAATGGAGAATCTATGGGTTGAGGAAGAATAGACAAACATTTCTTTTTCCTATGTGTTGAAATGATATGAAAGAGGCAAGAACTAATGAAGAGATTATTTATAGGGAAGGAAAATGACCTAGTGGCTGGTCATAAAGTGGAAATTAGGGTTAGGGTTTAGTCTAATGGGCTATGGGCCTAGTTGCACTAGCTAACTAGCTCAAGTCCTTAGCCTTTGGTCCAATGCAAAAATCCTCCTACTCTCTTCATGAAACTTAGCTAACTTAAGTCGACCAAGACCAACTTGAGTTAGATTAGGGTCCATACCATGTTAACTAAGTTACCAAGGTCAAGGTCAAAGTCTAGGACAGTCTCTTAAGTCACAGCTAGCAAAAGTCAAATTAACAATCACCAGTGCAATAAATCATGAAATAATTCAAAGAGGCCAATGACCAAAATACCCTCATGCTCAAAAGTAGAAATAAATTATTCTAATGACATGGTCAGGCTCTAGGTCAGACAGTCTCTCTGGTTACACTAGCAAGGCATCAAAATCACAAGCCATGACTTAAAACAGTTTTAAATTGATTTTAAAAATAATTAAAAATAACCAAAAATCATAATATGAAATAAATACAATTAAATAATATTTATAAATACAAAATTTCAAAAATATTCTCATCTGGAAAACTGGGTGTTACACTTCTCTACATATATATATATATATATATATATATATATATATATATATATATATATATATATATATATATATATATATATATATATATATATATATAGACACACACACATATTTATATATAAATACACACACACACATATATATATAGACACACACACACACACAATATATAAATAACACTCCACATAACACTAATACAAATATGAAGTTTAAAGTGTCTAAACCACTTAAAGGCAAAACTAATATTCTTGGGGTGTCCAAATTGGGGAAAACACTAGGACACAAACACAAATCAAAACTCTTCCTAGGACACACCAAATGGACTCAAACTTGACACGAATAGGGACAAAACCATGGAGATTAATCCTACTTGGTCAAAACTAATTTACATGATGAAAAAATGGAAATAGAGGATAGTTTGTACCTATTGGGAGATGGATCCCAATACAAAATCCTCCGACACGGCTCCGAAATAAAATAAATTGTTTAGGACACAACTCTTCTCCTCTTGCTCCCAAAAGCTTGTAGAAGCACCACTTGAGGTAGAGGGAGAGATCTATGGAAGAAAATTTGGAAATGAGACTTTGTTTGGAGATGATTCCCAGGGATTTCTCTTCTTTCTTTTGGAAGAACACTTGGAGAAGAAGGAGATGGAAGAAATTTGAAGTATGAAAGGAAGAAAAATGGGGGAGGGGTGGCCGACCATTAAAGGGGAGGTTTTGCCCATGGGAAATTACAAGTTTGTCCCTCCTCCTATTCTATGTGAAGGTTTAAGCCCTATTAGGGTTTGGGGGTTAGAAATGACCAAATAAAAATCATAATTAGGCCTAATCACTCATGTGGGATTAGGCCAAACTCCTAGACCTAGATGATGAGTTTGGTGGGCCATTGCTAATTAATGTGTTAAGCACAACTTAAGTCGAAATTCGCTGGAGTCCCGAAATAAGTCGGAATGAGATGAAATTCAAACCCGACTCCTATAATCATTAAATATTAACATTCATGAAATAAAAATCCCAAAATATTCAAAAATGGAAAATTACCATTTTACCCCTATCTTGGAAAAGTGAGGGTGACAAGTCTATCCACCTTAAAAAAATTTCGTTCTCGAAATTGAAGACAACAAACACAGGAATCACAATAGAAAATAAAAGAAATGGACTTATACCTCAGGGCTCGAAAAGATAAGAAAAATGATCCCACATATCGTCCTCCCTCTCCCAGGTAGACTCACCTGGAGAGTGATGTCTCCATGCAACCCGAACCAAGGGTATGACCTGGTTACGGAGCACCTTTTCCCTGCGATCCAGAATCTCCACTGGCTGTTCCGAATAGCTGAGAGTAGGTCCCACCTGTATCACTGAATGGTCCAATACATGGCTAGGATCTGCCATGTACCGCCACAGCTGAGATACATGGAACACGTTGTGCACTCCCTCGAGCTTAGGCGGCAAGTCCAGTCGGTAGGCTACTGCACCGATCCTCTCTATGATGGTGAAAGGTCCGATGCAGCGCGGACTATGCTTTCCACTGCCGCCAAAGCGAATCGTGCCACGTGTCGGAGATATCCTAAGAAATACCATGTCACCAGCCTAGACATAAGACAAAACTCAGCACATAACTAAACAAACAATCACAAACAAACACGACATGAAACTGAAACTAACCTCGAACTCTAACGGTCTTCGGTGACTATCGGTCCAATATTGCTGCCTATCCTGAGCCACCCGAAGTCTGTCTCTAATCAACCTTACCTTCTCGGCCGCATCAACAACCATCTCCGGCCCAAGAAGCACCCTCTCGCCGACATCGTCCCAAGCCAAAGGAGTACGGTATCTCCGTCCATATAGAGCCTCGAATGGCAACATCTCTATACTGGCCTGGTAGCTGTTCTTGTAAGCAAACTCTACCAGGTGAAGATGGTCCTTCCAAGAACCCCTGAGATTAAGCACACATGTGCGAAGCATATCCTCCAAAGTCTGGATAGTCCTCTCTGACTGCCCGTCTGTCTGAGGATGATAAGCGGAACTAAACTTGAGTGAGGTGCCCAAGCTAGTCTGTAAACTCCTCCAGAAGTGGGAAGTGAATTGACTATCCCGGTCTAAAACTATGCTCACCGGAACTCCGTACAATCTCACAATCTGACGAACGTACAGCTCTGTCAGCCTCTCCGTAGACAAACCCACTTTGAAAGGCAAAAAGTGGGCCGATTTGGTCAATCTATCAACGATGATCCAAACCACGTCTTTTCCTCCTGGCGATCATGGAAGTCCAGACATAAAGTCCATGGTGATGTGCTCCCACTTCCACTCGGGAATGGGTACCGCCTGTAGTAATCCACCTGGTCTTTGTCTCTCGGCCTTCACCTGCTGACACACAAGGCAACGAAATACAAACTGAGCTACCTCGCGCTTCATGTCATACCACCATACGTGCTCTCTCAGGTCCCTATACATCTTGTTGGCTCCAAGATGCATAGAATACTGAGAGCGATGCGCCTCCTGAAGAACCTCCTCCGGAAGCTCTCCATGTGGAACGCACATCCTAGTACCGTGCCGCAACGACTCATCTTTGGCTAAAGAGAAATCGTCGAACAGACCCCTCCGCACCTGCTCCCTGATGCTCCTCAGGGCAACATCATCATACTGCGCTGACCTGACTCTATCCATCAGCTCAGACTGAATCTGTAAACCCCACATCTGGATCTCTACGCCCGGAATAATGACCTCGATACCCAAACTATCCAGGTCGGCCAAAAGATAACGATCTGTCGTCAAGAACATAGCTACTGGATACCTGCTCAAGGCATCTGCAACTACGTTGGCCTTTCCCGGATGGTACTGCAGTGATATATCGAAGTCCTTCATCAGCTCTAACCGCCGCCTCTGTCGCATGTTCAGCTCCTTCTGAGTGAACACGTACTTCAAGCTCTTGTGATCTGTGAAGATCTCAACTCGCTCTGCGTACAGGTAATGCTTCCATAACTTCAAAGCAAAAATAACCGCGGCCAACTCCAGATCATGAGTAGGATAGTTCTTCTCATGAGGCCGTAACTGCCTAGATGCATAGGCAATCACCTTCCCGTGCTGCTGAAGAACACAACCCAAGCCCTTTCCTGAAGCATCATTGTAGATCGAGAACCCACCTGACCCAGATGGCAAGGTCAAGATCGGAGCTGAGGTTAACCGCTTCTTCAGCTCATCAAATGCAGCCTGACACTCATCAGTCCAGACGAACTCTACGTCCTTCCTGGTGAGGCTAGTCATCGGCTCTGCAATCCGCGAGAAGTCCTGAACAAACTTCCGATAATAGCCAGCCAAACCCAGAAAGCTCCGAACCTCGACAACTGAACTGGGAGTAGACCAAGACTCAACTGCTGAAATCTTCTTCTAGTCCACTGAGATCCCATGCTCGGTCACAACATGACCTAAGAACTCGACCTGGTCCAAGAAGAACTCGTACTTCGAAAGCTTCCCGTAGAGTTGCTACCTCCTTAGAGTCTCTAACACAACTCTCAAATGCTCCTCATGCTCCTCCTGCATCTTCGAATAGATCAAGATATCATCTATGAAGACTACCACGAATTGTCAAGGTACTGATGGAATACCTTGTTCATCAAGTTCATGAACACCGCTGGAGCATTGGTCAACCCAAATGGCATCACTGTAAACTCGTACTGGCCGTATCGAGTCTGAAATGTCATCTTAGGAATGTCATCCCGCCTCACCTTCAGCTGGTGATACCCGGACCTCAAGTCTATCTTCAAAAATACCTTCGCCCTACTCAGCTGATCGAACAAATCGTTGATCCTCGGCAAAGGGTATCTATTCTTGATAGTGAGATTATTGAGCACCCGGTAATAAATACACATATGGGCCGTACCGTCCTTCTTCGGCATAAACAGGACTGGCGCTCCCCACGACGAAGAACTGGATCTGATAAACCCCTTGTCTTGTAGCTCGTCGACTTGCTTCTTCAGCTCTATCAACTCGCTGTTGTTGACCCTATAGATGTGCTATAAAATGGGCTCGGCACCCGGCACCAAGTCTATAGAGAACTTAATATCCCTGTATGGCGGCATCCCCGGTAACTCCTCGGGAAAGACATCCGAGAAGTCAGCTATCAACGGATGTGGCAAGTCCTGTCCTGCCGACAAAGCTCCATAGAATCCAGCCTCCGGCTCCGCTGCTCCTCGAGCAAACTCGATCTCTGGCTCTTCCGGTAGCCTAAAAAGAACTATGCCTCCTCTACAATCTATACTAGCATGGTGTATGCTCAACCAATCCATACCGAGTACCATATCGTACCTCGGAAGGGGCATTACGAGCAGACACGCACTCAAGTCCCGGCCTTCCAGGGTAACTCTCCGCCCCTTGTAAATATTATTAACCAGGATAATGTCTCTCTCGGTCATAATCTTCCAAGTCCTACCCATATACTCAGCAATAATGTTGTGTCTCAGAGCAAAGAAAACAGACACAAAACTTTGAGTGGCACCAGAATCAAATAAGACAAAAGCAGGGAAAGAATCAAGGAGAACATGACCTGCCACAACATCACCCACTGGCTCTACCTCCTCCTCTGCTGTTGTCACGCCCCGCTCCCGTAGGAGCGATCGTCCTCGCTAAGGCGTGATGTCGCACGGGCCTAGGTTGCGCCCGTGCAAGGCTAAGTCTAGAAACGGCCGATTTGAGCTCGGCCACAGAGTCGCACAGAGTGTCCCCATTTACAGCGAAAAGTAAATGAACACAAGTTGAAGCAAATTCAAACTCTTTATTGATTTCCAAGAAGTTTACAAGCGGCGCTAGGCCGAGTTTACAAGTCTCTCAAGCTTTCTCTCTCTGAAACATAAAAGGCGTGCCAAGTGGCTTACAAGATAGAGTGATTCATGGCGATGTTCCGATACATTATGCTCTGTATATGGTGCTTCAGCTCCTTGTAATGCTCCAAGGCTCCAGAGTTGGCTCTGCACCTTAGCACGTTCGAGGGAAGCTTCGTACTCGATGTCGTCTCCTGCTTCCTGCAAGCAATCTGTGGGGTTATCAGTACATTGTTATGCACTGGTGGGGAGGCTAGCTCGCCCACAATGTTATTATTACCAAACACGTTCTATTTACTTTTGTGCACCGTCTATCTTTCATTGTCTTTCTAATCTTGCCTTAGGAGCAGTTTTATGGCATATTTCATAACCTATCTCGTGTTGCTGAATTCAATGTGTTGTATGGAAATACATGCACGACTTACCCATACTTACCGTCCGGCCTTCCCTGTCCAAAGTAAACCAAGTTAGTCAATAATTCATGTAAACTTTCAATGTCAAGTGCGTGTCCATGCCTCAGGTCCTAGCACGTCGTAGGCGCATTTTCTAACTCATTTACACGTAGTCCTCTCGATCATTTGGTGTGTTATATTCAAGCCTATTCAGAAGGCGCTTCATTCAGTTAACTTAGACTACTTTGTTTCAATGTAAGGACTTATACGTGGATTGCCACCAGCAAGCCCACTTAATCTATATGCACCAGTCGCTGGCATGTCAGCCATTTAGACATTTTATTTTGGTATTCTCATCTATCAAGTGTGATGGCTGGTACACCTTGATAGACTATTGAAGTACCGGCCCTACGTTTGGTTATGTGCCCAAGCCCGTATACCTGTCCGCCCGTAAGCCATGATTCCGTCTAGGCCGGCCACGAAATCATCGTTCGTTGCCTTGGAATCCTTTCACTCGTGCACGAGTCCGTCTACGACCATTTCGTATTGTCTAGTTATTTTAACTTAACGGCTGTCTTTGAGCCATAGGCTGTCACTGAGCCATAATGTGTTATCGACCAGGTTGGCGTTCGTACAGCGCGGGTAGCGAGCCCCGTTGTACGTGCCCATCATACTTGTCGCTAACCATTCTTTTCCTTCTTATCTTTCATTCTTTCTTTCACTTGTTCGTTCATTCATTAATTCATTCACATATTCATTCATTCTCATATTCATTCATTCATTTGTTGATTCATTCATTTACTTACTCATTCATTCTTTCATTCATACATTATACAACTTCCCATACGGGAGTCGTCTTGGCGACCCATCGGTCCCGAAGTCTTCCAATGTTGCTATACTCTACTCGGTACGACTATGTCGATAGTCTTCCGTTTTATTATTGTAAACCATTCATTGTTTCATTGTTGAACGCATAGAAAACTTGAATGTAAGCTTGTGCCTTAGCACGAGCGTGGAGCGCGGTACGAGAGTTCCTATATTTTCCAAGTTCTTTTCCATATTCTAAACAAGCATACAAGATGGGATTATTCCCTTAGCTAGGTGCGTTGAGTCATTTATTAGCATGTGCGATATTATCGTCTAGCGATTCTAGCAATAGTATCCGTATTGTTAAGTGTCTAGGCTAAGCAAAGACGGGTTCATCGGAGCCACCCACCTTAGCGATGTTCGCATCGGCCGAGCGATACTCCGAGCGCGCCTTTGAAAGTCTTAGTCTGGATTCATCCTTGACGGGCCAATATAAGCCTTGCATCGATTCTTCATTAGGTCGATGCCAACTCTTCGGGTAGACGGCTCGTTTGAGTCGTTGCACTTGCCGTTTGAATCGGCGTTCCGCTAGGGCGGAGCGGGTCATTACATAATATACCACTTAAAACAAGTCTCGTCCTTGAGACTTCCTGAGTGCAGGTCATCCTACCGTTCCTTAACTCATGTCGTGTCCGTATTTTAGACAATTCCTATCGAATGGCTTTATCGTTCTATGGCATCGAACTATACTCGATACCTTCCATATTTTACGTTGTATACGTTTGGTGAATTTTATCGAATGACTGTTCACTCATTTTAGATTTGATGATGCTTATTCAATTGTCATATTTCTTCGACTTGGTTGCTATTTCGACGTGTCATGGGACTGAAATGGTCGTACGAGGTACGTTGTAATTTATCACACGCGAGGGACGTAGGCTGAGGCAAACTCACTTTTGTTTACGCACATCTCAACACCCACTTGCAGCTGTATTCGAGTTCATCATATCGCTGAGTTTGAATCGTGCACGTATTCAAGGCATCCCTCGAATACGTACATTTCAATCAAGCTTAGCGATTAGCGAAGTCGGACAAGCTACTCGTGATAGTCTCGATTTGTCGATCGTTTTACTCTTACTTCGATTAAAATCGAACCCATGTGTGTATCACTATCATTTATCTCGGTCCTCGAGATGATCCGATTCGCTTCTTAAGCATTCTTGTCTACGAAATTAATACGATTTCTTTTTAGCGAAGTCGACCAAGTCTAAGTAAATTTCTGTTCGATTCAAAATCAAGTATTGCACTGTCATCGAGTATGTCTTCCTATCAATGATTCAATTCGTTATCCCAACTTTACTTGCACAATATCGATTTCATATCATTCACTTGTTTAGGGCCAATCTCGTTGTCGTTCACGCACACCCCCAGTTCCACGTCCTACTCTAAGTCTTGTTGCCCCAAGTCTATCGTCTGTCCAGACGATACTGTAATGTCAATCGAACAGGTTCAATCACTCGGCATAGGGTCATCCGCCTATCCGCTAGGTCAGCTCACAAGGTTATAGGTACAAGTCAAGTTCGTGGCTTATCGTACAAGGTTGTTGCACGACGCTCGCCCCAAATCCTATGGTCAAACCATTTTGTTCGTTCGTACGGGAGTTTCTACCCAAGTTTGCTCCACTCAAATTTTTAAACATCAAGCAGCGTTCACCCTATTCGCATCAACACATTCTCCATTCTAAGTTCGAGCTCGTCAGGAATGTCATCCTACGACAGGTTATCCTTAACCAAATCCTCGACATGTTAATATTGTGCGCCCACACTAGCAATTATCGTAGTCTATCTCTTCACGTGAACATGCGAATCATATCCTACATGTTTCTTACATGCTCGACATGCATTATACTGTTCTTATATATCTCACATGATGGTTACTGGGACATGGGAGAAACTGATAGTTGAGTACGTGATCATGCCCCCTTCTTCCGTACGTATGTACCGAGCAAGGTCGCATTACATGCTACCTTGTCGTAGGCGTATCTCACGTATTTGTGCGTATGTACATCTATTGCTTGTGCACTTGCATGAAAGTATATTTTATTACATGATACTTGTACACCGGTACATTTTATACCTATTGACGATCACGTACCTGCTCCAGTTTTAAATATTATATATATATATGTGTCGCCATGACAAATGTATCTACTACATGATAAACTGTGATATGCCATGATTCTATTTATTACATCTCTTCTTGTCACACCCCGCTCCCGTAGGAGCGATCGTCCTCGTAAGGCGTGATGCCGCACGAGCCTAGATTGCGCTCGTGCAAGGCAGTTCCATAATGGCCGATTACATCGGCGGCGACGGGGTCGTCGCACAGAAGTCCCAAGCAGAAACATTGAAACATTACAGCGGAAATTTAGAACAAGCACACATGAACACAAGTCATTCAAAAGAAGCTCTTTATTGATATTGAATACATGATTACATTTGTGGGCGCAAGGCCAAATTACAAGTCTCTCGTGCTCACTTTTCTCTCATTTACAATTTACTCTGCTCTCTCTCATCTCTCGATACAATTGCTTGAGCCAGCGGAAGCTTCGGAAGGCGATGTTCATACATTATGTCCTGTATAAGTCTTCAATCCACGCGGTCGTATGCTTAGAATCGCCAAGGAACTCCGTGCCTCGACGCATCCAAGCGAGCTCCGCGCCACGAGCTTCTACCTGTGCCTGCACATGAACACTGTGTGGGTGTCAGTACTCAGCTGTACTGGTGGAGTGAGCTTCTCGCCCACCCATACATAACCGACACGTTTATTTTCTTTGTGTAGCTTAAACCCTTTCGATTGTCTTTCTAGTCTTGCCTTAGGATCAGTTTTAAGACTTGACGTCTAACCAACTCGTTAAGCGACGACATAGTCGTGCTATCATGCCAACGTGTATTCCGATCGAGGCAGTGCCTCATCGCTTAGGTACTTGACCAAACTTTAACTCGGGACGGTAGGGTCGTGCCATATTCTATTCGCAACTTAGACATATTCAAGACAACGTTATGCCGAGGAGCAACTTACGCGAACTCGGCCGTGCCAAGACTTTCACTTAAACTCAAGTTCACTAGGCCAATTCTCGTGCCAACGATCAAATGCCAAGACGACAACGGGATGACTCGTGCAGGTCGTGCCTCTAGACCTTGCTTAGACTTGTTCGTGCTTTAAGATTGAGGCCGCGCCTCGCAATATATCAAGACTTATCATGCTACCTCCTTGCGGCCTTCCTGATCGACTCATTTGCTAACTTAGACAAGACTTGTGAATCATAGTGTTGATTTCATAAATATCTCAATGCCATCTATCGTGCCAAGCACGGTGCCTATGTCGCAGCCCAGTCTTAGGCCCAGACCTTGTGTTACCGACTAGACCTGCATTCAAGCTCTAGACCCAAATCCAAAGGCATACACGCGGTGTGCCGCTATCTGCCGACACATCTACATGAGTGGTCACTAGCAATTTCAAGCTATCTTGGACACGGCTCGGCGGGGGTATCGGTCTGCCCTTCTAAGGGTAGCTAGCCCCGGAAGCGCCGATACTCCCATGCGGTTATCCGGCATCCTGGTTGAGCCGCACTCGCTTCCCCCGGGCGAATGATCCCGGTGCCCCGGTGCAGATCATTCGAGAAGACTACACCTTATCGACAAGTTGTCCAATGACCATGCAAGACCCAATTCGATCTATCAAATCCTTCCTTAACATGACCATGCATTCCTTCTTTCTATCGAGACTTAACGAGACTCCCAAGTCGGGGGACCGATCTCGTGTGCGGGACACATCAAGACATAACGAGACTTCCAAGCCGGGGGACCGATCTCGTGTGCAGGACTTATCAAGACATAGCGAGACTTCCAAGTACGAGGGACCGATCTCGGCGACAACCAGTCGCGTGGACTTCCTTTGATCATGGCAAGCTTTCCACTAAACTGACCGTAGCTCGTGCCTTAGACAGGCCTGGTTCTATAGGCGACGCTATCACTCAAGTCATATACTTATATGACGAGCCTTGTTCTCAAGGGACTATGTGACTTGACAACCGCAGATAGAGCGGGACAGTGCTAGAAATGGCTTTGATAGCCCAACGCAACTCTTGTCTAACTTATTCGGACAATGACTCGACGAGCAAAGGCTACGCCGAGCTTCGTATCGATGGAACGTGCTATGCACGGGGTCGACTTGAACAACCAAGTTCGTGCCTAGACTTAGCCAACGAGCCGTGCAAGACGACTTAACTTACGGGACGTGCGAAGGCTATGCCAAGCCTTGCGGGATAGGACCGTGCATGCTTTATTAGCATTCATGCGTGCGACGCCTAGGACTTAGGCTGATTCGAGTGTTGGGATAAAACGACGGGACCGTGCATGCTTCACCAAGCATTCACGCAGGCAACGCCTAAGGCTTAGGCTACTTTGAGTGTCGGGGCAACTTAACAACTTGAGCCAACTTCCTTCTCCCAAGCCATGGAAACGAAGGATCGAGTGTCATTTGAAAGCACGCTGAGCCGACTTCTATGTTGACTGTGGGACCATTTTCCACGTTCTAAGACATTCTGACCTGACGGGATTATTCCCTTAGCTATGTTGGTGCGTAGCTTTTAGATTAGCCTACCAGTGCAAGTTAAAAACATGCGCATTATTAAGTGAAGGCTAAGATGTGGCAAGTTCACCGAAACTATCCCACCTGTGCGAGAAGTCGCCTTGGACGAGCGAGCCTTCGAGCAGCCGTTGCAAGACTAAGTTCCAACGCCGTCGGCGTTTCGATTTCTCCGATTGACTTTGCGGGACGGGGCACTACAACGTACACCACTCAGAACAAGTTTCGTCCTCGAGACTTTCCTGAAGGCAAGCCATCCTACCATTTCTATGGCCAAGACTTAATCGTACACATTTCGCCAATGCGTTCCTCAATTCCCAGCCACGCTCTCTTGACTATAAATCCTTCCGTTAACATGATTTCAAGATCTCGACACACTCCCATCTTTCAAGTCTTGCTTGAACTCATTGTATCACTTGACGGGATCGTGTACGCATTCCAGGCGTCCCCAGAACACATGCATTCAGCCAAGCCGCATGATAGAGAATTTGTCATTCTCACTCGAGTCGCCTCGTGCACATATCCAGGCGTCCCTGAAATATATGCATGTCAGCCGAGTCTCGTGAGCAGGGTTTCCTACGTTCGTGATTCATGCTATCCATTCAAACCAATCCTCAAAATCAATTCTTCAATTGACAACTCTTACAACAGGGGCGTTTCGCCTAACCGCTAGGCCAATCTTTGCGAGGCTAAGTCAATGTCAGGATTGGAATCATAGTTCTCCAACAATAATGCCAATACTTACCCCAATCCTAGGGTCAAACCATAGTCGGTAGTACGGGGTTTTCTACCCAAGCTCGCGTCACTCAGATTTCTAAACATCGAGCATGATCACCTATTCGCATCAATACATTCGTTGTACAAATTCGAATCCACTCAAATCACCAACTCTAACCAATTCATGTATTCGATCACGAGATCGTCTAGCTCGACAATACGTTGTGCCCCAATCTCACGCGAGTCCGATTATCCACGGCGGCTCATGAATCACCATGTAACGCACCCGCGGAATAATCATCCTCATCGGGGCGTAACTCTTGTTTGAGTTTAGACTAACTCATTTTCGATACGCGGATTGGACCTACTCAATCCTCAAGTTCAATTCTTCAAGCACACAAATCCATTTTCGAGTCACCTTCGCGTCAAACCACAAATCGAAGCACACAAATTGTCACGCCAAGCTAGGTCAATCACCCCCGCTGTATGAATCACCATACCAGCGCTCACGCGGAGTGATCGCTCTAATCGATGCGACGCATGTGCGAGGCTGGGGTTGCGCTCGCATAAGACAAAAATGTCGAAGTTGTGGTTATCGACGAAGCAAATCCAACCATTTTTATTTTCATCTAAGCCAAGATCTCAGTTCTATAGTTCGTTCATAATTCGTTCAACTAGGAAATCCTCGAGCCATGTCTATCATTTCCTCGATACCTTTCAATATCCCGAGTATAGCATCCATCGAAATAATGACATTTGCACGATCGTCATTTGCCGAGTCAGAGTACCCCCAAGTTATCGCATATTGATCTTTGATACACCTCAATACCATCGACGATATGCGTAACCTGACGATCTTTCTTTGCAACCAATTTCGAGTCGTGCGTTGATGCTGTCGTCCGAGTTGGATATTCCACCATTCCTCGATATTCAAGATCAAGTTCAGTTGCTCTTCCTCAAACTCGTTTCAAGATCGTTGTTCAAAACTCAAGTCACATTTCATTTGCATCAATCCGATATCGTACGCACGATCCTCTAAGTTTCCTCGATCAAGACCATTCATTTTCATTCATCGTTCTGAATCATTTTCCAACACGCATTGCCCATTCACAAGTTTTTCGAACGAGATGCTCGTTCGGGACATTCGAAGTCACGACCAACAAAGCGTAACGCGTTCTAAGTCTTTGCGCGATCGCATCGCCTCGTCGACATACTCGTTATCCTCAATATATACTCGAATAATTTCTAAGAAAAATCCATACACCACTCGGATTCGAGCTATATGATCTAGTCGTCAATCACGTTCGCGTCATTCGCTAAGACCCCCTTCGAATTCGTTTGACGAATCCCTAGCGTAATCGTTTGCGTCATATCGACGCGCTAAGTCGTTCGCACTATTTCCTCAAAATCCAAGCCAATCTTCCGTGTATGTCTAAGCGTTAACTCGATAGCGTTATTAGCGATAGAGACTCTAAGTGTAGCTTCGTTCCCGGCCGAGCGGTACTTGATATCCCTCGCAACTCGTTTGCACCAAAAGTCGAGGTGTGTGATACGCGACGCAACTTAGCCAAAAGGTCGTGCGTATGGCTATCCCGTGCGGACTATATTCGAGTTTGTACGCTCAATTGCTAGGGTCAACGCATGACTAGTTAGGCACGCACGCGACATGTTAACTTAGCATGTGTTCTCTATCGAGTCATATTTAACATCGTTCGGCACAAAGGCCTACAGATGCATCCGATGATAGCCTACCAATACGTTTGGTTGAACGCTTGTACGAGCTTTTGAAAATATTAGACTTATTATATAGAATATCCCAAGACACAATGAGAGAGAGCGTACACTTCTTTTGTTTCGAAACCGAGCTTTCAAAAATGAGAGATCGATGTGAAGTCCAAGGACGTAAAGCCGTGCTCTGATACCATTATGTCACACCCCGCTCCCGTATGAGCGATCGTCCTCGCTAAGGCGTGATACCGCACGAGCCTAGATTGCGCTCGTGCAAGGCAGTTCCATAATGGCCGATTACATCGACGGTGACGGGGTCGTCGCACAGAAGTCCCAAGCAGAAATATTGAAACATTGCAGCGAAAATTTAGAACAAGCACACATGAACACAAGTCATTCAAAAGAAGCTCTTTATTGATATTGAATACATGATTACATTTGTGGGCGCAAGGCCAAATTACAAGTCTCTCGTGCTCACTTTTCTCTCATTTATAATTCATTATACTCTCTCTCATCTCTCGATACAATTGCCTAAGCTAGCGGAAGCTTCGGAAGACGATGTCCATACATTATGTCCTGTATAAGTCTTCAATCCATGCGGTCGCATGCTTAGAATCGCCAAGGAACTCCGTGCCTCGACGCATCCAAGCGAGCTCCGCGCCACGAGCTTCTACCTGTGCCTGCACATGAACACTGTGTGGGTGTCAGTACTCAACTGTACTGGTGGAGTGAGCTTCTCGCCCACCCATACATAACCGACACGTTCATTTTCTTTGTGCAGCTTAAATCCTTTCGATTGTCTTTCTAGTCTTGCCTTAGGATCAGTTTTAAGACTTGACGTCTAACCAACTCGTTATGCGACGACATAGTCGTGCTATCATGCCAACGTGTATTTCGATCGAGGCAGTGCCTCATCGCTTAGGTACGTGACCAAACTTCAACTCGGGACGGCAGGGTCGTGCCACATTCTATTCGCAACTTAGACATATTCAAGACAACGTTATGCCGAGGAGCAACTTACGCGAACTCGGCCGTACCAAGACTTTTACTTAAACTCAAGTTCACTAGGCCAATTCTCGTGCCAACGATCAAATGCCAAGACGACAACGGGACGACTCGTGCAGGTCGTGCCTCTAGACCTTGCTTAGACTTGTTCGTGCTTCAAGATTGAGGCCGTGCCTCGTAATATATCAAGACTTATCATGCTACCGCCTTGCGGCCTTCCTGATCGACTCATTTGCTAACTTAGACAAGACTTGTGAATCATAGTGTTGATTTCATAAATATCTCAATGCTATCTATCGTGCCAAGCACGGTGCCTATGTCGCAGCCCAATCTTAGGCCCAGACCTTGTGTTACCGACTAGACCTGCATTCAAGATCTAGACCCAAATCTAAAGGCATACACGCGGTGTGCCGCTATCTGCCGACACATCTATATGAGTGGTCACTAGCAATTTCAAGCTATCTTTGACACGGCTCGGCGGGGGTATCGGTCCGCCCTTCTAAGGGTAGCTAGTCCCGGAAGCGCCGATACTCCCATGCGGTTATCCGGCATCCTGGTTGAGCCGCACTCGCTTCCCTCGGGTGAATGATCCCGGTGCCCCGGTAGAGATCATTCGAGAAGACTACACCTTGTCGACAAGTTATCCAATGACCATGTAAGACCCAATTCGATCTATCAAATCCTTCCTTAACATGACCATGCATTCCTTCTTTCTATCGAGACTTAACGAGACTCCCAAGCCGGGGGACCGATCTCGTGTGCGGGACACATCAAGACATAACGAGACTTCCAAGCTGGGGGACCGATCTCGTGTGCAGGACTTATCAAGACATAGCGAGACTCCCAAGTACGAGGGACCGATATCGGCGACAACCAGTCGCGTGGACTTCCTTTGATCGTAGCAAGCTTTCCACTAAACTGACCGTAGCTCGTGCCTTAGACAGGCCTGGTTCTATAGGCGACGCTATCGCTCAAGTCATATACTTATATGATGAGCCTTGTTCTCAAGGGACTACGCGACTTGACAACCGCAGATAGAGCGGGACAGTGCTAGAAATGGCTTTGATAGCCCAACGCAACTCTTGTCTAACTTATTCGGGCAACGACTCGACGAGCAAAGGCTACGCCGAGCTTCGCATCGATGGAACGTGCTATGCACGGGGTCGACTTGAACAACCAAGTTCGTGCCTAGACTTAGCCAACGAGCCGTACAAGACGACTTAACTTACGGGACGTGCGAAGGCTATGCCAAGCCTTGCGGGATAGGACCGTGCATGCTTTATTAGCATTCATGCGGGCGACGCCTAGGACTTAGGCTGATTCGAGTGTTGGGGTAAAACGACGGGACCGTGCATGCTTCACCAAGCATTCACGCAGGCGACGCCTAAGGCTTAGGCTACTTTGAGTGTCGGGGCAACTTAGCAACTTGAGCCAACTTCCTTCTCCCAAGCCACGGGAACGAAGGATCGAGTGTCATTTGAAAGCACGCTGAGCCGACTTCTATGTTGACCGTGGGACCATTTTCCATGTTCTAAGACATTCCGACCTGACGGGATTATTCCCTTAGCTATGTTGGTACGTAGCTTTTAGATTAGCCTACCAGTGCAAGTTGAAAACATGCGCATTATTAAGTGAAGGCTAAGATGAGGCAAGTTCACCGAAACTACCCCACCTGTGCGAGGAGTCGCCTCGGACGAGCGAGCCTTCGAGCAGCCGTTGCAAGACTAAGTTCCAACGCCGTCGACGTTTCGATTTCTCCGATTGACTTTACGGGACGGGGCACTACACTTCTCATTCCATGCTCAATATTTTCAGTTTGTAGAAGCAGTACTTGCTCCCGTCCTGACAGGATAATATTGTAGGCATATTGTCCGAGAAGGAGATGCTATGTGATACTTTTTATGAGGCCACTACCGAGGACCAGGTCTTAGCTCCTGAGGAAGTCCCCGCAGGGAACCTCGCCTAGTTGCTACATTAGCTATCTTGGACTTAGACGTTTGGGTAATTATGAACTTATATTTGGGTACTGGACTTTGTCTCCAGTTTTTATACTTTGGAAGTGTAATAACCAACTAAACATGTTTGTTTTCGCTTATAGATGTTGTATTGTGATGAACCCTTAAAATGCTATAATAGAACTGTTAGCACACTTAGAACCATATTGTATATCTCCGAGAACAGCTTACTACTCTTTAACCCAAGCGTAGGCTGGACACGGCTCGGTCCGACCCAACAATTTGGGTAGCGGGTCGTGACACAATCCCCTGGTTAAGGCACCCCCCTTCCATGCCCCTAAGTCTCAAGCTCTCCGCCAATATAGCCTTTACGGTCCACCCCAACTCCTCCTTATCAGTTGAACTAACAAATGTCCATATTTCAAATTATTATTATGGTCTCGAATAAATCAAGAGTCAGGAGTGGAACTTAGAATCCGAGCTCACTCGCTGTCAATTCCAGAGATAAACACTTCCGAACACGATATCCTCTCTTTTTGGAGTCAAGGGCGAGGAGCAACCAAAATTAGCTCCGACTAAGACAACCCAACCTTCTGGGCTGGCCCTGCATGGTATATACATCATTTTTCTAGATTTCTTTGATATTTTCCCCACCCCTCTTTAGTGATTTTCTTTCATTATTTCTCATTATCTAAACCCTGGTCAACTTGGATGTTTTTTCCTAAAAATTTCTTGTATTTAAGTTTTCTTTGGGAATTTTTTCCATTTTTTTTGGAAGCTCCGACTTTCTTTTGATATATATATGATTTTTTTTTCAATTTCGGAGTCCAAGTCTTTTGAGATGATTTCTTTTTCTTTGGAGATTTCTTCAATTTTGGAGCCTCGGCTTTCTTGAAATGGTTTTTACAGCTTTGTTTTTTTAAAAAAATTAATGATGAAGTCTAATTTTTCTTTTCTTTTCCACTCCACGATAGACTTGTTTTTACCAAGTTACAACTTGCAGAGTTGTGTTGAAGAATATATACTTTTTTTATTACGTATTTTTCTAGTTTTAGCTAAAGTTAGTAATGGCATTTCACAAGCTTGATAGTGTTATAAATATTAGCCAAGAGTGCTAATAAAATTTGATGTCAATTTAGGTTAAAATGTAGCCCCACTTTTAACACATCAATGCATCCCGTATTTTAGAGTGTCCTACTTCCTACGTGGACTCATTTTCTTTTCTAGATAATAAAAATAAACATCTAAAGCGGATTGAATCAGATCCCAGCCCACTGTGATCAACATGCAACATAGAATTAAAATCATCAAAAGAATAAGATAGAATATTGTTTCGTTTGCATCTCTGTGCACGTACAATATTATTCGTCCCACCTTCTCTATAAAAGTCTCACGAAGGACAATTTTTATGGGGCTATCTAGAACACCCTAGAGTTGTGTTGATACATCTGAAAAATCTTTCTGAAGATTTTTATTTTAGAAGATCCGAATCTTTCCATCATGTAAATATTTACCATAATAGCTTGTAAATATCTAGAAAGTAATACATGTTAGATGTAGGACAAGTGGCATCATCTTAACCACTTATGTAATGTGAGACCCTTGGGCCTATATAAAAAACATGGGTCTCGTTCCATAAAAGGCTTGAATATATGAGCCCACGAGGATTGGAGCCATGTGTAGGAAAATACACTCCAGGCCAAACTAAAAGGGACACTACTTCCACAATATTAGTACCAAATCTTAAGAAGATGGTGATTATAGACATTGACCCAAACATAAGCTTTGACACTTTGTGTCCGAGCACAATTAGGACTTTTCGCTTTCACAATAGGACAAAAAAATTATAGAGAACAAAGTCGATCTTGAGAGAATCAGATTTTATGGACCAAGACTCCGTTTGGTTCACGGATTCAAAAAATTTGAAAAGAAAAATTATTCTTTTTTTTTGTTTGGTAGCTACAAGCATGAAAAATATTTTTCTGACATAGAAAAAAATAGGAAAGAAAATGGATCCTATCAAGACCCATTGGATTCATTTTTCCTCCTCCTTTTTCAGCATTAATTACAAAACATTATGACAAAAATAGTATTGAGTTATTGCCTATTTTACCAATTAATTCGTTGTATTATATTGACTATAATTATGTTGACATTGTATATTATTGAAATAATGATATATATTTTCTTTCCTTTTGGAAGAAAAATCAAATATTCTTTTTTAAATGTTTTTCTCGTTATACCAAATAAAAGAATTTTTTTTTTTTGATAGGAACTCTAATTTCCATCCCCATAAAACCCGTGAACAGATTTAAGAAATTGGAATTAAAAAAATGTTTATTTTATTTTTGTTTGGTAGACATAAACTTGAAAATTATTTTTCTAACACAAGAAAAGAAAAGAAAATATGGTTCCTCTCATAATAGAACCTATATGATTGATTTTCTCTTCGCCTTTTTTAAGTATTTTTTATGAAAATTTAATATGACAATAATTTTGCTTAATGTGTTATTGTCTATTTTAACTATTACTTTTGAATTTTTATGATGTTATTTGTATTTTAGAATACAAGAATATCACTAGAACATTCATTCTTTTTTTTCCTTTTTTGCACCAACCAAACACAGGAAGTAAAATTAAAATGCTTTCCTTTACCTTACCAAACACGTAAAATAAACACATGATAGAAATTCATCCGCCTAAATTGAAGAATAAAACGGATGGAAACGAGACCGTGCACGCTTCCTCCTCAACCGTCAGATTGTACGGAGATGTGTGCGCGCACATATTTTCATGCAATTTACAGTCGACATGGAAGAAGGTACACATAAGGGCCGGCCCACGGGATTGGGTTGTCCCATCCGAAGCTAGTTTCGGCTGTACCTTGATCCTTTATTGCGGGCCAATCCTGGAGGGCCACCCGCGACCCCGATGCCTGTTGCGGTCACGCTGAGTCTGAGGATTGTCCAAATCCGAAGTCTTGTCTGTCTTACCTTGTTGGAACGCGGTGTTATCCGAACCAGAGTTGGTCCATAAGGTACGATATTGAATTGGACCCACATACCTTGAAAGAGGATTCCCATGTAAGATCCGAACCAATTCTAATAATCTACATCTTATGATTCTATTGCCTATCCGATGTGAAACTAAATTACCAACTCTATTATCATTTTCCTTTTTTGAACGCTCAACCGACGAGATACATACTAACGTACCTCATGGTCGACTTTGGGTGCACGATGAGTCCGATACAATGCAAACTCGTAAAAAGCTACATAGAGCCCCCGGGACAACAAGGGCATGAAAAAAGAAGCTTACACTTGTCCATCAAAAACCAAACAAAGAACTCATTCTCCCTCCCTCCTCCCTCCCTCTCATATGCAATAGATCTCTCCCTCTCCTTCTCCTTCTCCATAGCTAAGCTCTCTCCACCACCACCACCACCACCACCACCAATGAAGCAGAAGCAGAAGCTGCAGCAACAGCAGCAGCCCCTGACCCAGCAAAGCCACCCCCACCGCGCCGGCGGCATCGACCGCAAGCGCATCCTCTCCCTGACCCTCCTCTCCTCCGTCCTCCTCCTCCTCCTCCTCTTCCTCCCCCCCTCCCTCCTCGCCCTCCGCTACCCCCCGCGCTTCGTCGAGTCCAAGCTCCGGCCCATCCACCCCCACCGCCGGGGGGCCGGGCCCCCCTCCTCCCCGCCCCGCCTCGCCTACCTCGTGTCCGGCTCCGCCGGGGACGCGGAGGCCCTCAAGAGGGCCCTCGCGGCCCTCTACCACCCGCGCAACCTCTACGTGGTCCACCTCGACCTCCACGCTCCCGAGGCCGAGAGGGAAGGCCTGCGCGCCTGGGTGGAGGCCCACCCGGTGTTCTCCCGCGTGGGGAACGTCAGGATGATCGCCAGGGCCAACCTGGTCACCTACCGCGGGCCCACCATGGTCACCAACACGCTCCACGCCGCCGCCGTGCTGCTGCGGGAGGGCGGCGAATGGGACTGGTTCATCAACCTCAGCGCCTCCGACTACCCCCTCGTCACCCAGGACGGTAATGCCAATCCTCCTCCCCACTGAAACTCTTATCATGTATTGGGATTATTATTCTAGCTAGTTCGTCACGTCAATGCGGTCTGCTGCGCACGGTCCCCCTTCCACTCAGTTCGTAAGACATCCTGTTTGACTTAATGTGTCGAGAAAAAAAAAATTACGATTGCCATATCTTACATTTCTGTCTTGTCTAGACTCTTTGGGTCTGCTTGACAATTATAGGAGTAGCGGTTATGGAGTGTTTTTAGAGTACCGATTATGAGGGGTTCGATTTTAGATGGTCTAAGTAGCGACTTTTAAACCAGCCAAACTCATGCTTGATAATTCATTAACGGACGGTTTTGAAAGTTTTTTTACACGAATAAACTTACCTATATGCCCATATAAAAATAAAACAGTCCCAAGGCGCGAGAATTGTGACCCAGTCCACACCTCAATCAGGAGCTAGAAGTCCATATTTGATCAAAATAATAGAAACACATTGAATAATAGAAATGGCGGATTAAAGTAGAAGATAAAGATTTTAAAAGTTTACCGGAAAAAGTAGCCATAGTTTGGAAGAAGTAGAAGAGAAGCAATATGTGGAAAAAAGAAGAAGGTATAGTAGTAGTAGTTATAATTATATATTTTTAGCAAGGATATAAATGAAATAAAATAATATAATTTTTCAAAACATAACGATTTTGGGTGTTTATAAAGACCAACCAAATTATATTACACCGACTTTGAGAGGTTTTTAAGCCGACCAAAATCAATATCTCAAAAAAATTAACAAACAAGAATTCTCATAAACACTGTTTAAAAATACCTCCAAATCGGTAAAAACATCGTTACGAAGCAGCGTTACCAAGCATACCCTCATGGGAGAAAGGGCGGAGCTACATGGTAGCAAGTAGAGTCCATCGCTCCATAATTTTTTTTTTAATTACTAATATAAAATTGTATGTATTTTTTTTTTAAAAATTATTCTTAAGGCCTGTTTCAAAAGTCCAAGAAAAAAAAAGGACTACACCCAAGACTAGAACCAAGTTTATGTTATAGATTTTTCGCTCCGTGGTCACGAAATGTCCCTACAAGGAAGAAGACTTCGATGATGATGACGACGTTACTCTAATGCCTTTTCCTTTGAGTGCAGATTTGCTCTACGTCTTCTCATCCTTGCCGCGGGATCTCAACTTCATTGATCACACTAGCAACATTGGGTGGAAGGCGTACGTGAGGAGCTTAGTTGCTTTTTTTTTTTTCTATTTTTGGGAAGCAATTTGATGGTTAGTGATGAATGGGGGTGGACTGGGCTTGCAGGTATCACAGGGCGAAGCCGGTGATTATAGATCCGGGGCTGTACATGACGAAGAAACAGGACGTCTTCTGGATTCCGCAGAGGCGGAGTGTGCCTACAGCCTTCAAACTCTTCACAGGTGAGTGAGGATCATCCATAATTAGTATCTGCTTTTACTGGCACCGGAATGTTTATACAGGTTGTGTTAAGGACAGGGCCGGCGCAGGGATAAGTCAGACAAGACTTCGGACTTGGACAAC
This sequence comes from Iris pallida, assembly GCA_029216955.1. Taxonomy (NCBI): domain Eukaryota; kingdom Viridiplantae; phylum Streptophyta; class Magnoliopsida; order Asparagales; family Iridaceae; genus Iris; species Iris pallida. The sequence goes on along the minus strand of JANAVB010000800.1, from coordinate 1,584,655 downwards.
CCTCCTGCTTAGGACAACCCCGGACTCAGTGTGATCCCAATAGAGGCCGGGTCATGCATGGGCGGATCCAGCCTATAGGTGGGGTGCGTTGGAGCCCACCCCAAACAAATTTTTTGGCTCTTTTTTTTCCTTTTTTATTTTTTTGATTTTTTTTATGTGGGTTAGTCCACCTCTAGTCCATCCGAATCTGCTGTAGTCCACCCCATTTTCAGTTTCCGGATCCGCCCCTGGGGTCATGGGTGGCCCTCTAGGATAGATATACGATGGTCAATGGACAACCAAAACTAGTTCCGGATAGGACAAGGCACCTATTTTGGAGTGTTCGGTTGTGACTAATACTTGTCCAACATTCCTAGCTCTCCATATATTGAGGTTAAGGGAGTTTGCGTAGATCTTGACCCATTCGAGAGTTCCATAGTTTACAGTATCGACAGATACCAATCCGATATAGCCGACGGTACGGTTTGGTATGTCTCGGTTCGATACCGACCGATATCGATAATGGCCAATACCGACACTTGGGGTATCTTTTTTAGTTAATTCGGTAAAGAAAATCGAATGAAAAATACCAATCAGAAAGGGTGTAAAAACGTAGTAAAGTTGTACAAGCATGTAAAAGAAGAAAACTTATCTAACACATGTAAACCAATCGACAATTGTGACCACTATTTTATTTAATTTTAAAACTACCAAAAAATAACACATAAATTACTTAAAATTATGCCTAAATGTATAAAATATTTCTTCTAGAATTTTAACAATTTATTAATATTTTTTTTCGATACCAAAAAATCTGATACTCCGATCCGAAACCTCCGATACTGTCGATCTCGATACTCATAGGAAGGATCTAATACCGGTACCGATACTACAATCAGATCCTGCAATTTGTGGGAGCCTTGTGGCACTGAGACCGGAAACACAAATAAAAGGAGCTTTATGTTTCAGGCACTTGTAATTGTCAATATACTATAGCTCATCATTTTAGCTATCATATATTGATTTGTTGAAAGTGGGAATCAGTGGGTTGGGCACTGAGTTTTTGACATTCTCAAGTAACATACTTTGGATTGTTGACATTGTGAATCAATATGTTTGACTGATAAGTTGGGCAAACTTGAACTTTTTGTGGTGTGAAAGATGTTGAACTGGAAGTTTGGGAAAACTTGAAATTTTCAGGTTAAAATTGTGAATACTAGTGTAAGCTTGCAGATTCATAGACACATTATTTTCTGCTATGATGTGAGTTTCTGCATTGTAGTTTCCACCAGTAAGAAAAACTTGAAATTTTCAGGTTAAAATTGTGAATACTAGTGTAAGCTTGCAGATTCATAGACACATTATTTTCTGCTATGATGTGAGTTTCTGCATTGTAGTTTCCACCAGTAAGAAACTTTCAGTTGACTCCAGTCTAAAAGTGTTCTCTACATGCGAACTTCTTAATTAATGAAGTAATGGGAGGTCAATTTTTACATAACATAAACTATGTAATTGCAGTCTACATACAGTAGTGCCACTGTGCCTAGTAGCACTTGTAATAAGTTGATCAAGCACTTAAGTGCGAAGAAGTATAAAGACAATTCCAATATGATGATTTGTATCATGTCGGTACCCGTATCTCCCTATTTCTGCATCATAAATAACTAATTACTGTACCTACCTAACAATATCCATACCCCATATCTGTATCGTGTCCTTATTTGCATCCGTATCCGTATTCGCACAGCATAGATAATTTGTTAAGAATATAGAATATACAAATATCATTATCTAAAAACTCTTTAAGCAAGTCAGGGTATAAATCTCAGGATATTGGGCATATCAGGTTTATGTATTTTATGTGTTTTAATATAGAATAATAAGATGAAGTCAATATAAGATACATTTAGATTTCCTTAGTTTGATTAACTTCTTTGTCATAGCAGAGTAGCATCATGCTATCTTTGCTGGTTTGGTCAGGTCATTTGTTGATGTCTCCTGCATGAATTCACACATACAATGAGAACAATTGTAGTAACTCAATGATTTGCGTATAGATTCTGCATCTCTTTTTTGAACTTTACCAGTGGCGTCTGTTATCCTTGGGTATGATATCTTATGGTTTGGAACTGGCTGTTGTCTGAGATTTTTTTTTAACTTCCGCCAGAATTGGAAAGAATAATCCGCTTTCCTGTAGGATCGAATCCACCCAGTCAGGATGTGCTATGTCTCCACCTGCTGACCACTAGAACGAGGAGACTTTGACAAAGCATTTTCTGCTCATTACAAATATTTTGCGAAAGTGAGTTCCAGAGAGGTGTTCATGGAGAGTCTTGAGAGACCTAAGGTCTGTTGTTTGTTGGAAAGAAAGTTAAGTGGATAAAGTAACACGAAATAGAAAGAGGAGAAAAGAGGGGCGAAGAAAACAAATTACCATCTAATATTTAGGAAATGGAAGAGAAAGGAAAATTGTAGGCATGAATAAGCCTTAGAGCATGATCCAGTGGTTCAAGCAATATTCTGAAGTCATAATTAATATTTGGGAAACCTTGCATGAGCATGGGAGTTCTAGAAACCAATTGCCAAATAAATTCTCACTTCCTTTTCCGTTTGCATCCTTCCTATACTCCACTTTCAAGCAAACAATAGCTAACAATTTCCAACAAGATTTACTTTCCTCTTCTCACTTTATATTTAACCAACCACAACCTTGGGGATCACATATCAGAAAAATCGGTTCTAAGCAAGTTATGCCACACGTCTGTCGAAACCTTCACATATCAACAAAACCAGTTCTATTATGATACATATTTTCTTTTAGAAGCAAGTTATTGTTAGTATAAAATAATTCTCAACTCTGTATTTTAGATTCTGAAATTAAAATATAATATAATAATGTAACCGAAACCGAGGCTTGAACTTTGTTCAATGTCCTTAAGACAATATTCGTCCCACACCGGTGCTTACGGTTTTAATGACGATTAGTCTCCCAGGATACAACGGTTCTTCTCCTTCGGTAGCAGCACTTTACACCGTAGGAACTCGACGAAGCAATGTTGGTTGTCCCTCTCTCTCTTAGACTTAATGCTAGATGGATGAATGAGTTATTCCAATACTTCAAACTCTTATGCTTTTATAAATTATAAAGAGGCGATGGAAATGACATACGTTTCCAATAGATTCGTTGAATAGATTCGTACACCTTTCCAATTAGATTCGTTGAATAGATTTGTTGTCATAGATTCGTTGTAAGAAAACAATTATTATTATTATTAAATATTTCAAATATACATTCACTTATCCAATAGTTATGTGAAGATTTACTTTCTTCTTCTCACTTTATGTTTAACCAACCTCAACCTTGGGAATCAAATAGCATGAAAATCGGTTCTAAAATCACAGGGTTTTGAAAGTGGAAGTGCTATCCCTGTGGTGTCTGTTATCCTTGGGTACGATATCTTATGTTTCAAGCAAACAATAGATAACAATTTTCTCCAATATTTACTTTACTCTTCTCACTTTATGTTTAACCAACAACGACCTTGGGGATCACATATCACGAAAATCGGTTCTAAAATGAAGCAAGTTATGCCCACACATCTGTCGAAACCTTAACATATCAACAAAATCAGTACTATTATGATACATATTTCCCTTTAGAAGCAAGTTATGCCACACGTTTGTCGAAACCTTCACATATCAACAAAATCGGTTATATTATGATACATATTTCTTTTTAGAAGCAAGTTATGCCACATGCCACACGTCTGTCGAAACCTTCACATATCAACAAAATCAGTTATAATATGATACATATTTATTTTTAGAAGCAAGTTATGCCACACTTCTGTCGAAACCTTCACATATCAACAAAATCGGTTCTATCATGATACATATTTCTTTGTAGAAGCAAGTTACGCCACACGTGTGTCGAAACCTTCACATATTAACAAAATCAGTCCTATTATGATAAATATTTTTTCCGGTTTTGGAAGTGACCGTCCTGTTTGCACATTTCAGGTTCTGCATGGATGGCACTCTCTCGCTCCTTCATCGACTACTGTATATGGGGCTGGGACAACCTTCCTCGGACTGTCCTCATGTACTACGCCAACTTCCTCTCGTCTCCGGAGGGCTACTTCCACACCGTAATCTGCAACGCAGACGAGTTCAAGAACACCACCGTCAACCACGACCTCCATTTCATAGCATGGGACAACCCCCCGAAGCAACACCCCCACTACCTCGCCATCAATGAGATGCCCAGGATGGTCTACAGCAACGCCCCCTTCGCCAGGAAGTTCCACAGGGACGATCCGGTCCTCGACAGGATCGACGCCGAGCTCCTGTTCAGACCTCCTGGCATGCTGCTACCCGGAGGATGGTGTGCGGGGAAGGGAGAGGACGGGACCGATCCCTGCCTCGTTGTCGGTAATACAACTCTCCTGCGACCGGGCCCTGGGGCCGTCAGGCTCGAGGAGCTTACTCAGTCACTTGTTTCAGAGAAGAACTTCCGGGAGAGGCAGTGCAAATAAGCGTATTTGTCGAATCCAACTCCTGTGTCATGATTTATGTAAAAGATGGGTGGTGCGGTTTGCTAACTTTGTAAAGAACATGACACAAGCATATTGGATCAAAGTCTTCAAGACATTTTGTAATGCCCGCAAGTTTAATTGTACTAAATTTTGGTTGATTATAGATCATAAAGAGAAGCATTTGATTGTGGTTTTATCCCAAACTAAAATCTTCACAGTTTACTTTTGGTTTATGCAGTTATGTGGATACTGATCTTTACTTCTTGTCGGAGTCTAGTTTGAAATTGGTCACTAGTCATCCGGTCACACCAGTGTGACAAATTTCAAGTGTGTGTATTTTAATATTTAGGTAACTATTTATTGACTTAAACACGTGAGGAGTGTTAGCTTAAGTGGTTGGTACGGTGGAACTTTTCTAACAGGCAAGGTTCACATCCCACAAGAAAATATTTGGTTTTGCCACGTACTTCTTTGTGAAGACTCTTCGGAGCTATAGCCTTTCGGACGAAGGACACTTTGCACTTCATACGTACGATGCAAGATGACGCATCATGTGCAGCAGCTGCGTGGGGTTTGCGGGTGTTACGCGGCTTTGATGACGCACTTTGCACTTCGTACGTATGCATTGGACGCGAGATGATGCATCATGTGTAGGAGCTGCGTGGAGTTCGTGGGTGTTCCGTTGTTCCTGTGGTTCTGCAGCGGAGTACTGCTGATAAGACGGTGCAGTTAGTAACTGTCCTACTTTTTGGGAAATCTTCCATGGTCAACCGTCCCAAGTGATCTCCTATATAAGTGTTGCTGCACTTTTTGAAGAATGGGGGGATGAAGAATGGGGGGGATGAGCTGCTGCTTCTTCTCCTCCTTTTTTAGGACCATTCTTCATTAGAAGAGCAACAACAACAGTGAAGAAGTTCTTCAAATTTCTGCTCAGAGCGAGTCCAAACCTTCGTGCTACTCCTTGAAAGGGTCACATAGGAGTATTCCAGAAGTTCTATCAAACTTGTTGGTTCCTGGAAGCGGATCAACGACGAGGGTCGAATCTCGCTTTGATCAACGATAGTTTTTACCACCTCAGCACCGTCGGCAACGACTCTCAAGAACTTTAGTGCATTTCAGAGCTAGGCTCTATTTTTGACAGACCTTTAATCTGCTAATACCATGTTTGTGGTTCAAAGTTCTTCAGCATTGTTGTTCAGCGGCATAACAGTCCTTTTAAATTGTAGTGTACTCGGGCTTGTACATTTTTTTAGACAGGATGGGATCAAGAAGATCCCAACCCTTGGGCTTATATATATATATATATATATATATATATATATATATATATATATATATATGGAAGCGGATCAAAAGCCCCCCTTAGAAAACCCCCCTCACTCTAATCCGTAATTTAATATTAATGTTAATATTAATATTAATATTAATATTAATATTAATGTTAATATTAACATTAAATACTAAAATTAACATTAATATTAAAATTAATATTAACATTAAAATTAACATTAACATTAATATTAACGTTAACATTAACATTAATATAAAAAAAAATTAAAAAAAAATTAATATTAACATTAACATTAATATTAACATTAACATTAATATTAATATTAATATTAATATTACGAATTAGAGTGAGGGGGATTTTTGGGGGGCTTTTGATCCGCTCCCTATATATATATATTTTGAAACAATGGGTACTTGTGACAAACTCGCCTCCACTGGATCTCGAACTCCCGACCACTTGGACCGCATGCATCTCTCTTAACCACTAGACTAGAGATCATTTATATATATATATATATATATATATATATATATATATATATATATATATATATATATATATTAATTGGTAACAGTTTCATATATATCATCACGGCAAGGGAAGAAGTAATGAAGGTTCTTCTCTTTTTAAGTTATTTGTGTTCAAGGTCTTGAACTGAAAGTATTGTCTTGCCGAATTTTAACTTTTGTACACTATTCGAGAGAAATGGGTAGTCATATTTTAGCTTGTGATCTTTGTATAATATTCTTCATTGGGATCTTCTCCTCGGCTAAATGTGTCATGCAGATAATGCTATTTTTTCTATAACAAATTATTATCTTAGCTATTCATCTAGACTTTTTATAGGCTTAATTGCACTTTGCTACCCTCAACTATTCCGCATTTTCAACTTGATACCATAAATTTTTTTTCGTAACAAATTGGTACCTCAACTATTATTTTTTTTCAACTTGATACCTAATTTTTCAAAAATTCCGAAAATGTCCTTCCCTCTTCCTTCCCTCCACCCCCTTCCCCACTCCGGCCACCCCCCCTGCTAGCTCCGCCCCTCCCGCCCCCCACCCCCCCCCCCCTGCTACCTTCGGCCACCCCCTGCCCCGCCTCCCGCCCCGCCCTCCCTCCCCAGCCCCCCTCCTCCCGTGCTGCCGCGGCCTAGGGGAGAGGCGGGGGCGGACGGGCGGCCGGAGTGAGCAGGGGGGGGGGGGGGGGGTGGGGTGGGGGGGGGGGGGAGCTAGCAGGGGGGGGGGGGGGGCCGGAGTGAGCAGGGGGGGCAGCCGGAGCGTGCAGGGGGGGAGGGTTAGGGGTAGGGGCATTTTAGTCCAAAATAACATCTGGGTACCAAATTGTTACAAAAAATAGTTTAGGGTACAAAGTTGAAAAATGGTAATAGTTGAGGGTAGCAAAGTGCAATTAAGCCCTTTTTATATATAAGAAAACTTTGAAGATATTCCTTGGTTACATCAGCATAATAAGAATAGTCAAAAGTAGGGGCCAACGAGTTTGAGAATTAAAAAAATGGGTACGGGGACAGAAACGTGATGAAAATTAAAAAAAAATTGGGTTAATTACAATGACCCCCTATGTTTCATAAGTATTAGAAAGACTACTCATATTCCAAAAATAATTATACTGACCATCCCTATCATTTATAAACTTTATTAACCATAGAAGAAATCGTGTAATTAGTTTCATAGCAGAGGTGGTCCGTGTAAAACATAGAAAAAATTAATTTCTATAGAAAATAGAAACTATAGAAGAAATCGTATAATTAGTTTCATAGCAGGGGTGGTCCGTGTAAAACATAGAAAAAATTAATACAAATAACCCAAAAAATTAGGTCGGGCTCGGAGCCAAGTATGAATAATAGTACTGTCCCTCCTGTACAATCCATTGGATTAATATCCTCCCTTTTTCTTGTATTTTACTGTATTCTCTATCCAGTAGTATTTTTTTTATATGAAAATCAGATTTTATTAACATGTCTTATTTTGGGGAATGAAAATGGTTTCTTAAGTTTATATTGTACAGAAAAAAAATGTTAACGGTCGAGAGAAGGGGGACAGAAAAATTTGGCCCCAAAGTGTTAATAGGACATAGACCGGGACGGAGAGTACATTGTTGAACGGGGCCGATGATGGAAGTAAAAATTTGAACCCGATCGGAGTCGGAGATTCGAACACTACTCGAAAATGGAGTTGGTGTTAGCTGCTGCTTTGTCTTAAACAAAAGTTCAATTCCTTGTACATGTTTAACATGTGTTTTTGATCATCTTCATTTATTTTTGATCGTTGCACCAATTAATTCAGTAATGGTTACTATTCAAATTCCATTCAGGTTCAATGAACCATGTTTTTAAGATGTGTTTTTTATGTGGTGTAACGTTCGAATTAAATTGGTTAATTAAAACTACGTTTAATTCTTCTCTCCATTGCAAGCCTATATATTGAGCTCCTTTTTCATTCTCCATATACATAGAAAAAAAATTCCTTCCCGCAACTCTCCCGAATTCTTCACTCCTTCAAAATTTTGTTCGTTGTTTCGCTCTGGGCATAGCTAAGTCGGTGGTCGCTCTCTCCAAGTCGTGTGCGGCAAAGAGATTCCGGTGGAGCAAAAATTTTACCACTAGGAGCGTTCGGATACCTTCTGCACAGAGACTCGAACTATCTCTTAGGGCAGTGCTTCGTGCGCGACTTTCCCGGAAGCCGGTAACTTTTAATTTACTTTATTTCGTTGCAGATTTTAATCCGAAGAATTTGAAGAAAAATCCAACAATCTAAGAGATATTTCGGATTCTGTTATTGAATAATTTTTCTGTTAACCTTGCTTCTAACGAATATATATACTAAACAACGGTATAACAACTTACTGCTTTGGTAAGAGTTCTTGATTTGTTATATTCAATAACAAATTGTGTTGACAACTGCTTAAACAATTATATTTCTTTAACACAAATATATTTATTACTTGGATATATTCACTAGGAAAGTTGTGCTATATTGACAAACCTTCTGCGGGTTTTAACTGACTTTTTGTTTACAAGCTTGTTGCGGATTTTTTAACATATATTCCAATTCTTATCAAGTCTAATTGTTGCTGTTTTAAAGCCCATACATATTAACAAACTTCTTGCTATTTGTTGTCTTAAACGTTCACTCTGTTACAAATTGCAAATTTAATTCTTATCAAAATTCCTAACAAATTGTTAATTTCCTTACAAGCACTGTGAAAACTTTGTTTGTCAACAATTTGTTGTTGTCACATACCATTTGTTTAGCATTGAAAAGGCTAGCATTCATCAATATATTTATTTGCCTAGCATTTATTTGCTAGTGAATATATTTATTTGCCTAGCATTCAATTGCTAGTGAATATATTTATTTGCCTATCATTCAATTGCTAGTGGATACAATTAATCGTAATATTTGTTAGTGGATACATTTATTTGTCTAGCATTGAATTGTTGTTAACATAAAAAATATTTGTACACAAACTATTTTGTACACAAATATTTGTACTGGAAACACTTGAACAAGTATTTTATTTACTTCAAATATTTGTACACGAAAAAATTTATTGCTTATTGATATGCATTAATCTGCACTAATTTGCCTAGCACTTAATTGTCTACCACTGAATTGTCCATATTAACTATATATTTGCCATTTATTGTGTCGTAATGTTAACAAGTTATTTGTACTTATCTAATAATCGCCATATTCGTAACATACACTTTGTTATTAGTTATATAAAAACTGTTGCCTTATAAGACTGTTCTAGAGATTGACAATTTTTTACTATTTTTTTTTCCTACTCAATATTTTAATTTAGGCTAAAGTAAATAGTTTATTGATTTAGTAAATTCCTTTAATTTTAAAGTTCTAAAGTAGAGATTTGTTTGGGTACAAGCCGAAAGGGCCCTTCTGTCAACAAGGCGAAAAATCGTCTAAGCGACCGGTACTTAAGTGTTCCTAGTGAACCTCCGCTTGCTGGGATCCGGCCCCTACAGCTAACCCAACTTTATCAAAACTTGAAAAACCAAAATTTTAAAGGTAAATTACTAAAATCATTTAAACCGTTAATTTTTTTAGCTTAAACCATCTTTATTGAGTAAACCTAATAGAAATCTATGACAAACCCAAACCTAATCACCAAAGAGACCTCCTTCAAAAGGAAAGGCCCTAACAAGCTAGAGGCTAACATGATTCTAAATGGATCTTCTAGCCCCTTCAGGTCTGTAAGCTATCAACCTATAGTAAACATTTCTTACCATTCTGATGATTGATGGTTGGACTCTGGAGCAAATGTTCATGTTTCTTTTGATCGCTCTAGTTTTTCAAACTATCAGGAATCGGGTGGAGGAGGTGTGGCCCTAGGAGATGGCTCAACGACACAGATTGTAGGAAGAGGAAGAATAGATCTGAAGATGACATCAGAAAAAATTCTACCTCTCCATAATGTGCCTCATGTGCCATCGGTTAAGAGAAATCTTGTTATTGTAATGGAAGCAAATAAATAGTTTTTTTTTTCTAAGAATGATATTTTTGTGGGAAAAGGATTTGTAAAAGATGGACTCTTTATTCTAAGTACTATAAATAAAAGTTCAATTCCTTCTTTTATTGCAAATATTGAATCTTTAAATGTTGGCATGGCAGATTAGGTCATGTAAATTTAGGATCTATTAAAATGATGATGAACTTAGACCTTATCCCTAAGATTCCTATAGACGATGAACACAAATGTGAGATCTGTGTTCAAGCCAAACACACTAGATTACATTTCAAATCTGTCCATAGAGATTCCAAACTCCTATAACTTATCCATAGTGACGTTTGTGATTCCAATAAGGTCTTAACCCGAGGTGGTAGAAAATACTTTGTTACTTTCATAGATGATCATTCAAAGTATTGTTATACCTATCTCCTTAAGACCAAAGATGAAGTTCTAGACAGATTTAAGGTCTATAAATCTGAAGCTGAGAACCAGTTAGACAGAAAGATTAAGATCCTTAGATCAGATCGTAGTGGAGAGTATACCTCAAATGACATGACTAACTTCTGTGAAGAGCATGGAATTATTCATGAGGTTACCGCTCCTTATTCACCACAGTCCAACGGAGTTACTGAAAGGAAGAATCGCACTCTGTTAGATAATGTCAATGTCATGCTTCTCAGCTCAGGTGCCCCTGATAATCTATGGGGAGAAGCCCTTTTATCAGCATGTTATATCCTTAATAGAATACCCAGTAAGACTGATGATAAGATCCAATATGAGTTATGGAAAGGCAGAAGCCCAAGGATTAATTACCTCGAAGTTTGGGAATGTCTAGCTAAGGTAGTAATTCATGAACCCAAATAGAGAAAGATTGGACCTAAGACTGTAGATGTTGTGTTCATAGGATATACCCAAGATAGTAATGCCAATAGATTTTTTGTAACCCATTCTGAAGTAAATAAAATCTCTAATAACACAATTATAGAAGCTAGAGATGCAGTTTACTTTGAGAATATATTTTTCCTTCAAGGATAGAACCCCTTCATCTTCCTCCAACCCTTCTCTTACTCCATCTTCTAGTTCTCAGGTTATAATATCAAGTCCTCAACCTGAACAAGTCATAGAACATAGAAGGAGTAAAAGAAAAATGATTGAAAAAAAATTAGGAGAATGATTCTTCACATTCTTGATAGAGGGTGATCCATCAACTTATGAAGAAGCTATATTTTCTCCTGATGCCCCTTTTGGAAAGAAGCTATTAACAATGAGTATAACTCCATTATGGAGAATAATACTTGATTTTTAGCAGACCTACCTCTAGATAGTAAACCCATAGATTGTAAGTGCATCTTTAAAAAGAACTTAGAGTTGATGATAGTATAGAAAAATACAAGACTAAGCTAATAGCCAAAGGTTTTACCCAGAAAAAGGGATTAGATTATTTTGATACCTGCTCTCCTGTAGTTAGAATTTCTTCTATTAGAACCCTCCTAGCCCTAGCTTCCATTCATGGCTTGCTGATCCATCAAATGGATGTAAAGACAACATTTCTAAATGGAGATTTTGAGGAAGAAATATGGAGCAACCTGAAGGTTTTATTGCTAAAAACCAAGAAAACAAGGCATGTAGATTAGTAAAATCTCTTTATGGCCTGAAGCAAGCTCCCAAGCAATGGCATAACAAATTTGACAAAGTCATTTTAGAATTTGGCTTTGTGCCAAATGAATATGAAAAATGTTTGTATTCTAAAAATACAAATGAAAGTTGTATTATCTTATGCTTGCATGTTGATGATATCCTTATTCTAGGATCTTCACTAGAATTGATAAATAACACTAAGAATTATTTATCTAACCAGTTTGATATGAAAGACCTAGGTGAAGCAAGCCTAATCCTAGGAATGCAAGTATGCAAATGCAAAGAAGGTTATACTCTATCTTTAGCACATTCAATTGAGAAATGCTAAGGAAGTTTGAGTACTTTGACAAAAAACATGCCCTAACTCCTTATGACAGTAATGTTATTCTCAAGAAGAATGAAGGATCACCTATAGAACAACATAAATATTCACAAATGATTGGATCCCTTGTTTACATAACAAATAGGACAAGACCTGACATTGCATTTGCTATTGGGAGACTAAGTAGATATACTAGTAACCCAAATCAGTCACATTGGACTGCATTGGACAGAGTATTTAGATATCTTAAGGGTACTCTAGATTATAAACTTCATTATACTAAGACACCCTGATATCATAGAAGGTTACTCCGATGCAAATTGGGTAACTGATTCATATGATGTGAAATCCACTACTGGATATGTTTTTACCCTAGCAGGAGCTGCGATCTCATGGGGATCATGTAAACTAACTATCATAGCCAGGAGTACAATAGATTCTGAAATGATAACTTTGGACACTACCTGTACAAAAGCCGAATGGCTTAGAAATCTTATTATCCATATATATATATATATATATATATATATATATATATATATATATATATATATATATATATATATATATATATATATATATTTATGTACCTATTTTTTAATTATGTTAAAGAACTCCCAAAAGCATGATCTTGTGAATTCTAAGATGAACAGGTACCTGCAGCTGCGTTTCAAGAAATTAAAAGAGCCTAAATGGCAAAAATGTTGTTCTTGACTATAAAAGTCATAAAAGAACTTACAGATCTCTTGACGAAGAGTATGTTTACTCTTGACGAAGAGTTTGTCTAAGACATTGATTCTAGAATCATCGAGGGGGATGGGGTTAAGCCCATAGTATAGTCACCAGCAGTGGCAACCCAACCGAGTCTGACTGGAGATCCCAAGAAGCCGGTAGAAACAAGCTGGACTAGGTGACTATTATGGAACACTGACCCTGAGATTAAGTTCTCTTTAAAATAAAAGCCCAAGAGGCTGTACATGTGTACATTGATGTCCCATCCCTATGGTGACAGTGTTCCTTGTGTGATATGGATAGGGTGAGTTTAAACTCTTAATAAGTCCAAGCATGATATGCAGGGTTGATTCCTATCACCAACCCTTAAGGACTTACCTATATGAGAGGTCGTGAGGACCACGACTATAGGATAGGACAATCCTAGACAACTTTCATAAATGTGTAAAAGTGCGCATGGCCAACCAAATGCGCCACCCGATAGACCCAAGTACCTCTAGCGTACTATGTGTGCTATTCTCTGAGTCTGGTTCAAGAAGACTGATTCAAGGCGTAGTCCATCAAGCTCTTCTTCAGACAAAGATAATAGTCACTACGTGAGATTCAAGGCTGTAGTCCATTTCATTTATGCATAGTATACAACTGCCCAGAAATTCTCTTACTCCTCTCTTATTTTTTACTTCCTTCTATTTTCTTGGAACTTGAGCTTTTGGAGGGGGATTGTTAGCTGCTGCTTTGTCCTTAAGCAAAATCTCAATTCCTTGTACATTTTTAACATGTGTTTTTGATCATCTTCATTTATTTTTGACCGTTGCACAAATTAATTCAGTAACGGTTACTATTCAAATTCCATCCAGGTTCAATGAACCATGTTTTTAACATGTGTTTTTTATGTGGTGTAACGTTCAAATTAAATTGGTTAATTAAAACTACGTTTAATTCTTCTCTCCATTGCAAGCCTATATATTGAGCTTCTTTTTCATTCTCCATATACATAGAAAAAAAAATTCCTTCCCGCAACTCTCCCGAATTCTTCACTCCTTCAAAATTCTGTTTGTTGTTTCGCTCTGGGCATAGCTAAGTCGGTGGTCGCTCTCTCCAAGTCGTGTGCGGCAAAGAGATTCCGGTGGAGCAGAAATTTTACCACTAGGAGCGTTCGGATACCGTCTGCACATAGACCCGAACTATCTCTTAGGACAGTGTTTCGTGCGCGACTTCTCCGGAGGCCGGTAACTTTTAATTTACTTTATTTCGTTGCAGATTTTAATCCGAAGAATTTGAAGAAAAATCCAACAGTTGGGAGGTATGGTCCCCGGCCCATATCCGTCCCGTTGTCATCCCTAGTCAAAAGGTACGTGTACAATCTACCAACTCGTCATCTAGATTTTATGGCATAATTTTCTCATGTTCATGGAATTTGCAACCGTTGTAGAGGGTTGATGTTGTTGGAGAAAACCACTTTTGTGATGCTTTATCTTTTAAGATTATTTAGTTATCTAGCCACTAGATTAGTTGTTGATTTTTAAGTTGTTCATTTGGATTATATTAGTATGATATGTTCTTGTCTTTTCACATCATAAGCCTCTAGTTTAAATAGAGGTCCACGTAGCTCATAAATGTATTAATAAATTTAGAGTTACTCTTCCACAATAATAAATTATTCCTCTTCCTCTTCCTTAATATTTTTTTCTCTTTTGTTGCCATCAATAGTATCAGATCCCAGGTTTACAGCATGAGACAACGCTCCAACCGATAATGATATGCCATAGCAACCAATTTTAAAAGCGTTTCAATTGTACACATATTACTTGATGTTACAAACATTTTATTATTAATTATGTCTGTATAATTTTTGACAATGTGGTAAAGTCCCAAGAGTAGGAGTAATGAACTTCGTATCGTCATGAGATAACTTGGATTAGATAAAAATGTCTCAAGTTCTACTCTAACTACATGTTCCTGCACGTTCACCAAGAGGGATATTGGTGAAACCGAATAGGCCTGCGTCGAGCTCATGCGATGAGAGGAACTGGTCTCATAAGTTAGAGGTGTGTCATAGTGCGAGTACGGGTGCTTAGTTAGGTGAACGAGTTCAATGAATGACACCTACAATGATTTCCTAATAGATTAAGTATGCTAATGTCAATAGGGATATCCTTCGTGTTAGTGGTGCAAGTGGTCTCGAACCTTAGACCATTATGGTATCTTTATGCACCCATATTTTGACTATGTATCTTTAGTGAACCCAAGGTTGCGACGGTCATAACTTGGGCATGGTAGATCACTCATGAAGACAGTACATGACCAGTGAGAAATCTGTTAATCCTATCCTATGATGAGCAAAGTAACGTCTTATGTGGTCCGAGGTGTTACGCTCAAGAAATCATTGTGCAAGGTGATGTGTGAGTAGTGTGTCCTACTCAGTACACATGAGCGTTAATAGACGTGATCGAGACACATAGTTACCAAGACAAATACGACTTTGACATGTTATTCATGATGTAAGTCCAGTCAGAATGTAGTATGACCGAAAGACTGAAATACACGGTAACTGAACATAGAAAGGTTCTTGGGCATTGGATGGCACTAACATCCTCACACCATACGGGGGCATCAACATACTGCCGGGTGTGAATCAAGGTCAGCAGACAAAGGTTCATATGAAAGAAGTTCTAGAATTGAAAACATGGAGAC
Organism: Iris pallida; assembly: GCA_029216955.1. Lineage (NCBI taxonomy): Eukaryota > Viridiplantae > Streptophyta > Magnoliopsida > Asparagales > Iridaceae > Iris > Iris pallida. The sequence goes on along the minus strand of JANAVB010000800.1, from coordinate 1,568,973 downwards.
AAAAAAAAACATGACTCCAACCGACATGTCGTCAGTATACCGTTGGCATACGAGTTCATTGATATTCTGGGCGTGTCAGCAGGTCAGTTTTAACCATTGCGACCGATCTTGGTATTGAGCCTAATGAGCCACACACATAAGAAGCCGGCTTTCATCAGGCTCGCAAAATAGTTCCCTGTTTATGCTCTTCTTCCTCACTTTGTTTGACAAGAGGGAAACAACATAATTCAGATTAATGAAATGCCTATAATGATGTAAGGGCAGCAAAACAAAATATAACACAAACATGGTAAAGAAGTAAACAAAATCAAGATCTCTTTTTATCTTGACCTACTAACCGACTAGCAGATAATGTTGTGAACTATATGTAGATACTCTTAAAATGGTGTAACTTCTAATATACTTTGCTAAATACTAATTCATTGGTTAGGAAGTAAGTGACAGAGACTGTTGAACACTTCTCTTCATGGGTAGGTATCATAGGTGAAAATACAAAGTTCAGCTGCCTGACAGCAGATTTGTTTCAGCACCTTCAGTCAACTTCTATCTTTGCAAAGGCTTGTGCAAACCATTTGAAATTAGTAGGTCTAGAAGCTTCACCTTCCAAGTTGTTCCTCCGGCGCAGATTTAATGCTCGTCAACTACTCAGCGTTGTGAAAATCACGATGATAGCTTGTTGAACCACCTAACCCTGATACTAGTTGGTCGTAGGCAATCAATATGAGATAATATAAATTTATGGTGGATGATAGTTTGCAGTATCGGCCGATACCGATCCGATACAGCCGATACTGATACGGTTTGGCATGTATCGATCCAATAACCGATCGATACCCGATACTGACCAATACCGACATTTGGGGTCTTTTTTCCGGTCAATTTGGCAAAAAAAAAATTGAACGAAAAAAGACCAACCAGTAAGGGTGTAAAAGCATGGTAAGGTTGTAAAATCATCTAAAAGAAGAAAAGTTATCATATGTAAACTAATTGGCAATGGTGACTACTATTTCATCCAATTTCAAAACTGCTAAAAAAAATAACACTGAAAATACTTAAAATTATGCCTAAATGTATAAAATATCATTTCTAAAATGTTAATAATTATTTGCTTTCCGATACCAAAAAATCCGATACTCCGATCTGAAACTGCCGATATCGCCGATCCCGATACCCATAGGAATGTCCGATACCGATTCAGATACCGATACCGCGAACCTTGCGTGAATATTTGAACTCTTTGAATATCCTACAGAATATGACCATAAAAATCTGAAGACCCTCAAACAACCTAGAAGAATCCCAAGCAACTCCAGAGGTGGTATATTAACAACCTAAAACCTCCTAGTAATTATATATCTAGCAGTATATATCTAGAAGTACGTTATTGGGTCTAAGGACTTGGATAGCATCAAATGCAACTGGGTTAATCAACCAATCTAAGATCTAGGTCAACTTAGTCTAAGAAAGAAGATGTAGGTCAACTGAGATTGAACCCTACAGAGACTCCTATGCTATTTTGCCTTTGCTTCTATATGTCGGGCCATATTGCTACCTGAGTTATTAGGTGGAAGGTTTAGTAGCTCTAGGAGTTTCTCATAGAAAAAAGTTATTAGGTCAAGGACTCAAATAGCTTCAAATCATAGTTTGCACTATCGGCCGATACCGATACCGATACCAATACCGACATTGGAAGGCTCTCTTTTCAGTCAATTTGGCAAAGAAAAATGAACGGAAAAAACCAACTAGCAAGGGTGTAAAAACATAGTAAGGTTGTAGAACAATGTAAAAGAAGAAAACTTGTCTATCGCAGGTAAACCAATCGACAAAGGTGACTTCTATTTCATTCAATTTCAAAACTACTAAGAACAACACAGAAAATACTTAAAATTGTACCTAAATGTATGAAAAAAAAATTCTAAAATCTTAATAATTATTTGCTATCCAATACCAAACAATCTGATACTCCGGTCCGAAAGAGCCGATACTACTAATATTGCCGATACCGATACTCATAGAAACGGTCTGATACTTTTTCCGATACCGGTACTGCAAATCTTGATCTATATATGTAAATAAAACCTTAATAATATATGTATGTGGATTTCAGATCATAAATAGATCCAACCCTGAAATGGATCAATCGGAACTTCTAATGTTTTAGAATCTTTAGATAATGTTTTACACAAGTCTACCTAATCTAAATGCATATCTAGTTGTCGTTTAGGGCTTTAAGGCCCGCCAGAACATGTACTTGGGCAGAGTATGTCTGACATGCTTACTGGAAAAGTATGGTAGTTGGACACAAACATGCTCCTCTGGAGGTGTCAGTGCAACCGATCTTAGCTAAAGTTGCTAGAGAAGCAAATGACAAGATATTTAGGTATTCATGTCAGATATCTTGATTTGGATATTGCTGCTCACGTCGTGATGGTTCCCATAACCTAATATGTAGCCTTTTATTATACTCTAAATAATGGTTTAGTCGAGCATAAAATAGAAAATGTCTGGTATGAATTGGTTATATAACAAAACCAAAGCCAGAAAATCAAATCTAACTTCAACTTTTAACTAGAAACCTTGCACAGTATTTTCATTACTGCCGAGCAATAAATTCAAATGATATATTACTAAACTTTGAGATTAGAGAGCTCTTGGAAGATTAAGATTATATGTGTACGTTCAAGAATATGAAATATGATATCACAAAGAGAATATAAGAAACTTTACTGATCTTGGGTACTCTGTACCAACAAGGCCGATCTCGCCTTATATGTGAGTTATCCATGATATCGTCAAGTACAAGAAATATGCTTGGAGCTGCATGTATGAAGGGTTCGATGTAATCCATCCCAACATTATAAGATACCCATCTGCAAGCAAATACCTGAAATAATAAAATGTTGTTAAGGAAGTGGAAAGAGAGATTCCACGGTTACCTTCTTTCAGCTTCACTGAGTTGGTTACCTTCTTTCAGTCACTTGTACCTATCAACCAGAGATATTCCACGGTTCAACTTTCTTAACAAAAAATAACATGACTCGGAACTCGTGTGCATGAAATATTACTTCTCCTCTATCTAGCACAGAAAAATATAAGATTTAAATCCCTGAATCCTGGAAAATAGTAGTGTCACCAACGATTGAATTTTGTCATTCAAACCAGATGTGCTGCATGACATGATAGGGTGCCATATCTCACAAGTGCGTTACTTGCTCACCTCCAGGTACATTGCAGTCCAACATCTGTCAGAGGAAAAACACATGGCAAAACATGGTCAATAAAAAATCATATAATACAGGGAGAGAAAATATAGCATTAAGAAATAAATCGAATTTAAAAAGAAAATGATACACATGGCAAGCATATCGTCACCTCTTTCATTGTCTAAACCAAGCTAATTGAAACTGCGAAAGAAGTACCTTAAATTGAGGAATGTGAAAAGGCTTTGGAAAATGTTGTACCCAACATTTAGAGCTATACATAAGAGACCAAGATATAAAGCACAAATATCTGGTAGTGGACAGAATAAAATAAAACTAACATAGCTTCCTATGCACATTAGTACTTCAAAGGAAACCTGAATTAACATATTTCTAGGATTTGAAGTATTTCGAGAAAATTTGGATAGTTTTAGTTAGTTTTATTTCGGTCACTGAGTCACTTTTGGTATGTTTTTGTAGTATTATTTGTTAGTAGGAAATTTTCCAACTCTGTATTTTAGAGACAAAATAATCGAATATATAATGTAAATAAATAATCTGACTGATACCGAGGCTTGAACTTGGTTCAATGTCCTTAAGACAATATTAGCCCCGCACTGGTGCTTACGGTTTTAATAGCGATCAGTCTCCCAGAATACAACGATTCTTCTCCTTCGGTAGCAGCACTTCACACTGTAGGAACTTGTCGAAGCAACGTTGGTTGTCTCTCTCTCTCTTAGACTAATTAATGCTAGATGGATGAATTGATTGAATGTTTGTTTCATTCAAACACTTGTGCTTTTATAGAAATCAATAGACAATGGAAATGACACATCTTTCCAATAAAAAGATTCGTACACCTTTCCATAGATTCGTTGATAATTTTTTTTAATATTATTACAAATATGCATTCAATTATTCCAACATTATTAGCCACGGGGTTTTATTCACAACTCTTAGGAGTTGTATTAAAAGGTAATACAACTCTCTGGTCTGTTGTGTCTATGCAACCTAGGGACTGAGACTAGAGTCGATTCCGTGGTTAGTTGTGTGTGCAAGTTCGGGTGTCTGTGTGAAATGCTAGTTTGGTTGGTGTGTCCATAGTTTCTCTTCTTCGTATTATTTCTTTCTTATTCCCCAAGAAAACCCTGGATCATCAAATTTGGCCAATTGTCCTGCACGACTGCTGGAAACTGACCTCTCTTCTTGCACTCGAGATAATCCTAGCCCCTCTGTCTTCCGTTATATTAATCCACAACTCTTAGCTGTTAGCTTTAATCCTAGAACCCTCCTCTCACCAACCATCATACAGAAACCACCTAAACTTCCCCATTTACAATCATCTATAGCAATTAGATAAAGTACGCCCAATTGCTACAAGTACCCTAACAGTTCATCCCAACCCCAAAGTCCAATAAATTTGAATCCAATCCTATTCACTAATATCAATCCTATCCCTAAATCTTCAATTTGTGAGCTAAACACTTGTTCAAAACATAGATGTTCAAATACAACTAGGTAATCAACCAATCTAAAGTATACCTCAGCTGAAGTTCAACCCTACGCAGACACCTCTGGTGTTGTCCTTGGTTCTATGTGCCTAGCCATGTTGCTTCCTTGGCTGATCCAGGCTGGGCTTGGTCGACGAAGGTCCTGCACTGCTTTAGTTATGGTTTTGGATTCTGTGAGGTTCATTCTTGTATCCATCATGTTCTCTTTGATACAATGTAAATGTGTAGCCTATCAGCAGTCATTGAGTCAGACTTCAAAGATTGTATTAGTCAAATCTTATCCTTAGACTATGTGTACTCATGAGCTAGTATTAAACAAACAAAAAAAGTTGTTAGCTCAACATAATGCATCATATATATTAAATTTCAGATTGAAAATACTGCCATGTTAAACAAATTCCGGCAGAGCAGATTCAATAATTGTTTATGGTGAACAGTATGACAAAAGTATTGCAATCATCAAGAATTCATAAGAAGTAAATTAATTGTCCACACAGATGATCCAAATATTAGTTCATTGTAACTGCTAAAATATTAGCTTGTAGTGTTTCAAGTGAATACCTAAAATTACAACTGTGTATGAGAGGCATATAAATTGGGATGTGTACTTTATTGTAAATATGGGGAAAAGGAAAAAGAGACGAATCAGGTAGGATTAGTATCATTGTTTAGGTGTCACCCTTCATGAGATATACACCTCCAATATTGTGCTTTTCTGGCAGAAGATTAGGTTCAATTTTCATAGGTGTCAGAATGGGTTGAGTGCCAAGTAATTTGGTTATAAGCCTAGCCCTAGATGAAATTTACTAGTCTATAGGATATAATTAAATTATTTTGGTTATAAGCCTGGCCCTAAATTGTTGCTCGCCTTGCTCGATCCGCTAGCAGAGGAGCTGAGAAGTTGTATCCGCATCTCGAAACAATATATCACTAAGATATTTAATTTATGTATGAGAAAGACCTTTCTATGAGTACTAAACCATAAGATACAAATTGTTTCTGGAATCCACGATTTAGTGAAGATGCACCCAAATCAAATTGAAGGCACATTTAATACTCATATCATAGTATTTTCTTAAAGGGGTAGATGAATGATGTGCACGGAATGGATGGTGTTCATAGTTCATTATGATTTAGGATGCATTTGAAATACTTGTCTCTTCCAGATGATTAACAAGATATAAGTTAGGAGGTTATATGTGATATAAATGCCCACAGGGAATAACCAATCTTTGAACAAGACACCAATTATGCTCTAGAAGTAAAATAAGACTAGGACATTCTGGACCGCTCTAGATAAAGTTTGACATTGAATAATTGAACTTGATAAAAGAAAATTGTCCTTATGTTTTCTTTCCTAACCTACCAGCGAGTATTAATTTTAGTCTTTCTTTTCCCCTTGACCCTTTTCTTCTCTAAATCCTACATCCACAACCTCAAAATCACCAACCTTCAGTTCCTCGCAGCCTCGAGAGTGCAAGCCTCAAATCCTCCATTCCTACTTCCCTCAGTCTGATGCTATCTCAACTGTATTTGAGGTATCTGCTGCTCAGTTCACAGAGCTCTGAAGACTGGAGAAGGAGTTCAGAGACTTAGCTTTGTTTCTATTACCTTCAGTTAGTTAGAACACTAATTCACTGAGTAACGGTTCACATGGCCAGGTCAGCATCTCAATTAGCCAGCTCAGATCAGTAATCAGCCTTGTCAGCATTCCTTGTCAGCATATCAAGAGAGTATCAGAGCTCTCCTCTGAAGCCTATAAATACCAGAAAAGAAGAGAAGAAAGAGGGCTTGGATATTAGTTTGTTAGTGCAGATTAGTTAGACAATTAGTCTTTTCTCCTATTGTAACTTTCCCTCCATTTCTCCATTTGAATAAACCCTAGGATTCTCAACCCAATTTCTTCTGTTCTTCCCCAATTTCTGGTGTAATTTCTGTGAAATCATGATGAATTCGATCATATTTCCTTCAAACTCTATCATGTCAGGAAGGGGATCATATCACAGCCTTGCTACAACATCGCTCTTGAGCCGCTTGTGCCCTTTGTGGGTAGTTGGAAGAAAGTCGGTGTTCCTTTGGAGCTCGGCTCATTATTTAGTACAGTATTCTTGACTGCAATTTGCTGGTGCAACCATACAAGTCTGTGTTCAATTTGTCATTTCAGGTGATGTTTGGGTTTGAAAATAAGAAGATTAGTATCTATTCAAGAACATGATGTAAAGGTAGATGTAGGATTGAGGTAAGTTCTCTCATTGAGGAGGTCCTTAATGTATAATGCTTTGGTAGTGGATCTAGGATTATGATGTGACTTCTTTTCAGTGAGGTCTTTTATGTAAAATGCTTTGGAAGTTTTAGTCATGGAAATCCCCAGCTTCACGGTACCTTTCTTAAAATAGTTTCTATTGAACTACATTTTGAGCTTTTGCGTTAAGAGTTTTGTTTCTTCAATTTCGTGTTGGTTTGTTTGTTCTGTTTTGTTGGTATATTTCTCAATGAAATTTCGGAACCATGTTGTAATGGCAGATAATTAGTTGTATTATTGTTGTTGTTGTGCTATAATGCTTAGATTTTTCAGATTACGAATAACATTCCAGATGTAGATACTTCCCATTTGGAACTTCTATATTTGTTGGTATATTTCTCATGAATTCATGCAGATCTAAGTGGTTCGCATCAATCATGTCTACATTCAACCCTTTCGATCACCCATCACAAGGAAGCAGTAGAACGAATCCCTTTGCCGACCTTCCTTGAAAAGGTATATTTTTTCTCTCTCTCTCTCTACATATGTAATGTGTATATGTAATATAGTTCAGCTTCTTGTATATTAGAATTAACAGAGATACGAGTTCCTTCTAAAAAATTTAGGGTTAATTACACTAACCTCCCCTATGTTTCATGAGTATTACAAGGACTGCCCTTATTCCGAAAATAATTACACTGACCACCCCTCTCCTTTATAAATTTTATTAACCATAGGGGTGGTCGGTGTTATTAGTTTCTATAGAAAATAGAAACTATAGGGGGTATCCGTGTAATTAGTTTCAAAGCAGGATGGTCAGTGTAATAAGTGTAAAACATAGGGGTAGTTAATACAATTAACCCAAAATTTTAATTTACTATTTTTTTTCTTGAAATCAAATTTCACATCCCAATTGAGACAGAAGCATAGTTCATCTTTTTGTGTGTGTTAATATATATTTATATATATATGCACAAAGTTTTGCATGCATCAATATCTGTGTAATATGTATCTGTATCTGTGTAATGGGGTCAGATTAACATATTTCAGCAGAATCTTTTAGCACAATTATAAAACAGGGCCAAAATTTTAAATGAATCAGAGAGATGATTCCCATCATTGGAAAAACATTCATTATAAAATCATTAACCTAAAATCTAACAAAAATTGTTTAAAAACAAATGAGAATCATCTAGAAACTAAAATTCCAAAAAAAAAAACCTAGAATTGGAAGAGAAAAAATTCTTAAAAATAGAGAAGAAGAAGAAGAGAAATAGAAAGATTACATTGATTGGGAAGTAGCCTTTGTGTGTGTCAGCTTCTAGGGTTGGAAGAGGAAGATGAAGTGAATTGGGCAGAAAAAAGTAGGAAGGCACCCTCTTAGACCACAATAACTTGCAACATCAACCCCTGGACAGTGGGGGGTGCAACAGGAGAACTAGCACAAAAGGCTACTCTCAACTAATACTCAACCAGCCCACACAGATGAGGGAAAAACTTTTGATACTAGGGCCCAAACTGAAGAGGACACTGTGCCTAACCTGATTGGGACATGATGCTAGCAGCGCATCAAGAAGAAAAGCCAAAGACACAACAACACCAGAGGAAAGGGACTGTTTCTGCCAAAAATAATCTGCAAAGAGGCGAGTCTTTAGAATAAACAAGAGGTTAAGAAACTTATGATGTCATTGCTAGTTTGGAATGTCAGAGGGCTTAACTCTGTAATGAAGTGGAAGGATGTGAGGGACCAAATCTATAAGCACAAATGTACTATAGTGGGTTTGGTTGGAAAAAAAGTATCAGTGGTGCAATGTTAAGAAATTTGAGGCTAAATTCCCTAAACACTCGCAATGGTGTCATGATTCTAGTGAGAAGCGCCGATTTTGTACTATGTGGCACAACGTTATGGCAAGGGCAGATACTTAGCATTAATCACCAAGCTGTAACCATAACCTTCACTAACATGGGTGGTTTGCAGATAGTAGTTACCAGGGAGACTTTAATTGCATAAGATATGGTAGTGAGAAGATTAGACATATGCGAGTATATGACAGTATTAGTAGAGAAGTAACGAGGGATCTGTGAAGGCATTTACATGAGCAGCAATCACACACAACTAGCCCAGGTAGTGGAGGAAGACTTTAATTGCATAAGGTATGGTAGTGAGAAGATTAGACATATGCGAGTACCAATGAGAATTTCGGATGATATGGACCAGGGTATTAATCTCTCTAACCTGAGATGACCAGAAAGGGACACATTTAATCCTCGAATAACCGGAGTAGCAGCAGCATGATAGCTTGCCAATTTGATACTTGATAGGGCTTTCATCAACCAGTCATGGCAAGGTCTATTCCCAGAAGTGTAAGCTAGGTGTTTACCCTCATCCACCAGTGAGCATGCTCCTATCCTCATTATTCTGAAGGAAACACACATAAAGAGAAGGATCACATTCAAACCATTGGCATCTAAATGAAGGGTATTCAGACACAGTTGAGTCATCATCTCCATGGAACAAGGGAAATGCCATGTTTGTGGTAGTCAATAAACTAGGAAAGTGAAAGTTGCATTGAAAAATTGGAAGAAGAGTCAGCCAGGCAAAACTTCAGGAACAATTGGAGAAAATCCAGAAGGGGCTACAACAGGACCCTTAAACAGGGAACTGGCAGAGTAAGAAGTCCAGGTTCAATAGCAATTGAGGAGAGAACTGTTCCAAGAGGAAAGTCATCTACTTCAGAGCGCTAAGTGTAATTGGATACAACAGGAAGCCCAATATAGTAAGTTCTTGTACACAAAAATCAAGGCCAGGCAGGGCAGTAATCAAATCTCTAGCCTCCTAGATGAGCAAAGCGAAGAACCCATGATACCGTACTCATGAAGATCTTGCTTAATATGGAAAGTCCAACTTGTTTTATGTGCATGTGTGTCACACTAAGCACCCAGAAGTATTTCAAAAAAGATTTGAGCCTAAAATAAGTCAAGCTATGCATGTACATCTGCTAGTCTACACATAGCACATAATATCAACATGAAGGTTGGTCTGATTACTCGGAAGAAAAAGGTTATATGAGCTCAAAAGTCAAAACAACTTGCATAGAATTAAATAAGACAAATAAAAAGAACCACAGTTACTTAAAAAAATGGATTATAGAAGAGCAATTAAACAATGTAAGCATCATAGATTATGCATCAGATGTTCTTTTACAAGTTCTCTATGAGTTAATCTTCTTTTATCAAATACACTCAGTTATAATAATTGAGACTGAAAATCATGAGTTGACGAGTCTATAGCCAACATAATATGGTCCGTAGAAAAGCTCTAGAGACATTTGTGCACTTTTAACGAACCTCCGTACCTAACTGTCGATTTAGTCAGATAAGAAAGCTTTTAGAGCGGGATGGCCTAATGGAAAAATAACATGCTACAGCTAACTGGAGCACCTCGGCAGCAACAATTGTGTGTCCAAGGAAACATGAACAATCCGCAAAAGATGTGCTAATTAAGGCAATACCTTTGCCTGTGAATATCATTAATTTTATTAAATAAAGTTAACATCGTTGTTATGGTCATCATCCTCAACATCTCCGAGATCCGACTTTTCCCATTGAAATGGGTACAACTATAGAACACATATATATTGAGAGAGACTACCAGACTCTAAAAGCTAGTACCAAAATTCAAGGCCTTGAAAACTTTGGCCAAGAGAGACGTACCATGGAATTGCAAGTACTTATGATAACAAAGACTCCAACATTCTTCTAAACCAACGAGCAAATTTAGGCCACGAGGAAGGATGTTACATTTGTTGTAGGAGATGTCATTTATCTCAGAGGCATAACACAGGTCCAAAGAACAAACCAGAAACACATTATATAGTTCCTTCAACCATAGTAGCAAACATCTCATATCCCTTCAAAGAATGACGACATGATGGAAATCCCTTCTTCCTCAAGAAGCAAGCTTGGACGCTTACTATTACTGTCAATTGGTCAACAAAATCTGGCTCACAACTTGTTCGGATAGTACTCTATTACCTCTGCTGCAGAGTTTGTCTACAAGCAAATTGCAGACTGATTTTTCGAGTGAGTAGCTCATCTCGAACAGTGCATTTAACACCAGTAGGGCGTCATCTACCCTACCAACCGAGCTGAAGAATTCTACCAATTCATTCAATGTCTCCGGTTGGGGTCTCCTCTTCGTTTTCAACATCTCGACCAGCCACTCCAATCCCTCCTCAGCTCTATCGGCCTTACATAACCCGAGGAGGATGCAGTCGGCAGTGCGGGGCAGAGGTTCCAAGCCCCTGGCCTCCATATCCTTCACCAGCTCCGTTGTCCCAGTCAAATTCCCTTTGCTGCAGAGAGACGTGATCAGTGGCGCATAAGTTGAGGCCGTCGGCTGTAGCCCGGAACCCACCAGTCCCCTATAAAATACCAACGCCTCTGCCGTCTTCCCATCCTTGCACAGGCCCTGGATCAGCGTGTTGTAAGTGACCACGTCGTACTCAATACCCTTCCTCCGCATGCTCGTCGCAACATCAATAGCCTCCCTCACCTTCCCATGGAGGCACAAGCCGGCAATCATAATATTGCAGCCGACCGAGCACTCGCCGTACTTCAAACTCATCTCCTCGTACACCTCATCCGCCCGTTCGAGATTTCCGGACTTGCAATACCCGTCGATAATCACAAAGTAGCTCTTCCGTCCCGGCACAATCCCTCTGCCGATCATCTCGGACCACAGTTCCCACGCTTCTTCCATTCGTCCCATCTTGCAGAGCCCGCCGATGACGGCAGTATAAGCCACTACATCGGGGTCGTGCCCTCTCAGCTTGAGCTGGTTGAACACCCGCAACGCCTCGTCCGTCATGCCGCAGCAGCATAGCCCGTGGAGCACGGGAGTGTAGGTGAGAATATTCGGCGTCCGTCCGGAGGACACCATCATGTGCAGAATCTCCGAAACAAGACCGAACTTTTTGATCTTCGAGAGCCCGGAGACGAGCACGTTGAACGAGCAGACGTCGGGGAGGAGGGAGCCGCCGCCGCCGCTGCGGATGAGCCTGTAGGCGTCGAGTGGCTTGCCGTCGAGACAGAGGGCCCGGACGAGGTGTCCGGCGGTGGTGTGGTCGGGTTCGAGGGGGGGAAGGTTCTGGTAGAGCTGCCAGAAGAGGTCGGTGCGGCCGGCGCGGAGGGAGGCGGAGAGGGCGGCGTTGCGGGCGTGGGGGTCGGTGGGGCATTTCGTCGAGCGGAGGAGGTGCATGGCCGGGCCCCATGCTTTAGAGTCGAGAAGGGACTGTAGGAGAAGAGAGGAGGAAGAGGATGTAGTAGTGGAGAAGGAAGAAGAGGAAGAGGAGAGGAAGAGGAAGTAGCGGAAGGAGAGGAGGGGATTGGAGAGGGAGCGGCGGAGGACGAGGTCCGCGCAGCGCGGGTGGAAGAGATGGGAGTGGGAGTATCGGGAGAGGAGCGTCTTCTCCCACCTCGGCTGTGTCCGGATCGTGTCGGCGACGCTCCGAGCGGTGTCCTCCAGATCCCGATCGACGATCTCCACTCCTCCTCCTCCTCCTCCTCCTGCTGCTGCTGCTGCTGGTGGTTCCGTTGCCAAAGGTGTCTCGGAAAAAGAAGAGAAGAGGCGGACGACGACGACGCCGCCGCCGCCGCCGCCGCCAATTCTGCAGCGAGTAGTGATCATGTTGGAGCTCGTGAGTGACGGTGGAGGTGACGGAGAAAAATTAAAATCATTCTCTAATTTAAATTTAACTCTCCGTCCACACCAGTTGGGCCTTATCTGACGGTTAACTTGGACTAACGGTTAGATCTGCGTTTAGGTCTCCGTCATATTTATCATTTTTATCCATAATACCTTTGAGACAAAAATATTTTTGAGTAATAAAAATTTACATTAGCAAGAGGATATTATTAAAAAATTGACTTGAGTTTATTTTCTTTTCCTACAAATACTAAACACTATGATGGAAAGTAAAGATATATTCCGACTATAACCCGGTCTTTCCAAACACCGGAAAGAAAAGTTGATAGGAATTACTATTTCCTAAAGAAAAGAAAATACCAACGAATCAATTTCCTTTCTTTTCCATTCCTCGTACCAAACGAGGCCTTAGAGCATCTCCACCCTTATTGTCTTGTAATGTAGATAAAATATTGATATGTTTTTTTTTCCCTCCAATTTTTAAGACAATTACTCTCCTTCTTGTGGAGATATTTTCAAGTCTTTATTGATTCGCGGAAAGAAAAGGGAAAGGAAATCAATTCCTTGTTCTAGTTCAATCAATTCCTTGTTCTAATTCCTATTGATTTTTTTAGTGTTTGGAAAAGCCAATAAATTGTAAGAAAAATTGAATTTTTAGAATAGAAAAGTACATCCTTGATTAGATTTAGTTTTTTCTTGGAAATCATTTTTCTTTCCATGCTTCCCTATTTAGGGGTGCAACTCGGACGGACTGGATCATGCTTGAGGTCAACCCAAGTCCAATTTGATGAATCATAAGCCTAATCCGAGCCCAAGCCCAATCCAACCTCGGGTTCAACATATGAAATCCAAAACCAAACCTGGAGGATTGGGTTGTGTTCGGGTTGGGTCAAATTTATCGGACCCAAATGTAATATTTGAAATAGTTTTAAACAAAAGTAATATTAAACATATAATAAAATATCAATCAAGCCTTGATCATACAAAATATAAACTGAAAAAAAGATTTAGGATAAATAGTTGAAGAGTTTGGATGAAAAAAATTAGGATTTAAACTTTTATTTAAGAAGTATATATATATATATATATATATATATATATATATATATATATATATATATATATATAAAAGAAGTATATATATATATATATATATATATATATATATATATATACTTCTTTTATATATATATATATATATATATATATATATATATATATATATATATATATACTAGGATACGTGTACGTGCCATGCACGTATTTTAACATTCTTTTAATTAACTAATGAAAACTCTTTAGGAAAACCAAAAAGTAGTCTTCGTAATTACTAAATTGTTCTTATTAAAATTAATGAACCATTTTTAATTAGTATAGACATGTAAAGATATTTTTGAAATTTAAAAGTTTCACCATCAAGTTTTTCTATTATATAGTAGAATATATATATATATATATATATATATATATATATATATATATATATATATATATATATATATTTTTTATATATATATATATATATATATATATATATATATATATATATATATATATATATATATGGTGCGGTGGCGCACCGGTAAGACCGCTGGCACTTGGGGGTGAGGGCACAAGTTCGAGCCCCCACTCCCTCGGGAGCAGCTGGATGGCGTTGTCCACGGACCTTGGTTTATATATATATATATTGAAGCAAAAGGGTAAATTGTATTTAACTAAAAAGAAGTTTTACATCAATCTCATATAACTCACTGTATAGGTTAGGCTCAGCACCTCCCCACATCATCCGACTCCCTCCAAGCATGCAATGTCTCGTTCAATGTTGTTAGTGATTCCACGTATGGATATGTGCGCTTCTTCGAAAATTCTTTGATTTCTTTCTCGCCAAATATGCCATATCGCCACCAGCAATCGAATTCTATCTTTTTTGTATAATATCTGCTCCCTGGCTTTTTAAATTTGCAATCTCTCCAACTATACTATGCAACCTGGAATCTCCTGCTCTGGGTATGCCAATCCGGTCGCAGCAGTGTTTCCAGATAATTTTTGATACCGTGCATGTAAAGAATAAGTGATCCCTCATTTCATTGTCTCTCCAACATAGAATGCATCCTCCACGAGGGATTTGTAGGCCGAATATTGTCAGTCTGTCTCTAGTGAGTAGCCGATCTCGAATCGTCCTGTATGCACATAGCATCATTAATTTTGGTAGCACATCCTTTCACCCACATAATGTCTGCCCAATCAACTTGGTCTCGTCTCCGCCTCATGCGGTCATAGATCACTCGCCGTTTGAATAACCCGTCACCGCCATCCTCCCATTCCCAACGATCGGTTGCTGCCTCATGGTGGATGCGAAGACCTGTTATCTCCGCCGAGAACCAATTTCCTGCTGGTCGAGCCGATGTATGCCAAGTGCCCTCCTTGATGATTGAGCTAAGGCTCTCATCTCTGCCAGCTAGCTCATAAATAGGCCAACCAACCATGTCTAATATGCTTTGCCTGTTGAGCCAGAGGTCAAACCAAAGGTTGGTCGTTTTTCCATCATGAATGACCCGTCGTAACAGTGTTTTGAGTACATGGCGGGATTCGGAGGAGATTTTTGAATATGATGGAGTGATTGTTGTTCATCTGTTGCACCCAAAAATTCCTATTTTGCAGGTATCTATTCCGAGTCCAAGTAGCCCATAGCGAATTTCCCTCAACGAGTTTCCATGCCAGTTTTATCATTGCGACGTCGCGTAGTACCCGTAGAGATCTCATGCCAATGCCTCCTCCTTTCTTGGCCCATGTCAGTTCATCCCATGCTATAGCGTATAATCCTCCCCGCCAAATAAAATTAGCGCACAATTGCTCAATCTTTTGGATGGGCTTCTCCGGTATGTATAAAGCTTGGAGCCAGTAGTCGGCCGTGGCCATAATGACGGATCAGACCAATTCCAGTCTCCCACCAAATGATAGCAACTGGGATTGCCACCCCTCCAGTCGGGTAACGAATATAATGTATCAATCCCTGACAATCTGTATCTCTCACATATGTGAGAGATAGCGGAAGGCCGAGATATCGTACCGGTAGTTGGCCCTCTTCTATTTGTAGCATATCCGACCACTTCGTCTTCTCAGGACAGTCTTTGCTAAAGTATGCATTGCTTTTCTCTCTATTCAACTGGAGCCCCGAGCATCGACCGAACTCTGCCAAGATGTGGTTTAACTTCTCAATACTCCTCCTCAATGGTTCAATAAATACTAACAAGTCATCAGCGTATATGAGGTGAGAAACTGCAGGGGTAACCCGGCGGTATAGTGGCGTAAGTTGGTTGCGGTACACTGCAATGTCCATCATGCATGTGTAGTATTCCATCACAATTGTGAACAAGTACGGAGATAGAGGGTCTCCCTGACGTAGCCATCGATTACTGCCAAAGAATCCAACTGGTTGGCCTTTGATAAGTACTGAGAACGTAGGAGTTGAGATACATTCCTTTATCTTGTCGACCCACCATTGCTCAAATACCATTTCTGTCAATAGGTGACATAAAAACTTTATGTTCACCGTATTGTATGCTTTCTGGAGATCCAGTTTGATACAACCTTTCCTCCCCCCCACCTTATTGAACTCATGTACAAGCTCGTGCGCCAGTAGGCATTTTTCTGTAATGGATCTGTCTTTGATGAATGCCGTCTGATTTGGAGAGATTAATTCCTGCATTATCCCCTGCATTCTAATGCATATTAAGTGAGTAATAATTTTGTATAAATAGTTACAGCAGGCTATTGGCCGGAAATCTCCCAAAGTCGCTACTCCTTCTTTCTTCGAGACCAATGTGAGGAAAGTATGATTCAATTCCTTGAGAAGTCATCCCATCTTGAAGAAATCTCGGACAATGTCGAGTACTTGATACTTCAGCTGCTCCCAATGGCGCTTATAGAAAGCGGCATTAAATCCATCCAGTCCCGACGATTTATTGGGATATGATTATTTGATGATAGCCGAGAGTTCATCCATTGTGACCTCCTGCTTCAGCCAAGCATTCCCTGCTATAGAGACCAGGCGCTTACTTGTAAAGGACGAAAATTCATGTATATAGTTCTGTTGGTTGCACAGAGATGAAAAGTAATTAACCGCCTCCTCTTCTAATTTACTGTCATCCTCTTGGGCCTTGCCATCTTGGTCGAGGAGAGCCCCTTACGAGTTCCGATGTTGCCGAGCACGAATAGTTGCGTAGAAAATTTTGAACATCTATGTCCTGTAACAACGCGCACTTAGCCCTCTGTTGTAATTGGATCTCCTCCTGGAAACGCCGTCGTCGCACCTCTTCTTGAAGTGTCAGTTCCTTAGCCACAAACGTATGGTCCATAGGAGAGGATTGAATCTGTGCTTGGACTTCATGCAAATCACTCTCTGCATCCGCCAACTTGCTAGCCGGTTTAACTTTATTCCTATGCTTCAGAGCAATTTTGATGAGTTTAAGTCGATATACAAATTGGTATTGGGCATTACCTGTAATGGGACGCTCGAACGCCTCGACTATCGCCTCTTGGTAACCTGCTTCATTAGGCCATGAGTTGCAGAAGCGAAATAGTCTTCTCTTTGCTTGAGTGGCAGCTATCAGACGCAGCAATATAGGAGTGTGGTCGCTCGTGCCGCTTGGGAGCCCTTCAGCACGAACATGAGGAAATACTTCCAGCCATTTGTTGTTGCAAAGCGTCATATCCAGTTGGCATACCACCCTATTGATCGCCGAGCTATTGTTCCAGGTCTATAGATGCCCAATCCTCGATAGGCATACCAGTCCCGAGCTGAGTAGGCAATTGTGGAAATCTGCCAAGATAGGCGCTGGCACTGGTCTGCCTCCTACCTTTTCTCCTTCGGCTAGTATGGCGTTGAAGTCTCCACTTATCACCATCAGAATATTGTTCTCGTCTTGCCCGACAACCATAACAATGTCCTTCCATAATTGGAAACGTCTTCTTCGGTCGTTGTGGCCATATACAGCCCCAACCAGAATTTGCAACCTACCCCTTTATTAGTAAGTTCAACTATAATCATTTGTTCGGACATGAAACGAACCTGGCCTATCCAGATACGTGTATCCCATAGTGTCCAGATACGCGCAATCCCACATAGATCTAAGTTGTGTATCGACTCCCAGTGCGACGTAGTTCTGCTGTTTAATTTAGAGCTCATCTTCACCTTGCTCTCTAGTACAGATACAACCGTGCACTTGTATAGCTTCACCATATTTGTCACCTCATACCATCTCCCGATCGAGTTTGAACCTCGAACATTCCAAGTGAGAACTGTCATCTAGGCACTACGAGAAGTATCCGCTTGGCTCTGTCGCCTCTCCCGCGGATGGATAGGAGGACGGTTGTCTTCGTCACCATTGGACCCGCCACTGGCTGTGTTAGGGCTCAATTGATGTTTTCCTTCCAACATATCTGTCCATTGAGGATTTTCAATGGTAAGGCCCTCAGCGTGTCCCTTTTGGCTAATCACATAAGCTTTATCTCGGCTCGCATCATTGGTCAATTTCCTTCTTGCTCGCTGTTGTGTGTCCTCTCTTCCAGTTTCATAGGACTCCTCCCTATCTGGAATCTCTTCTTGCCTTTGCTCCCTTTGCCGATCCGCTTCTACTACTACTAGAGCCAGAGTCTGATCTCCCTCATAGGAGTTCGAGCTTTCGGGCCCGTGTCGCTTCTCTAACAAGGACGCTAGTTGAACTTCCATCTTTTTCCTTCGATTCTCCTCATCGTTGTCTTGTACTGCTGGCATACAGACATTTGTGTCGTTGGCTTTGTCTCTCGAGTTATTTTGCTCAGTTTGTTCTTCCTGAATGGGGTCATCCGTTCTCGGTCCGACCTCTTCACCGTTAGTCTCCGTAGGAAGGAGCATGTCACGACAGTTGGCCTTTGTGTGGCCAAAGCAATGATAGCCTACACAGGACGGGGGAACCCACTCATATGCAATGTCTTGCGTGATCCACTCGCCATTAGGTAGGACTAAGTCTACCTTATTTGGTAGTGCATCTCTAGCAGTTATTTCGACGAAGATCCTTGCATATGACAGTCTCTGACGTCTGGTTGTAGGTATATCCGTACGCAGAGGATTGCCCACCATGCTAGCAATTTTCATAATGGACGGTAGGCTCCATAGTTGTGGCAAGAGCCAGGGTAATCTTATCCATATGGGAACCTTCGTCAAACGGTCTTTTTCAAAGTTGGATTCAGGCCTCCATCTCTTCAAAACTATCAATCTTCCGTCAAACGTCCATGGACCACATTCAAGAATTCGATCCAAGCCTTCTGCCAAGTCAAATTTAATGAAATAGAAGTCATTCTCCCTCGAGAAAATCTCCATGTCTCCTGTAGGATGCCATACTCTTAGCGCATAGGCTCTAAGATGCCCATAGAATGGCTGATTACCCATCACATAAAGCACGAGCATTGTTTTCCAGTACTCCAGAGTTTTCTGCAGGTCATCGTTTGTGATTTCAACAACTTTTCTCCCATTGATAGTGCTCGGCTCTATGTATTGAAGATCGACCTCCTATTGCGAAGCAGAAGACTTGCAGATATCAGCCCATGAGACATGTTTCGTTCGTGCTCCTAGTTCTTCTCCCTCCCGGGCCCTATTTTGGATCTTAGGAGGGCGGGCCACCTTCCCCTGCTCTTCGTCTCCCAGTCTTGTGTCGCTCCACCCACAAGGGTCCTGCAACCCTCGTTCCGTCTTCCCGAGTGGATCCGACCACCCTCGTATTAATTAGACGCAGTTCTCAGATGCTGTACATTGGCTCGAGGGTTCGTCCAAGTCCTAGTGCGAGGTCCACGACTTGTCTCTGCTCGGTGAAAGTCGCCTTGCAGCGACACTGTCCTTCCCCTCCGTCGGCGCTCTACTGTGGTCCATCCACCAGCCTCCTCTCTATGTGATGTGTCCTCGTGCGATAGCCTGACATCTCGCGCCACCAAGTTAGTCCGCTTAGTGGGGAGGTCCGATGTCGGCGCAGATGAAGACGACCCAGTGTAATGCCCCGCTCCGCACGGTGCATTATGCTGAGTCGTTGACTCGAAGAGTTGCGTTGACCCGATTACTATCGATGCGAATCGATACAAAGTGTTAAGTTGTCCCGAGCAATGCATCGGACTAAGTCGATGCGAAGAGTTGTCTTGCCCCGAAAGAATGCATCGAGTTGAATCGATGTGAAGCGCCGCGTTGCCCCGAAGGATGAGTGCGTTGAATCGACTCGAAGATTCTAAGAAATCGAATCGACCAAGGCGCAAGTCCAAATCGATACAAGTATTGATTTTAGTTGGTTTCGTGTGCAGGTTATATTTTGATGGAAAAATATTAGAGGTCGATCTTTTGATATATTTAGTAAGGGGTCCGCGAAATCAAATCGTCGCCTTGCGACGGGCCGAGACTTGGGCACGCTAAGACAAATCGGACGTATAACTCAATGAAGCACGAAGTGCTCGAATGGCTAAGTCAGGAGAGTGGCCGTGCAACAAAGTTATGAAATCGAGCCGCATCGGCTCGGCGAAACGACGAAGGCGAATCGACTCAAGGTGGGAGGATTGACTTCTTTTTACTCCTTCATTCGATAAGTCAAATATATCATTGTATGCTAAAAGTTAACCTATCGACGCCACGGACGTGGTCCGATCGGAGATAAATCATAGTGTGAGTCGAACACTAAGTTAGAACAATTGAAATGAAACGTGCATCAATATGCACGAGTTGCTATGGGATATTGGATATCGCTAAGGCGAGCGCCTCGGTACGCAAGCCGCAAGAACATGGGATAACTGTAATCGACGAGTGCCTTAGTGTACGAACCATACCGTGCCTTTGCTGCACGAGTTAGACGGCTAGAACATTGGAAGACAATAGGCGAGCGCCCTAAGCGCGCAAGCCCCGAACACTGAATGCTAAGTTATAGAACAGGGAAATACGGTCGAAACGTGCCTACGTGCACGGGATAATAAAAAGATGGCTTCGTTGCGAGAGAATACAGTTGTGGCATGAATGTGGCAGAACTGTCGGATATGACATGGTGCCTCGAAAGGTGTTCGAGACCTTCGGGTCGTTCGGTTGACGAGCATTGAGTTGAGGCACGATGCCATTGAACATTGAAACGAAGTATGAAACGTAAGAACATAGAAAGTTAACAGAGGAAATACGAGATGATAAAAGTCTGAGTCTTGGACTCAAGTCTATGCTTGGTTGTTTGAATGATACTGCGTTGCATGGTCGAATGGAATGGACTTGAGATAATTGCGATAATATCTTCCGTGCATGGAACGTTCCCTCCGAACGGGCGCACCGGGGCACCGGGACCGTTCGGCCTAGGAGGGATGATAATCTTTGATAGGCGCACATCTGCGAAGTTCGATTAGCACTCGGTCGTAAATGTGAGAAGCCGCAAATGATGGTAGGCACGCGGTAAGTTTCGGTTGTTGGGATAGCAACCCAACCCGTGAAACGCCGGGCTACCCAAACACGAGAGAGAAAAGAAAGTAAGAAAAAATAAAAGAGAAACTCCTTTAGTCCATTCCGGCGCGGATACGCCCACGACCTTCATATAGTTAAGGAACGATAGGTTAAAAGTGTAGGCGCGTATGCATCCCGCATAGAGATCCTGCTTAGAGATGCACATATAACATGATAGAGAAGGAATGCGATGTATTCACCTTGCGTCGGTGCAAGGGCGAGTGCATCGACTTGGTAAGTCGTGCCACGAATCAAACACGAGATTGTTTGTTTTCTTGCCTATTCAATTCGATAACATGCTGCTATGATAACATGCTTTACGCTTTCGAAGATGCCATGAAATTGACCCTAAGGAGAACATAGCAAGATCATAAGTTAAGTTGCATGATTCAACATAAATATTAAAATGTCGGTTTGGAAAGATAATCTTTTCTTCAGTACATGCGAGGACGAACGTACTGATCCCCCACCAGCTTCATGCAGGGTGCAGGGAATGGATTGCTCGCGGCGAAGCGTTGCTTGAATGTGTTAAGGCTTGGAATGCCGAAGCGCATTGAAGCGTGCTATCGCATTGACGCTCGGACTACGCAGCTGGATTGATGCGGCCGAGATATAGAAGGCATGATGTATGGAATGGTGAAATCCTTTGTGGACAAGAGAGAACCTGAGTGTTGTAGCCAATCTGGCATATATTGTTAGGCTATCGAAAGCCATTGTAATCTCAGTTTCGGATATCAATAAAGAGAATTGTTTCGTATACTCTGTTTTTCCTATCGTTGTTAATATCTAATCAAAAGATAACCATTTGAGAACTTGTCACCTTGCCTTGCACGAGCGCAACTCCAGGCTCGTGCGGCATCACGCTCCCTGCGAGGACGATGATTCGGGTGATTCCGGGTCGGGGCGTGACAAATTGGTATCAGAGCTCTAGGCTCAATTTCCTCTGGACGCTCGCTTCATTACAATTCAAAAAGTTGCCCACCACCACTTGATACCACTCTTGACTCTACTCGATGCCGCACTGGATGTTCCATACAATAAGTCTAATACAAATCATGAAATTTTGCCGCATGTGTTTTGGAAATTTCATGATGTTTGCTAAGAAAGTCGCGAAGGGTATATTGCATTGAATGCAAACGAGCCGTAAAAATATTAGTTGCTGCAAGCGCAACAAATTGTGAAATATGATTTGAGATGTTGTCGCAATATAACATGTTGAAAGAGAAATAAAATGATGCACGAAGTGCAACGAGTAATGGTGAATATTCGTTAAAATGAAAGTGAGAAGTGATAAGCCAATACCGAATGTGTTAAACGGATTGTGCATTGACTTGGAAAGTCGAGAGTAATTCGTTGCATGAGGTGCGGTAAATATCGGAAATGATCGTTGCACGATGTGCAACGCATATTGAAAGTAAAAATTATTGCACGTGGTGCAACGCATATCAAATTAATCGTTGTACGAAGTGCAAAGAAAATTGGAAATGAATCGTTGTACAAAGCGAAATGAAAGTGTCGGAAATAAATCGTAGCACGATGTGCAACGCGTATCGAAAGTAAAATTTGTTGCACGGGGTGCAACGCATATCAAATAAATTGTTGCACGAGATGCAACGTAAGGAAAGAATTGAAATCGTAAATCGATAGAACGAATCGTCGGTTGCACACCAAACTTATGTTGGCAAAACGAGAACATTGACCGAATCGTATCGGATTTTGATAGAATCAAAGTTACGGTTGTGATCAAGCACGATCACTGCGGAAATCGTGAGTCGGAAGAGATCGTTGGTTTACACTAAGTGTAGCACGAGGGAAATGGCTTGAATTTCGAGTGGTATATGCCATACCACGTAGGCGATGAATGACTCGATTTCGAGTGGTATATGGTATATCACTTGTGCGATGAATTGCATCGACGTATTATGAGAATTGTGAAAGAATTGTCCGCAACGGACGGGGGAGTACCGAGACTCGATTGAAAATTTGTATGGCGATATGTTGATGCAAGTGTTCTTCGAAAACCGGTTGGGACGATAAGGCGAGACTTGTATCGATGACCGATACGTCGGACGAAAGTTATAAGTTGGCCGAACGACCGAGACTAGCGAAACGATTATGCCTTGACGCAATAATCGGATCGACGGGAAAGGAATACTCGAGCTTACGAATGAGTCGCACGACTTGCGATCTCGGTAGAAATGTTGGGCGAGACGAATCGAATCGCACGACTTGCGATTTCGATAGAAATGTTAGGCAATGCGAATTGTAATCGAATCGCACGATGTGCGACTTCGGTGAAGAGTTGGTTGATGTGAGTAATCGTGCCTAAGAAATAGTTGGTTACGTTACGGCGACACTCATTTGAGTACGACTGAAAAATACACAAAACTTAGAGGGCGTGATCGTATAACTCGAGGGTTCGATGTTGGATAATCGGTAACTCAGTTACGCGATCAAAGTATAACGGGATGCGGAGAATCAGAGATCGAGTGGATGCGTATGGAAAAGTTTGTTGCGAACTTGGATGTATGCGATACGAGTTAAGTTGACGTTGAAACGGATTCAAAGTCCACCCTCTTGCTATCGAAATTGATATGAACTATCAAGATCGATATGCAAGGGAACGTAAGCACGATGTGAGAATACAAAATGGAGTGCGCCTTGCGCTATCAAAATTTTGTAAGTAACGATACGAGAATGAACGAACTTGGTTGATCGTAAATTTTGTGATTGATCAAAGACGAGACTATAAGTCATCAACGATTACTCGATGCGTATAGCATCTCGTGTGTCGACTCGCAAATAAGATAGACTCGAACTCGATGCGAGTAGATGTTCCGTAAATTGCGGAATCATCGACGGTAGTGCATGACTTGACTCGGATGATAGTTGCGCATCAGTTGCGCCGATAGAAACGGTTTTGTCCAAAATTGGGTAGTCGTATAGAATTGTCGGAACGTGATTTGGCTCCGAAATAAGATATAGCATGGTTCGTAGTAAACTGTCCTTTAGTGATGATCCACAATTATCGAGCGTAGCTTCGGGGCAGCTGACCCTAGAAGACTTGACCGCCAAATCGAATTGAATGCTGCAGACCGTAAGATGACCCATACGATATCGCATATGAGATTGCATCGATAACAAATACAATGTGGTGCATGTTGACGATAAGTCTAGGCGATCGAGAATTGTTGGAACAACTTTCGATTGAGAATGGTATAGTTAGATTTGAGTATTCGTCGGATGAATATTTGAATGGTTATGTTGGTCGACGAACAAACTAAAAATTTTACCAACGAACTTGGTGATTCGAATAGGCGTTTACGAGAATCGTGCTATGCACGAGAGGGAACGATAAAGAAATGACTTACGAGTTGTACCGTTAGATTCGGATTCACCTCGCAATTGAGCTTGCGTGAATCGAACCTATATTCGATGTTGCGAGACGGGTAAGTTGGGAATTTGGCTAGTAAATTCCTACTCGTTAGGAATCGAATGTAAGGCGTATCGTAAAGACCCTCGTGTCAAGGCGATCGTTGTCTTGAGCACCGTCGCCTTGATGTAAACTATTGAGTCGGATAGATTGTGGCCTTTGTGTAATGTCAATTTAAACTTGCGTCGGAAGGATTTGAGCACGGTGCCTAGGTAAGTAACCTAGCGGACGTAGTCCTTAATGTTGATACTTTTGCAAGTCAACAAAAAAAATCATATCGAGATAGGATACGAAGTGAAACATCAGAAATCGTTGGATAGTGACGCCGAACGCAAGGCGTTGCGGAGACTCGTTGTGATCGGATGTGCGACAGCTTGACGCGATGCGTAAGAATTGATAGTCCCGATGAAACATACAAAGTAAAAAATGCGATTTTTGAATCGCATCGTGTACCTTGACTTTTGTTGGCGAATCGTGTATGTATCAATATGCATGTGCGCTAGAATTGCGAGAACAAGTAATAGAGCCAAGTCCGATCAAGAATACGAGATGGCAAGTAATAGAGAATGGGAAGTTAAGTGTTTGTATTATTCCGATATCTTACAACTGAGCTTGGTCGAAATGCATATATTGGTGGGACGCCTAAAATATGTGTATGATTCCAAACTAAGTTGTACGATCCAAACGATAGTGAGACGAGATCGTGGAACGATCTAATGAAACCTTTGGAAATTTAGTATTGGTTTTGGTTCGGGACGAACCTTGTTTTGAGTGGTATATTCTGTAATGCCCCGCTCCGCACGGTGCATTATGCTGAGTCGTTGACTCGAAGAGTTGCGTTGACCCGATTACGTATCGATGCGAATCGATACAAAGTGTTAAGTTGTCCCGAGCAATGCATCGAACTAAGTCGATACGAAGAGTTGCCTTGCCCCGAAAGAATGCATCGAGTTGAATCGATGCGAAGCGCCGCGTTGCCCCGAAGGATGAGTACGTTGAATCGACTCGAAGATTCTAAGAAATCGAATCGACCAAGGCGCAAGTCCAAATCGATACAAGTATTGATTTTAGTTGGTTTCGTGTGCAGGTTATACTTTGATGGGAAAATATTAGAGGTCGATCTTTTGATATATTTAGTAAGGGGTCCGCGAAATCAAATCGTCGCCTTACGACGGGCCGAGACTTGGGCACGCTAAGGCAAATCGGACGTATGACTCAATGAAGCACGAAGTGCTCGAATGGCTAAGTCAGGAGAGTGGCCGTGCAACAAAGTTATGAAATCGAGCCGCATCGGCTCGGCGAAACGACGAAGGCGAATCGACTCAAGGTGGGAGGATTGACTTCTTTTTACTCCTTCATTCGATAAGTCAAATATATCATTGTATGCTAAAAGTTAACCTATCGACGCCACGGGCGTGGTCCGATCGGAGATAAATCATAGTGTGAGTCGAACACTAAGTTAGAACAATTGAAATGAAATGTGCATCAATATGCACGAGTCACTATGGGACATTGGATATCGCTAAGGCGAGCGCCTCGGTGCGCAAGCCGCAAGAACATGGGATAACTGTAATCGGCGAGTGCCTTAGTGTACGAACCATACCGTGCCTTTACTGCACGAGTTAGACGGCTAGAACATTGGAAGACAATAGGCGAGCGCCCTAAGCGCGCAAGCCCCGAACACTGAATGCTAAGTTATAGAATAGGGAAATACGGTCGAAACGTGCCTACGTGCACGGGATAATAAAAAGATGGCTTCGTTGCGAGAGAATACAGTTGTGGCATGAATGTGGCGGAACTGTCGGATATGACATGGTTCCTCGAAAGGTGTTCGAGACCTTCGGGTCGTTCGGTTGACGAGCATTGAGTTGAGGCACGATGCCATTGAACATTGAAACGAAGTATGAAACGTAAAAACATAGAAAGTTAACGGAGGAAATACGAGATGATAAAAGTCCGAGTCTTAGACTCAAGGCTATGCTTGGTTGTTCGAATGATAGTGCGTTGTATGGTCGAATGGAATGGACTTGAGATAATTGCGATAATATCTTCCGTGCACGGAACGTTCCTTTCGAACGGGCGCACCGGGGCACCGGGACCGTTCGGCCTAGGAGGGATGATAATCTTTGATAGGCGCACATCTGCGAAGTCCGATTAGCACTCGGTCGTAAATGTGAGAAGCCACAAATGATGGTAGGCACGCGGTAAGTTTCGGTTGTTGGGATAGCAACCCAACCCGTGAAACGCCGGGCTACCCAAACACGAGAGAGAAAAGAAAGTAAGAAAAAATAAAAGAGAAACTCCTTTAGTCCATTCCGGCGCGGATACGCCCACGACCTTCATATAGTTAAGGAACGATGGGTTGAAAGTGTAGGCGCGTATGCGTCCTGCATAGAGATCCTGCTTAGAGATGCACATATAACATGACAGGGAAGGAATGCGGCGTATTCACCTTGCATCGGTGCAAGGACGAGTGTGTCGACTTGGTAAGTCGCACCACGAATCAAACACGAGATTGTTTATTTTCTTGCCTATTCAATTCGATAACATGCTGCTATAATAACATGCTTTACGCTTTCGAAGATGCCATGAAATTGACCCTAAGGAGAACATAGCAAGATAATAAGCTAAGTTGCATGATTCAACATAAATATTAAAATGTCGGTTTGGAAAGATGATCTTTGCTTCAGTACATGCGAGGACGAACGTACTGATCCCCCACCAGCTTCATGCAGGGTACAGGAAATGGATTGCTCGCGGCGAAGTGTTGCTTGAACGTGTTAAGGCTTGGAATGCCGAAGCGCATTGAAGCGTGCTATCGTATTGACGCTCGGACTACGCAGCTGGATTGATGCGGCCGAGATATAGAAGGCATGATGTATGGAACGGTGAAATCATTTGTGGGCAAGAGAGAACCTGAGTGTTGTAGCCAATCTGGCATATATTGTTAGGCTATCGAAAGCCATTGTAATCTCAGTTTCGGATATCAATAAAGAAAATTGTTTCGTATACTCTATTTTTCCTATCGTTGTTAATATCGAATCAAAAGATAACCATTTTAGAACTTGTCACCTTGCCTTGCACAAGCGCAACTCCAGGCTCGTGCGGCATCACGCCCCCTGCGAGGACGATGATTCGGGTGATTCCGGGTCGGGGCGTGACACCCAGGATCCCATGTGCCACCGGCCGGCAGAGCATTGGTTGCAATATTTCCCGGAACCCTAATTAGGCCGCCGCTGGGAACCATCTCTTATATATATATATATATATATATATATATATATATATATATATATATATATATATATATATATATATATATATATATAAACACACACACACATACATCCCTAAGACACTAGCCTAGGCGCCCAAGCACGGTCTTGGGTTCGAATCCCCCATCGGACGAATGGGTGGCTTAATATAGCCACGGTCCGACTTGGAAAAAGGACACACACACACACACACACACACATATATAAGTCAAATTTTGGGTTCTTTGGATAATCCAACACATGAATCCGAGTCCAATACGATTTTTGATCGGGTTCAAATATTTTAATTCGAATTTGAACCCAAAATCGAGTACCTTCAATTCTAATCCAACCCATTAACGAGTTTACTCTTTCAGACTCGAATTTAGCCCCTCCGAGTTGCACCCTTGCCCCTAGGGCTGCAAACGAGCCAAGCCGTTCGCGAGCAGCTCGAAGCTTGGCTTGATAAAAGCTCGTTTGAGCTCGGTTCGTTTAGTAAACAAGCTGAGCTCAAGCTTCATTTTCGACCTCGTTTAATAAACGAGCCAAGCTCAAGCTTGGAAGTACTCGGCTCGTTTGAGCTTGCAAGCTGGCTTGTTTATGAGCTTGCGAGTTGGCTCGTTAGAAGCTCGTTTAGGAGCTTGTTGAGAAGCTTGTTTGTTCTTTGTTGAATTCTAATTTTATACATGTTTGTATAACAATATGGTTGTGTGCATTATATATTTATATGTCCATAATAATTGATATTAAGAAACTTTTTTAATTAAATTTTTTATAAATAAATTGTTAATATCACATGTACTTGAATTCAAACCTAACTAGCTTGAAATCGAACTCGTTAAACTTGAAATTCTTAAGCTTGAAATCAAGCTTAATGAGCTTGAAATAAAGTTGAGCGAGCTTGAAATCAAGCTAAACGAGCTTGATTTTGAGCTTATCGAGCTTGTTTATCAAGCTTGGATCAAGCTTGCTTATCAATAGGGGTGTAAACGGGCCGGACGGACACAGACAGTCCACTGTCCGTGTTCGGTCCGAAAATGAAAATGAGTTCGGACGGACGGACACGGACAGTCCACTGTTTGAGTTCGGGCCGGACAGACACGGACAACCACTGTTCGTTAATTCAATCGGACGGTCCGCGGACAAATGAAATATATTACCAAAAGCTATTATTTTATCAAGATACCTTGGTAGTTGGTACAAAAAATCAAGTTGAAAGAAAATACAATTGAAGGTTATAGAATACAACAAACAATAGTAAATGGTTAACAAAAATGGAGACCGAACAACAAAAAATTAATGCAAAACCAAAATAATATGACATAATTGATGCAAAACCAAAGTGAGTCTCCACTATCGGACGGTTCGCGGACAAATTCGGACCGGACATGGATATGACCGTGTCCGGGTCCGATTTTTAAACAGACCAAAAAAATGTCCAAGTTCTGTTCGTTAATCAATCGAACGGTCCGCGGTCGAACCATTTATCGAGCCGAACACGTACAGACAACGGACTACTTTGTCCATTTTACACCCCTACTTATCAAGCCAAGCTCAAGTTTAGTATAAACAAGCTCGAGCTCTAAAATAAAAAACTTATCAAGCTTGAACTTGATTAATTCTAGTCAAGCCAAGTTCAAGCTTACAAAAACTTGGCTCGGCTTGGCTCGTTTGCAGCCCTAGTTGCCCCTACTTTCTACTTGAAATAGGTGTGCTGGAAGTTGGAGATGCTCTCAACTCTGTTCCTTTTATTTTGGCAATTGATAAAGGCACTGCATAATTTGATCGGGGCTAGCCCATTTGTAAGTTTGTGTTATTTACAAGTTTGCCATTGAAAAAATTTATTAGGGCTAGCCCACTCTTTAGTATAAAAGTCACCTTTTTTTTTCCTATTTTTTTCCTCTTCTTCTTCCTTAACCCATCCAAGAAGAAGAAGAAGAAGAAGAAGAAGAAAAGGAAGAAGAAGAAGAAGAAGAACAACAACAACAACAACAAAAATGTTAAACCCTAATATTGGTGGAAATCCTAATATTATTATCCCTAATTTTTTCTCATTTCCAATTTCGATGGCACCCAAAGGCTCCTCATAATATACGAACCATAATATGGGAGGAAACCCCAATATTGCTGTTCAACTATTGCAAACAAGGACTGTCCAATTTTCTGGCAGTCCTACAAACTGACTGGACTGCCAGAAAACTGGGCAGTCCTAAGTCACAGCATGTGAAACAAAGGACTGTCCATTTTTCTGGCAGTCCTTACAGTATGTAGGACTGTCCAGTTTTCTGGCAGTCCTGAATACAGTAAGGACTGCCAGAAAAATGGGCAGTCCTTTGTTTCACATGTTGTGACTTAGGACTGTCCAGTTTTCTGGCAGTCCAGTCAGTTTGTAGGACTGCCAGAAAATTGGTCAGTCCTTTGCAATTACCACTAGAATCGGTACCACGTTGCAGAAAGCATCTGCATACAATTGGAATCATTGGGATCCTCCGTTGAATAATAATAGCTAGGCCTACTGGTTTTCTAGATCTATTGTTTTGTATTACAGTCCTGACACCATATTGATACTCCATCGCATACTATTCACATTAGAAACTATTGTAGGTAAACATTAGAATTCCAGATTATTCTATAAAAAGGAGAAATTATATTATTTTTCCATAACACTGACCGAGAAAGCTAAATACCAACATCAGTTCCATATATACCATCAAAAATATCTTACCTAATGGGCATGCCAACCTATCCAATTATTTCCTTCAGCACCAAAGCACTATAAATTCTTACAAGAATCCATAGCCATAATCAGGATCCCATCAGGATCCCATCATTTTATGTTCAATAAACTGAATGGACTGCCCAGTTTTCTGGCAGTCCATTCAGTTTGTAGGACTGCCAGAAAATTGGGCAGTCCTTTGTTTCACATGTCGTGACTTAGGACTGCCCAGTTTTCTGGCAGTCCATTCAGTTTGTAGGACTGCCAGAAAATTGGACAGTCCTGGTCGACGCACAGTTTTTTCGTTCGTGCATACTTGTGTTTAATTTAAATGGATAATTTCCCACTCCGAATGTAGTTTAATTCAAATGGGCTACAGACAATTGAAATAAACAATGTAATGGATGCTTGAATTTTTCAATTTAATTTCTAGAATTTTGGAAACAAATAGAGAAAGAATTTGGGTGCCATCGATCTTCTTGAGAAAAAAATTTGGAAGAGAAGGGGAAGAAGAAGAGAAAATTTCTAGAGTGGAAGAAATTTCTAGGAATTTTCAAATTAACTTCTTGCTTGGAGATGGAGAAATGGTGGAGGAGAAGAGGAAGAAGAAGAAGAGAGGAGTTAGGGTTTAGGAAGAGAGAGAAATTTTTTTTGCAAATGAGAGGAAAAATTTGGGTTTGGAAAAATTTTACTTTGGGACAGCCCTAGATAAAAAAAATGGGCTGTCCTGAGTAAAACCCCCAAAATATTGGACTAGCCCCAATCCGGACTAGCTCCGATCAAAAAAGGCAGTGCCTTTATCAATTGCCTTTATTTTCCCCCTCAATCCAAGCAGACCTTAGCCCATGTTAACCAAATCCTAACTGGCTTAGCTCCGCCCGCGTCGAACCTACGCGAGGCCTCTCCCTATATAAAAACTCGCGTTTGACAGCGTGAGAAACTTGTTCCGACATTAAACCTGCACCAGCGCTTCGTGACCTCATTTCGTGACTCCCTGCCTCCATCTCTCCATGGCCGACGACAGCAGCAGCAGCAGCACTCCCGCCGCCACGAGGACGGAGGAGAAGAAGTCGTGGGCCGACGAGGCCGAGGAGGAGGCCGCTTCCACTTCCGTCGCCGCTGCCTCGGCCGACCAGCCGGAGGAGTTGAAGAAGATCGAGGCCCTCTCGATCTCCGACGAGAAGGAGGAGGAGAAGAAGGACGCCGGCGGACGGCTCCTCGAGGATCCCGACGATTCGGAGATCAAGGCGGTAACCGATCTCCCCCCTTCCCCCAATATTCTCAACAAACCCTAAAATTATTCCTTGAAGAAATCTGGGTCGATGGCGAACATTTTGTGTGCGAGAATTTTTTTACTACTATGTTTCCAAATATTGATATCAAGTCTGCAATTGAACTCCTAGAGTTAGGTTTATTTTGGAGATTTATTAGCTCCCCTTCCAATTTAACCAGAGGCTGGTGGAGATCTAGAGTAGTTGGCCATTAATTGAAGAAAACTGAACAAATTCAAGCAATCACACTAGAATTTGGGGAAGAACTAGGGTTTATTCATTTATTGAAAGTGAAAGAATTACAGTACTACAAAATTATAAGAAAAACGAAAGAAAACAGTGTACACACTCCCCTCGCCGAACTACTACTCTCCCTTATTTATAGCAAGGAAAATTAATGCAAAGGCATGTATCTGCCATCCCAACCAAGTGCCTTAGCTAACTGCCTGACTGCCTTGGCTAGTGACACTCCGATACTGATGCACTTCCTCGAGTTAGGAGCCTCCGATAACACTCCGATACTGATGCACTTCCTCGAGTTAGGAGCCTCCGATACTGGTGAGTTTCTCAGCTGATACTGTTCAGCTTCTGAGCGCTTTGATAATAGTGACGGGTAATGTGATACTCCCCTGAGCCGCACGGAGAAGACTGATACTCTGATACTTCCATGAACTGCAGGGCCGGCCCTGACCCAGGGCAGACCGGGCAAACACTGACCCTTGTGGAACTTTTTGAATCTTAAGAAACGCCATAAGATACAAAAGCATATCATTGTTGTTGCTTGCCTCCATGTTGTTTAGAGTTTTGTTACTGCTTAGTTCTTTTCCTTGCTTCTAAGTTCCTGGTGGTTTTGTTACTGCACAGTTTACCTGCTCTTACGAAATCTAGTATGGGGATAGTTTGAGGAAATTGGTTTGTATGAGTAACTTTAACAGCTATTTGTGTACCTGTGTATGCATATTTTTGTTACGATCAATATGTGATTGCAAGCTTTATGATAGATTGCTATTCCTTGCTTGCACATTCTCGATGCTCTGCATTAATTTGCAAGGTTTATGATAGTCTTTGTTGAGGTAAGTAAAGACTACAGAAGTGCGTTTTTCCTCAACTGAAAATTGGACTTCTGCTTAATCTTCATAAAGGCAACGATGGTACTGTATGTGCTCAATCATTTCTTCTTTTATCGTCTGACATGGTGCATTATCTTCATCATAGGAAACCTCTGGCGATACGGTATACACCTCTGCGGTATCATTTGAAGATTTGAATCTATCGAAAGAACTAGTCAAGGGACTCTATGTGGAGATGAATTTCACTAAGCCTAGCAAGATACAGGCCATAACCCTTCCCATGATTCTCACTCCACCATACTTGGATTTAGTAGCTCAAGCGCACAATGGTTCAGGAAAGACGACATGTTTTGTTCTTGGCATGTTGAGTCGAGTGGATCCTAGCAAAAAGACCCCTCAGGCCATCTGCATTTGTCCTACCCGGGAGCTAGCTCAACAGGTTTTCTTACGACACTTCTTGTTTTAGTTTTATCAAAGCAACATTACCGTAATAGATTCTAACACATGTTTAAAATGTAACAGAACCAGGCTGTCCTTATGAAGATGGGAAAGTATACAGGGATAACTTCATTCTGTGCCATCCCGCAAGATTCAGCCAATTACATCCCAATAACAAAATGCCCGCCGGTGACCGACCAGGTTGTTATAGGTACCCCTGGTACAATAAAGAAATGGACATCGGCCAAAAAGTTGGGCACAAGGGATGTGAAGATACTTGTTTTCGATGAGGCAGATCATATGCTAGCTGAGGTAGTTTTTTTTGTTTCTAGATTCATTGTTTACATCTATGGTCCCATCCACTATTATCCATTACTTCTTAGTGAGCATTGCAATCATTTTTTTAGTGATTTTTATCTTATTCCCATACTCTTCTCAAATTATGTCATCAGATTCATGTAATTAATGTTGTTTTCTGTTTTGTCTTTTGAGTTTGTTTCTCTGTTCTAAAAGGCGCCCGCCTAGGCACTAGGCGCCGGGTGCCTGTCCGATGTTCGCTTAGGCGCCCGCTTAGTCCCCCCCGACACCTGACTATGCATGTTTTGGCGTTTTTTGGATTTTTTATGCAATTTTAACAGATTTATTTTTATTTATTTTTTAACCGCCTAGGCACCTGCCTAGGTGGGCTAGGCGCTAGGCGGCAGGTGCCCGCCGGACTCGCTTAGCGCTTTTCACAACCTTGCTTAAGCCTTCTAAATGATCCATAATTCCATTGCCGATGTGATCTTTTTTGTTCCGCCCTCCAAGGTTAAGGAAGCAGATTTTAGAAGGCAAATCTGATGTCCAGGCGGCTTCAAAGGGATGGTCTCTGACTCTCTGGTGTCTTGACTAGGGCTAAGGTAGCTGAACAAGAAGTCCTGGCTTTGACAACCTTAAAAATAAATACTTACAGTGATCCTGGCATTAGGCCTTCTTCGTACCGCCTTGCGCTACCCTTAATGCTTCCTCCCCCTCTTCCATCTCCACAATCTTGGAGTTAAGAAAAAGCAGCACTTCATACACATAATCATTTTAATCATACAATTACACTTATATACCCTTCATTTTTCTAAATAAACAATAGTAAACCTGAATAATAGCATCGTTCTGGCTGATGAACTTGTAGAATAGGTAACGGTCATTTACTTGGTCTAACCAGTTTATTATTCATCTATAAACCATAATAGCTTCATTTTCTATGTTATATATGATGATCTCATCATCTTCTTCATATTGTTATGCTATACTTATATTTTCATTACCTGTTGAATTATGATGGCTAGAGGGTGCCTCTGGCATGACAGTACGGCTTGCTGCTTGCATTA
Organism: Iris pallida; assembly: GCA_029216955.1. Lineage (NCBI taxonomy): Eukaryota > Viridiplantae > Streptophyta > Magnoliopsida > Asparagales > Iridaceae > Iris > Iris pallida. The sequence continues at coordinate 1,534,276 of JANAVB010000800.1, read as the reverse complement.
TGGAGAATTCAGGTTCGAGTCATGGAAACAACCTCTCCATATATATATGGGGGTAAGGCTGCATACAACTTAGACCCTCCCTAGACCCTGCGTATGTGAGAGCCTCATGGCTGATTTTGCGTAGCAGTGCATGGTGGTGTTTGTCTGTGTTTAATTCATTCCTTTGATGGGTTGATGATGGTGTTTTTTCTGTTACTATTCATTTAGAGATATTTTGAACTTTTATATAATCATGTACTCTTTCCTAAAATGTTGTTCAACTTTGTTATGGCATTTGTAGGATGGCTTTAAGGATGACTCCGAGAGGATCATGAAGGAGATTAGAAGAAACAATGAGAGCTGCCAGGTCTGCTCTTCTATACTTCATAAGGGTATTAAACCATTGTTAGATATTGATCTCGTAAAAGCTCGATTGTTGCATTGACTTTTCCTCCGCTCTAAATACTTTATTATGCCTTTTTCAACAATTACTAGACATAATGGAACTTTATTCATGGCCCATGGATGGTTATCTATAATTGGACACTCAAATGATTAACCACAATTATGATTATCCGCAAGTCCCACAAGTTCTGTGTAGCATTGGAACCCTAAATCAAATTAATTGGGTGAATTTACTGTTTTCAATTCAACAGTATTACTTATCTGTTGAGAACTTAAATTTCACCTTTAGTAGCTGATAAGTAAATCACAATAAGCCAGACTTGGATAAGATGCCAGTCAATAATGTAACTGGTAAAATAAGATAATCTAAGTTATCTAGCAATGATGGTTGACCAGGAAAGTTTAATTTGAATTTTCAATCTTCGGAAGTGGTCTCGATTTCAAGATTTTTCATGAACACCAGATCTATGAATGTGGAAGGGCGATCTTTTGTGGTTGAGAAAAGGGGATATATACAAGGTATAACGCCGCTATGACAGCCCCACCACAAGTAACTAGGGCTGTCTTTGAGATGTTCCGCTAGCAATAATATCCAATCAGATCTAAAATCTAACACCACAATCGAAAGGAATTCGATTTCGATTTAGTTACTGCAGAGTTGAACAGCAATACCATTAGTGTATAACGAGAATATAAAAAAATAGATTTAATGCAGAATACAAGCATCAGGGTTCCATATTTCCATTTGTAATGAATTGTGTACAATATTTCCATTTGTTAATGAATTAAAATACAATGTAAAGGCCACAATATTATAAGTTAAAGATACTCTCATTGCGTAAGATAGTGAAAACAAGTTTGACACTTTTTTCCTTCTGTTAATTGGCGTCAGGTGCTTCTATTTTCTGCCACTTTTAACGAAACTGTGAAGGCGTTTGTATCGAGGGTGGTAATCGGTGGAAATAAAATATTTGTGAAGAAAGAAGATCTCACACTGGAGAAAGTAAAGCAGTATAAGGTGCAATGTCCAGATGAACTTGCCAAAATGGATGTTATAAGAACCAAAATATTTGAATTTGGGCAGAAGGTGGGGCAGACTATTATATTTGTCCGTACCCGAAACAGTGCAAGCACGTTACATGAGACTTTAAGAGGGGAAGGTTATGAGTGCACATCTGTCCATGGTGCCCAAAAGCAAGAGGACAGGGATAGAATTATAAAGGAATTTAAGGACGGATTAACTACCGTCCTCATAACTACTGATCTTCTTGCTCGAGGTTTCGATCAATCACAGGTATTTGTTTGATTCAGTTATTATAATTTTTTCCAGATTTATGTTAAAAGAGGTTTAGTTTTTAACACGGTTGTCATCTGAAAGGTTAATTTGGTCATCAACTTCGATCTTCCTGTGAAGTACGAGTCTCCTTCAGATCCTGATTGCGAGGTGTACTTGCATAGAATTGGTAGAGCTGGACGTTTTGGACGTAAAGGTAATATTCCCTAGCTCCTCATTTTTTTTCCATCATATGCAATTCTGCATTTTGCCTGCACTGAAGTTACTGAAAGCTCCATGGTGCTACTTGGTGTTGTTGTTTTGAATTAACTATAGGATTATAATTAAGCTTGAAGCGAGGTACTCCACACTAACATGTGATGACTGAATTGGCGATGTTTATTAGATCAGTTGTGGGATTGGTGATGTGTAAAGCCTTCTCCCATCGGATTGGGGTCGCTATGGCGCATAAGAAAGCTCCACAAAAATTGGAAAAAGTTCTTATAACGGGCTATTGACCTATGTCAACCCTCTATGTTGGTGCCAAACTCCATAAAAGATTGCTGCTGTCTCTCGGACTCTCATACCATTTTAGAAAATTTGTTTGCTTACGATGAAATGCTACATTCGTAGCTGGTATTTGTAGCACAATGTGATGTTTCTTTCGAGAAAATAATAACATTTAGCACCATTGGGATTTGGACCGTTCATCCTTTTTTTCTTGCTGTCTTTCCTCCTCTCCAGGGAGGGAGGAAAAAAACCTGTTACTCTATTTGGGACTTGTAGATTGTAAGATATTTTCAGAGTCTGTTTATGATTTCTATCTGGAATTGTTAGACATGATCTCTCTTTGGCAGTTGTGGATTTGTAAGAACAGTAGTATGAAGTAGGACATACTTTTGACCATGCTAGTTATGAGAGAAAGAGTAGTGATGAGTAAGCTGTAACTTTTTCACTCGTGGCAGGCTTACTATGAACCAACCAACTAAATCTAGTTTTACATTATAGTAGTAGACTCTCTCTGGCACCCTTAAATGGTAAACTATTAGAAGTTGTTGCGTAATCCTGATAGTGTAGAGCTAGTTGTGTGTGTGTGTGTGTTTATGCTAGTTTCCTTACCTTCCTTATCTGTTCTTCAGCTTCATCAACCACCATTGCCTACTCTTCTGTCAACTGGCAACCCGTTCTGTTTCCTATCCTCACCATTTAGTCAAGATGCAAGACCAACTCCTGTTGACTTGGTGTTGCCCTCCTCTTTCTTATGACACTGATCACCTTAAACAACCGACTTACTACTGGTATCGCCAAACATTTTTTCTGAGGCTTCTCAGGATGCAGGGATGATTGTGATTCTCTTGTACCTTAGTATAATAATCTAAGATTCTCCCATCTACAAGGTACTAACAGAGAAGTGATAGTGCCTATAGACTTGGCGTTTTCCAGATTCCTTTAGAGGAGGCTGACTTGTTGCTAATTGTATCCTCTATTTGCACAAGTACTCATCTGGCTTTCAACGATGAAAATGGTTTGTCTTGACTGGACTACTCAGTTGCTGATGGTTCAGTAGGTATTGTATTTGAAGGTTCTGTCGATCTCAGTTTCTGTAATATCTTGTTTGTTTATCCTTCAGTTCAGCATATAAATGAGTGCAAACACCTTCATAACTACTAGTAGTAGCAGTACTAGTAGTTAAACCTCCGCCCTTTCAAACTCCAACAATCTGGTTTTGGATGAACCTTCATTGTTTTTGCTAAAAGTCTATGTTAGTACTTGTTTTGGAACCGTCCGCACCTTGATGTCTCAAATGGTTTGGTCCATATGCTGGTTCCTTGACTTTTTCCTCCCTTTTTGACCAGACCTTCCACCTGGAGCACCCTTTGGTTACAGCAAAGATCTATGTGAATTGCAATTGTCTAGTTATTTGCAATTGTCTAGTTATATTAAGAACATAACTATTTTCATCAAAAAGTAATCTAGCAACTTTGCTGCTAGTATGGTATAAGTGGTTATGAATCCTAGTTGAACTGTTTCCTCTTTCAACTTCCTCTCCTTTATCTACTCTTGCCTTTATCATTGGATTATGTTTAGTATAAATTGTTTTAGGTGTATGGGATGTAGTATGGTTACTGTTACCAACATTTGTGACATTGTCGTCAAGAGCCTCGAGAATTCTTGTATTTCATACTTGATTGCATCCAACTTACATCTTACTCTTTCTCATCTTAGAGCCTTTTGGAGGTTACTCATATTTTTTCTGTATGGCTAGTGTTTTCTGAATCAAGAACATTGTCGAGAGCCTACAGATTTATTTTTCCATATTGATAGCCTTCTTTTTTATTCAATTTTTTTATATTACATGCTCTTTCTCATCTGAGAGCCTATGTACTCCTTCAATGTGAGGCTCCATGGTATTAAGCTATTTTAAAATTTAAGAAGTATTGGCAAGTTGATTGAAAGCTCAAACCAAATTATCTTCTGATACTGCTTATACTGAAGATGACGGTGGGGACATTTGTAACAAAAGTTTAGTCATTTCTCTTGCTGCTTGTATGTTTTCTGACAGATGTAAGATAAGGTGTTATGAAATCAATTTGTTTTTAATACAAAATAGATATATTCGTGTGCGGTATTTTGGTATGTGAACCTCAGAAAACACTGGCATGAGGACAGTTTGGACCTAACACCTTGAAGTTTCCAATCCTTTTGTAGTATTTAGATTAAATAATTGAGATACAGACTACATTAGTAGTTCTTTTCCCTTTCCGAAAATGAATTTTCGACATATCTAAAAGATTTCTACCAAGTATTTTGGTCAGAAGTGTCGATTGACAATTAGTATCACGTCAGTTAACCTATTATATTGGAACTGTTGTACTGATATTGCTCGGGAACAGGTGTTGTGTTCAACCTCCTGTGCACCGACAGGGACAAGATGATCATGGAGAAGATAGAGCGCCATTTCAATCATTTCGTGGAGGAGGTAATGCCGAATTATCTTGCCAAGAGTTATGTCCCTTTAGTTTAATAATTTACGGAAACAATCTCATTACTGACAACTCGTGACACTCTTGTGCTTCTCAGGTGCGTAATTGGAGAAGTGATGACGATTTCGAGGCTGCCTTTAAAGATGCAGGCTTGCTGTAGAAGTGTGCATCCCTTTACTTGCAAGACACTGTACTGTGTTGGAGTTTCTCACTGTTAATTATGAGCTTTAGCCTCAAGTTTCTACTATTCTCCCACATTTTTGTCCAATATCAGTCACGGAGAAGGGACATCAGCAATTATAGGAATCGACATCATCCTATTTTCTTCAATAGTGTTTATTTGTCATTTTTGTTGATGACATGTATTGTTTGTGCCTATAGTTTTGGCGTCGCTTGTAGTTAGTGACTTTGAGAAAGTTTGCAACTGTATATTTTGCTTCTTCTCTACCGGACTCGCCTTTGCATATATTTCTGGGAGAAGAAATTATTCAGTCGGAACGTCTAATGGTATAATGACATGATAATATTTTACTATTTTTTACAATCCTATTGATATTTGACAATTGTTTGATTAGATTTTTTTTTTAATATTATTATGTGTTATTATACCATTAGATGAACTTACCACTTCGTCCCACAAAATAATTTCTACAAACTAAGGTACGACTTGTACTTGTGAGGTTGACCAACCAACTACCGCAAGCCGACCTGTCTGGTTATGGTTGGACAAGCTTGGTTTGCATTTTTAGTTCTCGTCGTGTTATTTGTTGAAGCAAGTTATTTCTGGAAACTGAGCAAACTAATCCTGTGGATTCTCTTTGCATTAGGTTAGGAAAAAAAAAAGGTTAGGCAGGATTTGGGTGATCAGAATGGTGTCTATTGAAACATATAGAAATTTGTGGGAACAATATAATTTTGTAAATGTTCAAAATTTGTTGCAACCGAATGAAAGCACAGGGCCATGGATAAGAGAAATTATCGGGTGGTCCAGGTTCACCACGTGGCAATGGTGAATGGTGAGTCCGGCCACTAATTTGTTAACACTTGGGCATAATACATAATATCAGTACATTTCTTTTATTTTCTAGGTCAGTTTTTTGTTAATATTTTCTAAAGGAAAAAAAATCTATTTTTTTTCTAATTATATGCAAGTGAATTTCTATATATTTTACATTTTTTTTTTTTTTACATTTTTTATGCCAAATATTATGTCAAGTGTCAACAAATTAGTGGCCGGGCTCACCATTTACCATTGGCACGTGGTGAGCCCGGACCATCCAATAATTTCTCGATAAGATAAAGGCACAACCAAGTTTAGTATGGGATGGAACAATTTTCACAGTTATGAGCATATCCATTATTATTTAGGACTGTCAAAATTTGACAATTTTGAATATTAGTATACTCACATAAGTGTCAAAGTTATAAAAATGTGCTTCTTTACGGAATCATTGAAACAATTCATATGGACTGTAGATATGCATTAATGCTTAATAAAAAGAAGTATAGATGGAAATTTTTTAAAAAAATGCAGGTATTTTTTAAGGCTTTTTCTAAGGGCACTACCACTCTTACTTGGGGCTAGCCCAAAAATATTTTAAAATATTACAAGTTTGCCATCAAATTTTTTTTTACTTGGGGCTAGCCCAAGCAAAGGTATAAATACCAATTTTTCTTTTCTTTTTCTCTCTCTCTCCATCTACTATTTTCTTCTCTCCCTCAACTCTTTTCTTCTCTTCCTCAACCAACATTTCTAGGTCAAAGAATTTAACCCCTTTTTTTTCCAACCTACATTTTGTGAAGATTGTTGGTGAAATTTCTAGTAATAGTGTCATTGACTTCTCCCATTTATTGGTAAGTCATCGAATTAATATATGTTTAAAGTTTTTAACATGAATTTCACATATAAAAGTTGAATTATATGTGTTTAATGTAGAAAAAATAAACATGGAAGAACCCGGGTCATCAAATGTAGTAGACTCTCTTCCCGCTACGTCTAAAGAACACATTGACGCTTCGGAAGTCCTCTTGGTAACTAAATTTTAACTTTTTATTGGGTGAAAGTCGGGTCTGTGACACAGAGGACTGCCACCCCTCTGACAGTCCACATCTTAGGACAAGACTGTCAGAGAGGTGGCAGTCCTTCATATTGTAAGGACTGCCAAGCTTGTGGCAGTCCTAAATATTGTAAGAACTGCCTCACTCCCTACAGTCCTATTTATTTGCAGAAATTTTCACATTTGATTTGTGTAGTTGTTTAGTTTTATTAACTTTAAGTTCTATTGTAGGTCTTATCATTTTCTTATATTGCGGTACATGCTCCAATTGCAGTCGATGTAGGCCATTTATTCTGCACCAATATTTGGTTTGAATCAAGTGACGGTGCGGTACATTGGTGCCGAGAAGTTGGACGAGAAAACAATATTTCTTGTGATAACCAAATCGGCACGAAATCACCTGGGACGACAAACTGTGACTGTTGGATGTGAAAGATGTGGTGTGTTCAGAAGCCATAAGAAAGATACAGATATCCAGAGTAAAGTTTCCAAAAAAAAATGTTGGAACGAGGAAATGTGGTTGTCCATTCACGATCCATATTAGAAACGAAGAAGAAAGGAAGTGGATAGTCGAAGTCAAGAATGGAATCCACAACCATGAGATTGCCGAAACACTATTGGGTCATCCATATGTCGGACGGTTGAACAATACGGAGAAGAAGATAGTCGAAGACTTGTCCACTTTTGGAGTTGCACCAAGACAAATATATTCCGTCATACGACATGAAGATGAGAAGAACAAGTCTACAATAAAGTCAATATACAACGCCCTATCTACTTCGAATGCTATTCGAACGAAATCAAGAATGACGATGCAAGAAGTGCTTAAGTTGCTTGCAGATAATCATTATGTTGAGTTCCATAGAAGACATCCCCAGAGTAATAAAGTCATTTCACTCTTTTGGGCTCATCCCGATTGCACCAATCTGGCCAGGTCTTTTGTCGACGTGTTAGTCCTTGATTGTATGTATAAGACCAATAAGTTCAAGACGCCTCTCTTTCATGTTGTCGGGTTCACCTCTACTTGGAAAATATTTCCAGTTGCTTTTTGCTTCATGAAGAGTGAGAAACTTGAAGACTACACATGGGCGTTGGAGAAACTGAAAATACTTTACACCGGTCATAGAGAGCCGTTTGTTCTTGTTACCGATAGATAGTATGCCCTAATTAATGCTATTCGCATTATTTTTCCTCAAGCGGATACATTGCTATGCACTTGGCATGTCAATCGTAATATTCAATCCCAATGTAAGTTAAAGTTTCGGAAGGTGGATGGTAAACTTGACATGCAAATTTTTGACGAATTCTACAATGACTGGAATTGTGTATGACGAACCTCTACGATTGCCAGTTATGACGCCACATGGTTCTTGTTCAACCAAAAGTGGGAGGCGAGGGAGCCGGCATGCATTTCTTACATCAAAGATACATGGCTTGAATCGCACAAAGAACAATTCGTCTTAGCATGGATGAATGTGGTGAAGCATTACGGCACGACAACTACCAATCGTGTCGAAGGAGCACACTCGGTATTGATGAGACACCTAAGGTCATCTCTCGGCAACTTTGTGTCATGCCCCAGAACCAGAATACTGAAGAGCGGGGGACAGACACAGCCAGCTACGTACATCAAAGTGCAACCCACCTCGCAATACGGTCACGACTGTCTAGATGCATAAGGGTTAAACTACAATCCATCAGTCTCTATGGTCAAGAACAAACTTATTGTCTCAATCTCAAGCAAGCAAATAAATGTTACAAGATATTAGATCATCAGATATACAAGGTAAGACATCCCAAACATTACATAATTAGATGATCATGAAGCTAGTCATACAAAATACGAAGACTAGCAAAAATTTAAGTCATACATGATCAACCCTAGGATTGCCAATCATGTAACAACCCTTAGGCAGACAGAAATTTAAGTTTCAACACGAGCTAACACTTGCTCGGCAGCTAAACGTCTTAAAAGAATAATTTATAATAGAGTGAGAAAGCAAAATAAGAAATCCACTCGTTGCCAGGATTTCGTCTGGTATTCACCATCTGGCTGATAAGCAGAAAGATCCTCGGGTAGCACTCCAAAATATGGCCATACAAAATCCGCTGGATCAGACCCCAGAAAGAGCAAGTGCCACAAGAAAGGCTTCATTAAAGAACTAAAACCAACATATAATAAAATAGAAGAATAAATAAATGAACATGCTTAAATGATAAGAAGACATTGTTAGAATAAAATAATAGCTTGCATTAAGAGACGGAATATAATTCATATGTTAATCACGAGCAAGCATTCAGGCACGGCCAATCAAGTCCTACGGCTTGCTATCATTAGCTAACTAGGGTTATCACAGACCTAGTTACTAGAAAGATGCAATGAGATGTTCCCGCAGTCACAAGCCTTGCAGCTATCCAGGTTATCCAGGCGAGGTGATTTATTAGAGTTACAAGAGTTATCAAGATTACTGGTATACTTTCAGTACTTATGTTTTCAAGAAGTGTCCCACATGACAGTGGGCTGGAAATGTGCCCTACTCGTCGGTAGGCTACAAGTCCCTCAGGTGTAGCCGAGATAACGGGATCGCCTGTAACTAGGAAGAATCTCTCTATATGAACTACTTGATCAATCTAGTCATTAACCTAGTCAGATTCACTATGAATTTCTGACTGTGGTAACCAGGAATCCATGTCCTAGACATGATGTAAGACGAGACATGTAGCTTGTACAGGCACAATCAAGAAAGTCAACCACGATGTCAAGACAAGAGTTACTTAGCAAGTCAGGGTAGCTGTCGCAACATCCTTACAAGATTATACATGTCATGTCAGGTTACTTGTTACTTGTCATGAGTACTTGTATGGAGGGCGCATCGACGGGCCACTATCAAGAGTTATCAAGACAGGTTCATATTATCATGTTCAAGTCAAGTTCAAGTTATTATCTCAAGACTATCAAGTGTCAAGTCGAGTCGTCGCCATTTAGGCCAAGTATAGAAAACATGCAAGGAAGATCGAGAACACCCACGTGTGATTGAAACTATAAGTCACACATGAACTCTAATTAAAGTGAGACATAGAGATTCTTGAAGCCAAGACAAAGATCTATAACTTTCATGTTTTGAGTTTACAGGGTATACGAGGTACAAGGTACACGAGGTGCGCGAGGTACAAGGTGCACGAGGTACAAGATGCACGAGGTGCACGAGGCACAAGTTGTACGGACCAAAAGGTGCGTAAGGTGTAAGGTGCGCGGACCAAAAGGTGCACGAACCAAAAGGTGTGTGAGGTGCAAGGTGTGCGGACCAAAAGGTGCACGAAGTACAAGGTGCGCGAACCAAAAGGTGCACGAGGTACAGGGTGCGCGAACCAAAAGGTACGCGAGGTGCAGGGTGTGTGGACCAAAAGGTGCGCGAACCAAAAGGTGCGCGAGGTGCAGGGTGCGCGAACCAAAAGGTGCACGACGTGCAGGGTGCACGGTAAAGAAACCCTAGAGGGGGGGGGGGGGGTGAATAGGGTCAAGCTAACTAACCAAGCACTTAGCACAAGCTAATGGACAATTTAAAAATATAAGTGCAAGAGAAGAAGCAACAATAATACCGATACACGATATATCCTGGAATCCTCCGAAGGGGACTCCAGTCCCGGAACTCTCTCTGGCTTTAATCCACTATTTGAGTAAATAGTTACACACGAGTTTGGATCCGAAGAACTCGTCAACTTCAACACGAGTTTGGATCCGAAGAACTCGCCAACTTCTTACACGAGAGCTTTAGTTCGAAGGCCTCTCCGACTTCAACCGAGAGTTTGGATACGAAGACTCTCCAACTTCAACCGAGAGTTTGGATCCGAATACTCTCCAACTTCAAACTTTCGCAATAGGTTTTGATCTCCTTATACAACAAGATTAAGATCTTACTTTTCAACTCAATAACTCTAACACAATTTGTGGATGACAAATGAAAGCTTTGTAGAGTTGTTTGTGGATAGGCTTTGGTGGTTTAGAAATTTTTAGGCTCAAAGCATCAACCTTGAATGAAGGGGTTCAAGGCTATTTATAACCAAAGCATTGAAAAGAGCTCAAAGGCAACTTTTTAGTCAGCGATCGGTATACCGTCGGTACGAACCGGTATACCGTCGGAATACCGGTCTGGAATTGCAACGGCTAGAAATATAGCCGTTGGGATCATTAAATGTTCGAAATTCGACCGTTGCATTTCCAACGTTACTGAATCGATATACCGTCGGTATAGAACGGTATTCCGTCGGTATGCCGATTTTGTAGACAGAAAGTTTCTGTGAACAAAAATCGAAATACCGTCGGTATACTGATTTCTATCCGAAAATGATCCTGGGCTAATTTCTACCATAGCTTTCGATTTTGCCATCCATTTCTTGTGTTTACAATTATTCCTAAGACTCGTTACAGACTCCAGATATATTGTAGCAGGTGCAGGCTTCTTCAGAGTCTTGAAATGATGATGGCATGGCATGGCTTCTTTCCTTGATAGATGTCGACTTCTTCCTTGACGGCAGTTGTCCAAAGATATCCAGTTTGTGAAAACTGAATACCTTTCGGGGGCTTCGCCCCCGAAACCCCGACGAGGGGCGCTGCCCTCTCGATCCCCGTCCACTGACCGGGCAGCGGAACCCCCGAGTGCGTGGCTCCGGAGATGTCATCGGGTGGTTCAGAGAAATCTTGTGGGATCCGTCGTCTTTGGCCCACCATAATTTTTTCATTACATGTGTCCACATTGATCTTACTTATTGCTTTTCTGCATGTACATGTTAGACGAACAAAGCAATATATATGTAGCAAATATGATAAGATAAAGCATAGTAGGACAATGCTAAGTTCAAGTATAAAAGCTATAGTGATAGCATAAATATTAATGATATCATAATGTTAAACTTAATTGAATAACCATAATCAAAACATAGTTTTGATTTTGGTAACTCAATTAAATTTAAGATATATATAATAAAAACTCATATCACTAATAAGTAAAATAATAAGCACATATCACCAAAGGTATAAGCATAAGTAGAAATGCTATAGTGATAGTATGAAGATTAGTGATAATGAAATGCTAAACTTAACAGATTAACCATATTCAAAAATATGATACAATCATTGGGCCAACACGCGGACCAAAAGATACACGAGGTGGAAGGTACACGGACCAAATGGTGCGCGAGGTGCAAGGTGCGTGAACCAAAAGGTGCGCAAGGTGAAAGGTGCGCGAACCAAAAGGTACGAGAGGTATAAGGTGCGCGGACCAAAAGGTACGCGAGGTACAAGGTGTGCGGACCAAAAAGTGCACGATGTGCAAGGTTCACAAACCTAAAGGTGTACGAGGTGCAAGGTGCGCGAACCAAAAGGTGTGCGAGGTACAAGGTTAGCGAACCAAAAGGTACGCGAGGTGCAAGGTGCGCGAACCAAAAGGTACGCGAGGTGCAAGGTGCGTGGACCAAAAGGTGCGCAAGGTGCACACGAGGTGCGCGAGGTGCACACGAGGTGTCGTCCCTACCAGCAAGCTTTTGGCCATGGTATTTTTGAACTTTCAATGTCCATAACTTGGGCTAAATGACTCAAAATTGGGCAAAATAAAGGTATAAACTGAATGAAATTGAATTTTCTACAATATAGAACCATTAGTTCTCGAAAATAACAAAGTTTAAGAGATCAAAACAAAAAAATTCGAAAAAACTATGAACTTAGATTACAAAAATGTAACCCTTAAAACCAAAATCTTCAAGTTCTAAAGAGGCTTAGAATCAAGCAAGGAAGACAAAGGAACAATAAAATTTGAGATCCATCATGAAGCAAGTTGCACTTGCCTAGGGCTTGGGTGTAGGTGGAGAGGAGTAAATGAAGAAGATGAGAAGAAATAAATGAAAGTTATGGAGGAGAGAGAGAGAAGTTGACTTAAATACCAACCTCTTCATCTCAAACCAAGCCAGGCCAAGCCAAGTCAAGTCATGTTGAACCAAACCAAATAAACCAAGACAAGATTAAACCAAGACTAGGCTAAGCAAGACAAGTCTAACTACGATCCACCTGACAAATATCAGAAATCATATACGTATAATAAAAAACGGGAGTGATACTTTGTCTCGGTTTGGCAAGCTATACATCTATCGGTAGACTGGACGGTGAACGAAATTAAGGCATCATTTGAGATGAGCTTAAATATAGTCAAGCATGAGCATAGAAAGGAAACACTCTTGGTTGCTTTAATGCGTGTGGTATCTCACAAGGCGTTGGCATTAATATTTGATGAGATTGATAGGTCAAAGTTTATCGGGTTTGATCCCGAGGTTTGCGGGTGTGTACATCGACAAACACTGGCCTCCCTTGTGCACATCAGATTAATGAATATCGTCGTGAATCCATTCTTATTCCAGTAGATGCTGTCTATGAACGTTGGAGGCATATAATGCCTGTAGTGAAAAGGGACACTAATTTCTTATCTTTGCCACAAGTGAAACTTCTTCACGCAAGGTGGTGTGTCTCAGTAGGAGCGGAGCGGGAGTCCATTGAACTTTAAATCCAAAAAATTGCTTTCCCGGTGACTACTAGAATGCATGAGCCGTCCGTTGTTTTCAATCATAAAGGCAGGCCTCAAACCAGATTGACTAATTCACAGAAGAGAAGGCTGGAGTCAACTGAGAGAGATCCATCGTCCTTTGAGCTTGTTGAACGAAGCTTACAGCAACCTCCGCCTGTACGGAAGGGCAAGCTTGTCATTCGTCGAAAAATAGAGAAAATGGACCTCCCAAGAGAAGATACCATTGCAAGCCAAACACCGAGTTTGTATATTAACAAATTTCAACCTAATATTCGCAGTTACATTTGGTCTATTGTCGATATCCCGGGTGATGGCCATTGTGGATTCCATGTGCTTGTAAGACATCTTGGTTATTCTGACAAAGACGGATGGAGACAGGTGAGGCAGGAGCTGTACGAGGAGTTAGAGACTCATCTTTCATTCTACTCTCGCATCCTAAGCGAAGAAACAGTTGCAAGTTTGTTGTTAAGTATCCCTTGCACCGACAGTGTGACCGGGGAAGACCACTACATGTCTGTCCCGTCCGCCGATTATTTATTTGCTAATAGGTACAGGATACTTGTTGTACATATCTCGTCGGGTATTAGCAATACATTCTTTTCGATGTGCGCTCCTCCGGCGGAGCACAGACATTCTGACCTATGTACTATAGGTCAAATCGAAAAATACTTCGTTATACTAAAGATGATCGGTCATTCTTCGATTCCTCCACCTTCAACAGTTTGGTACAAAAAAGCACATGTCGAAGCCATCGCCTGGACCACACCTTTCATTGATCAAATCAACCATTGTAAGAAGTTGTTGAAGATTGAGGAGCCAAGAGACTTACTTATTGGCCACTACGACGTCGAAATCGACTGAGTATGAATATATTTATAGATTGGCATTTTTTATATGGAGGACCACTTTTGTATACAGTAAATTATGAAATATGAAGTCCAGTATATGTTTTTCACTTTTACCTGTGTGCTATCGGTGTTATATGTGTTTACCTGTGTGCTATCTGTGTTATATGTGTTTACCTGTGTGCAAGATTTATGAAAGTATCTGTGTCAAAATGTATCAATTTATTAAAGTATCAGAGTTTGTATCAGGACGCCAGCACCCTGGCAGTCCTACTAATGTAGGACTACCAGGGTGCTGGCAGTCCTACACTAATGTAGGACTACCAGGGTGCTGGCAGTCCTAAATGAAATTCTCTGTAAAGAGAGTTTGTATCAGGACTGCCAGCAACCTAGCAGTCCTACACTAATGTAGGACTGCCAGGGTGCTGGCAGTCCTAAATGAAACTCTGTGAAGAGAGTTTAACATACAAACTCTTTTCACAGAGAGTTTGTATCAGGATTGCCAGCCCCCTGGTAGTCCTGCACTAATATAGGACTGCCAGGGTGCTGGCAGTCCTAAATGTAACTCTCTGTGAAGAGAGTTTGACATACAAACTCTCTAGAGTTTGTATCAGGACTGTCAGCCCTTGGCAGTCCTACACTAATGTAGGACTGCCAGGGTGCTGGCAGTCCTAAATAAAACTCTCTGTGAATCTCTTCACAGAGAGTTTGTATCAGGACTGCCAGCCCCCTGGCAGTCCTACACTAATGTAGGACTGTCATGGTACTGGCAGTCCTAAATGAAGCTCTCTGTGAATGTAGGACTGCCAGCCCCCTGGCAGTCCTGCACTAATGTAGGACTGCCACGGTGCTGGCAGTCCTAAATAAAATTCTCTGTAAAAAGAGTTTGACATGCAAACTCTCTTTACAGAGAGTTTGTATCAGGACTGCCAGCCCCTGGCAGTCCTGCACTAATATAGGACTGCCTGTCACGCCCCGATCCGGGAAATCGCTCGTCCTCGCTAGATTTCATCCGAATCATCGTCCTCGCTGGGGCGTGATGCCGCACGAGCCTGGAGTTGCGCTCGTGCAAGGCAAGATAACAGTTCATATAGCATTTATCCCAAATTGATAACATAAGCAGCGGAAGGAAAACAGAGTATGACATAAGAATCTCTTTTATTGATAATGAACTGAAGGTTACAAAGGCTCTGAATAGTCCAACATATATGCCAATTGGCTACAACGCTCATGATCTCTCTAGCTCACAAAGGATTATATTGTTCCATACATTATGCCCCTTTACAGCCACCAAGTAGTCTTCGGCCGAACATCTCCATGTCGCAAGTCCGAACGCCTATGCGGTAGCTCCTCTTGAACGCCAAGGACTCCATGCCTGTAAGCCCCCTGAATTTCCCGAATTATTTTTCGAATTTTTTAATGAATTATTGAAAATAATTCATTTCTATATAATTAATTTTGATCTTTAAATGCTCTTTACCGTGACTTGGAATTCTCGAGCATCAGGGATGCCAGTCTCTGGAAACTTCCTTCTTGGAGTTTGTAGTAGACGAGATTATCTTCACAGTGATATTTTGTGTCCCACTCGAACTTGTTCCCTTGTACTCTTTTTGCTTCGCGCAAGTTCGGGTCAATTTAGACCATTTAATTATTAATTGAATTCCCACTCTTTTCCTTGATCATCATATGCGCGTTACCATGACTTTTAATTTAGGAGCACCAGACCAGTCGTTTTCTCAGAACCAACTTGTCATGCCTGATCTACTCGAGACGCTCTTCACCCATGACCTTCGTGTCCTACTCAGATACTCCATTTTGTGCTCCATTTCCTTCGCACAACTTTTGGTTCAATTTAGGCCAATTAATTATCTACCGTAAAACTTGATTTAATTTTCCATTTAATTTCGGGACCCGACATCGACCCAACCTAGTCGACCCCAAATATGGACATGGCCCACATGAAGCCTACTACCCGCCTGACACTTGTGTCCCATTTATTTGAGCCCCCACATGCTACTTATTTACCCATGATTATAAATACTTAAAAATAATTTATTATTGCCTCCTGTCCGATTTTGACCCGACCCGGCTCGACCGGACCCGAGCCCGAGCTCCATGTTGCCCTCCATCATGACTGCCCACACCCCACTGATATTTTCTCTTCTCTAAATATCTCTATACATATACAAATATCTCATTATATATATATACATATATATATATATAATATCTCTTTCTCTCTCCTTAAACAAATCAATTCCTCTACTCTCTCTCTCACTCAACACACAACCCCCTCACCCCCTGTACCCGAACACACATCCCCCCACCCTCTCTCTCTACTTTCTCTCTCTCTCTCTAAATATCTTATTTTCTCTCTCTCTATTATATATATATATATATACAAATATATATATATATATATAATATAACACTCTCTCTCTACCTACACTCCACTCTCTCACTTCCCTCTCACATCACCACACCCCTCCCATCAGCCGAACACCTCCCCCTCTCTTTCTCAAATATCTCTCTTTCTCTCTCCTCCCCTCTCATTTAATACACACAGCACACACATACATATTTCTCACTCTCTCTCTTCCTATTTAATATTACACACACATACAAAACATAGGACACTCTCTCTCTCTCTTTATTATATACACACACACCCACAAATCTCTCTCTCTCTCTCCAGCAAGCAGCTCCCCATTCTCCCCCCTGTTGGCCGAGTACTCCCCTCTCTCTTCACTTCTTCTTCTTCTTCTTCTTGTTATTCCTAACTCCACACCACCACCATTATCATCATCTCCACCATTACCATCATCAACCCCATCTTCACCACCTACACCATCACCAAAAACCGCCACACTCTCCCTACCGCCATGCCACTCGCCGCTGCCGTGCTCCGCTGGGCCGCCGCCGCACCGTGCCAACGCCGCCCTGGCCGCGCGCACCGCAGCCGCATGCAGCAGCAGCAGTGACAGCAGTTTGAACGGCAGCAGCTGCCATAGCAGCGGCCGCAGCTGCGCCGGCGGCCACCGTCGTCGTCGTGGCCGGCCACCCCCTGGCCGGGCGACCCCCAGGCACCACCCTGTGGCGGCCAACGTCCTCCGGGACGCGCCGTCTAGGCGATTTCAGCATTTTACTCGGAGTTCCGTCGACGCGCGCGCAGAGAAATTCCAGAATTCGCGCTCCGTCGCAGCGACTTCGCGCACATTTTCTGGGAGATCCGACGTTGGATCGGCGAACTCCTTGCTCCGTCTCAATCTCGCTATATCCCTCTTCACCTCTGTCAAGTTTGAACCGTTAATTTCGTCGTTTGCTACATCAAAACTGGCCACCAAGTTGACGTTTTAATTTGTACTATTTTTGGACAGTTTTACGACGCCAACTTCGCGGGTTCGTATCTTCGTCGTCGCAGCTCCGTTTTGTGCGCCACCAGTTCCGGTGCACAGCTAGTATAACCCTCTTCCTGTCCCCTTTAGATTTTATTTTAGTTGAGCTTGTTAGGTCGGTCGAATTCGACGCCAAAGTTGGCCGTTCGAATTCTTAGTATTGTACTTGTAAAATTCTATTTTTGAACCCGGGACTCCGGATTCAATTTCTGACACCACCAGTAGACTCGTGGCGTCATTTTGGCATGTTTTTATATAAATTTTGCTTGATTTGGAGAACGTGGGCCCTGGCACGCATTTCGGTGCAAAGCGGGTCCCACTTTCTGGGTCAACGGGTCATTTTGAGTTCGGCTCATCGGAATCCAACTCCGGATATACCGTTGAGTTCGTATCGTCACTCTGGACTCGTTGACATATAATTTGCTAGGTTTTAGTGGACATTGGTTCCGGCACGCATTTCGGTGCAAGTCGGATACCAATATCCGGGTCAGCGGGTCATTTTGAGTTCGGCTCATCGGAATCCAATTCCGGATATACCGTTGAGTTCGTATCATCATTCTGGACTCGTTGACATATAATTTACTGAGTTTTGAGGACATTAGCTCCGACACGCTTTTCCGTGCAAATCGGTTTCCAATGTCCTGGTCAACGGACCAATTTGAGATCGGGTCAACGGAATCCAATTCTGGATATATCGTTGGGTTCGTATCGTTATTCTAGATTCGTGGACATATAATTTGTTAGATTTTGTGCACTTTTATTTTGGCACATTTTTCGGTGCAAAGTGTGTCCAACGGCGGATATCATTTTGGCCCAAAATTTACCGTTTTGCCCCTGTGTTCAAATTGGACTTTTGGACAGGCTATACTAGCTGATTTGACCATTCTGGACACGTTGGTGATATTTATTTTATCATTCGACAACATCTGTAGGTTTTTACCCTATTATTATAATCCGTCTCCTTTTGTGGTATTTTGAGTTCCATCGATTCCGGTGATTTCACAATCACTGAAATTGAATGTGTTGACCCCGTAGATGTTTATAGCGACTAGCCTTGACCCTGTTTGACCATGATTGACTGCTTTGACTGAACGTCGAAGTAGAGTCAACATTTGACCTAGTTTAACCTAGAGTTGACCATAGTTGACCAGTTGACCAAAAGTCAACTGTAAGTCAACCATTGACCCAATTTGACCTAGTTTGACTTGGTTTGACTTCCTGTGACCTAGTTTGACCTAGTATGACTCAGTGTGACCTAGTTTGACTTAGTTGACTGAGTCTGACCTAGATTGCGTAGCTTATACTATAGAATCAAGCCTAACACTGTTGAACCCTAATTAGCTTATGTATATCTTATCTTTAGGTCTGTGGCATCACTCTGAGCATCGACCCCATTTGACAGCTCAGGACTGCAGGCGAGTACATTCACTGATAGTTTTTATTGTCTTGATATTTGCTATATCCGATTCAGTCGTAGTGTCTTACTTGATTCTCAGACACGATAGTTCACGGACTAGTATAGTCGGATTCCTGTCATGAGATGTCATTCCTAGATTTCTTGGGATACTGGTACTTGCTCGATTGTTCTTTTACTTGTATTGACACCGATTCCTGAGAAGGAGTAGCTACCTTCTTAGGGAATCTCGTGCCATGACGTGCTATGTCCGGATCCGTATACTACTCGGGGATGGGGAATATTATAGATAGTGTAATCAATGCCCACCTTGAGTTACTACTTGTATCATAGCTATACCCTCACCTCACGATGGGTATAGCCTGACCTGTGCTACTACTTGCTCCATAGCTTACCATCCCGGCCGGGCCGAATCCACGTACTTATAGCCGATCGGCTGGAAGCCTGATTCTTGACCCATACCGATCACATTAGGCTATAATATTCGAGGCACATTTTATATTTACTTTATCTTATCATATATCCTGTTATGTTCTACATACAGTACTTCTTACCCTGCTATGATTTCAGTTACTCACATGTTTTATATGCCTCTATGATGTACCTTGATTGGAGACTGAGTTCTGCTCGGGAGAAGGGTTACAACCCCGGTCCTTGTTTGGTTTAAGGGTTGTAACTCGGCTTCCGAACGGTTCCCAAGTTTTCATAAATCTTTGTCTTGTAGTTCATTATACTGTCTCTTATAGAATTTGTCAATTCACATGGAACTGCTGTTGGTGTTTGTACTTGCTCATTTTCCTGACAGGATACCGTTGATAATATTTTAGGAGTTGTTATACCATTAGTGTACTTCATGATGTTGCTAGCTGAGGTGGATCTCACTATTAGAACTTAACATAGAATCATATCATTCACGTAACAACCAACCATAAACTTAGACCATGCATAAGGGTCGCAGGCCCTGCGCCTGCACCCAACTCTCATCTCAGCCCACCGGCCCTAACTATATGAAGGTCACGGTATTTCGTACCGTAATGGACTTGGCATCTCTTATGTGTAAGCCTACGATCACTTCGATACGGGTTGCTAGTCCAGTATCCGAAGGATCCCAAACTTACGGATATCATAGCTTATCACAGCACTGGACGGTCGTAATCCGTCCGAATGATGTGCACCATAAATACCACACATAATTCCCTCCTAGGCCGAACGGTCCCGGTGCCCCAGCGTAACCGTCCGAGGGAAGCTGCACCCGTGCACGGGCCATCCGAGTCCATTGACCATGCAATACGCGCCATAGCAAATACACATAACATTCCAACCAAATTCTCCGTTGCATAAACATAGTCTCGATCCATAAACGGTTTTCCTGTGCCATAAACATATTCGCGTCTCATAACATAATCCACCATCCATATGGGGAGCTCCGTCGGCGTTATGCCCCAACACATCCATATTGATGCACGACGTCCAACGGCTTAGTCGTCTCGTACTCATATTCAATGCGTACCATTCGTAAGTCATTCTCATAGCCTAGTTTCGTAGTTACTTAGTCTTTTCGTAGCATAAGTGTCCGAGGACACGCTCAGCGCCGTAATCAATCTTCTACGCCTAGTGTTCAATGTTCTCGGAGGCGTGTACGTGATGCACATCTCAATATCATCTTTCAATGTTCTACCATCATTGCCCTACCGCGACTCGTACACTTGATGCACGGCGCTTCAATTGTTCGATTGTTCAATGTTCTATCTTAGTGTTCGACACATACACTACACCAAATGGTTCAATTTCTAATGGACCCTTTTTTTACTTTCTAACAGTCACAGCCCGTTAGAAATTACTAACTAGTTAGGTCCATTACTATTCACCATAGTTTGTTACATATATATATATATATATATATATATATATATATATATATATATATATATATATATATATATATATATATTTCCCCTGCCGCGCTTCCTTCCACTTCAGTCGCGGTTCCCCCTCCCCCTCCCGTCGCCATGCCCGCTGCCGCGTCTCCCCCCTCTACGGCGGCGACGGGAGTCTACCACCAGGACCCCTCATCCTCGGTCCCTGCCTCCTCCCAGTCTTCCTCTTTCCCGGCCGACGCGTACTGGCAACACCCGGCCTACTCGGGGTGGGTCTGGGTTTCCGCCAACCCCCAGGCGGAGGCGGTCCTACGCGCTTTGGGTGCGAATCGCTACCCCTAGCGCCTAGGGTTTTCCGGGCCCCCTCGGCGCCCCCCCTCGTCCGTCTGAGCGTTCCCCCACCTCCGGCCTCTAGCTCCGCCGCCCTGGGTCTCCCCGCCTCCGCCGGTTTCCCCAGCGACGGCGCCTGCCCCTCACCTCTCCGTTCTTCTCCGCGCGGCCAGGCCGAGCCCTCCCGCTCCGGCCTTGCCCGTCCTCCCGGCCGAGCCCCCCCGTCTCCGCCGCCGTGGCTTACTCCCTGGCTCGCGGACGTGCAGCCCCTCTCGGGGCGGATGCCCCTTTCAGCGGCCCGCCGTGGCCTCTCCGGCGTCGTGGCGGCTAGCCGAGCCCTTTTCCCCTTCCGTCTGGGCTGTTCTCCTCCCGCCTCCTCCTCCCGTTGGCCAGCGGCTCTCTCCGCCCCACCCGTCGTGACTTCGTCGTGGGTTGCGCTCCCTTCCTGCCGGCTTGTGCGAGGGAAGCTCCCTCGGGGCGCGCCCCCTTCGGGCACCGCGCCTGGCTCTGTCCCCCTCGGGACCCGCGTTGGGTTGCCACGTGCCCCCCCTTCTCCGGGATGCGGGTTTGCTGTTTGAATTTTGAATTCTGGCGTGTCTCGGGCCCCGCGTCTTTCGTTGGGCAGTGCGCTGGATGTTTTTCTTTTTTGTTTGCTTCTTTGTTCTCCGTTTGACTTTTGGCTCGGTTCCCGCCTGTGGGATACGAGCAGTAGTGGGTTTCAATAAAAGGTTCTCGTTTTTAAAAAATATATATATATATATATATATATATATATATATATATATATATATATATATATATATATATACCTTTTGTTAAAAATCTGAGGGACAAATATATTGGCTCCCTAGTTGCCGATTTCCCTCCAAACTTCAGAGCGGCTCAGCCCTAATCTTGCTGATTTCCCTCCAAACTTGCCGATTTCACTCCTCCTGTATATACACCCATCAATTCTCCTCTCTCTGCGCTCATCTCTCTCTCTCTCCATCTCCCTTTCTCTTATTCCCAAATCTTAAAAATTGGTTTGCATCGGCGAGTCCTTCGGCCGCAGCAACCACCTTGGAGGCTCGATTTTGGCGCACGACTCCGTGTCCCCCTGAGAAGAGTTTGCATCCGACGAGACCTTCAACCGTGGGAACTGCAGCAACCACCTGTGAAGAGTCATCGGCTTTGATTTGGGTGAGAAAAAATCCTAGGTTTTTGGGTGAAACCCTTCTATTCTTTTGCTTTGCTTTGAGGTGAATTTTTGGTGATGAGAACTACTCTCGCTAAATTTCTAGAGATGGCGTAGAAGAATTTTTGGTGATGAGAAGCAGTCATCAAAGAACATGATGCATATAAAAGAGGGGCTGCCTCAATATGACCATATAAAATTTGACAATTTCTCTCTGGAAGGAGAAGTTATTGAAATTAGTGATTATTTTCATTCACCTTCTGCTATGTATAATAGGTCATACAAAGCATTTTGCTCCCACCAGTACAGTACTTCTGAAACTTCAATATTCCATCCAATATGTACAGGATCTATGGCTGCATATTGACTTATTTATAATGTCTAATTATCTGGAGTGTTTGACTTATTCTTTCACTAGAGTAAGGATTTAATTTGAGTAATCAAAGTTTTAGTTTGACTGTGCAAGAATAGTTAGAATACCTGTTAAGCTTTGTCTATGCTCAATTTATTATATGTTACTTAATATATTTGTTTTTTATCCCATCAACCAATCTGGTTGTATGGCTTAAAGAATACAACATAGTACTTCGGCAAGTGCATGCCTATTTCTCCTTAAAAGTTGAAACTCGAGCGTAGATCATCTTAGGCTTGCGGGTTTATATTTTAATTATTCTCCTTAAAAGTTTTAACTCATGCTTAATATTTATCTCAGTAAATCTTGTATTCTAATTTTTTTAGGTTTTGTTTTATGGTGCAGTATGTCGAAACCAATTAACAAAGAGTGGGTGAATGAAAATGATAGGTTGAGCCCTGCATATACAAAGGGAATTAAAGATTTTCTTGAATTTGCCATTAAAAACTGTGCTGTGGGGTTGACAACATTACCTTGCCCGTGTGTTAAGTGTCGAAATAAATTAAGATTTCAAGAAAAAATTGTTGAAAGCCATTTAGTCAGGAATGGCATTAAAAAGTCATATACTTTATGGGCTTTACATGGTGAACAACCATCTCCTAATATTTGTCAAGATCCACCATTGCAACAAGTTGAAGAGGAAACCATAGATGACAAAAATATGGAGGATGAGGGAGGAGTAGAAATTGGAGACTTTATCGATGATTTATATGGTGTTAATGAAGCACCTCATTTAAATAATGAGGATGGTGGTGGTGCAGGAGTTCAAGAAGAACCTTACGTCGTTAATGAGAAGTACAATGAATATAAGAGATTATCAACTAAGAAGCTGTACCCATCATGTGAAGGTTCTGAGACAACTCTTTCTGCAATCGTGGAGCTGCACAACTTAAAGAAGCAGTTTGGTTGGTCGGGAAATAGTGTGACGGCACTTTTATTAATATTGAAAAGGTGGCTCCCTAGTGGAAATACATTGCCAGAAAAGTATCCAGTTATGAAGAGTAAGATGAAGGACTTGGGTATGAAAGCCATATTCATTCATGCATGTGTCAATAATTGTGTTTTATATTAGAAAGATAATGAAGATAAAGAGGATTGTCCTCAATACGGAGAACCGAGATACACAGTGACCAAGAGAAAGGGAGGACGCCTTCGTAAAGAACCCAAGAAAATATTGAGACATTTTCCTTTGATTCCAAGACTTGTTAGACTGTATACTATACCATGGATAGCACGTGAAATGACTTGGAACCACCGAGCGACCTCTTCATGGGATTATTTACGACATCCATCTGATTCGTCTCAATGGAAAACGTTTCGAAATAAGTGGTCAAATTTTTTTGAAGAAGAGCATAATGTTTGGCTTGCAATTGCAACTGATGGTTTTAATCCACGTGGTATCCAATCCTCTAGTTATAGTTGTTGGCCTGTCATGGTGGTGCCTTATAATCTTCCACCTTCATTCTGTATGAAACGTGAGTTTCGGCTGTTGTCTTTGTTGATACCTCGGCCAAAGGCACCTGGTCAAGATATTGATGTTTTCTTTCAACCACTAGTGGAGGAGATGAAGCAACTGTGGGAAGGAGTCCCAGCTTATGACAGTTACAAAGGTCAACATTTTACTTTGAAAGCTATGTTGATGTGGGGTATTCATGATTTTCCAGCATACGGGAATTTATCTGGGTGCGTAACACATGGATACAAAGCTTGTCCTGTTTGTGGAGACAACACTCCATCCATCCATCTTGAATGTAGTAATAAACAAGTTTACACAAACTACCGGATGTTCCTTAGCATGAATCATCCCTTTAGAAGTGGTGGATATTTGGGGCTTAGCTCCCCAGAATATACACTTCCTCCTCCTCGTTTAAATGGAAATGCACTTGTAGAAAAGTTGAGTAATATTAAGTATATACCAGGAAAAATTCCGAAAGCTCCAGGTCGAAAGCAGAAGACTGATGATATAGTTGAAGCTAAAGAGGCATGGTATAAGAGGTCAATATTTTTTGACTTGGAATACTGGAGTTCTCATCAAGTTCGTCATGTCTTGGATGTGATGCATATTGAGAAGAATGTGGCAGAGCATTTAATTAATACAATTTTAGATAACAAGATGAAGGCAAAGGATACCATAAATGCAAGGTTGGATATGGAGTGATTAGGCTTGCACAACAACCAATGGATGACTCTAGATGAAAAGACTGAAAAACAGATAAAACCAACCGCATCGTTTGTCTTGGATAAAGAAGAGAAAGGAGAATTTTGTAAAATATTGAAAGACTTAAAGCTCCCTTCTAGCTTTTTGTCTAACTTGAGCAATATTGTTACTCTCAATCCACCCGGCTTGCACTCTATGAAGTCCCATGATTATCATGTTATATTAGAGTACTTATTACCAGTATTGCTTCAACATGTATTTCCGAAACATCCAGATTTACGAAGAGCTATTCAGCAGATAAGCTTGTTCTTCAACTTATTATGCTCAAAAATTCTAGTTAGAAAGGATATCCAACGAGCCAAATACATGGTGGCAGAGGCATTATGTGTGCTAGAGAAACATTTTCCACCTGCATTTTTTGATATCAGTATTCACCTTACTGTCCATTTAGCTGATGAAGCATTAATGTGTGGACCTACTGCACCTCGATGGATGTGATTGATCCCGATGCTCCTTTATTTGACCCTCTACAAGGGGAAAATCATACTTTTGCCGGTTTGGTCGATGGGGGATTTCTAATTTGGCTAGATTGCTGGTTGGAGTATGTTTGATGATCTCTATCTTACTTTTAGTTCTAGTTATCTTATGCAGGTATGTTATGGGCTGAAACTTGTTTAACATAGTTGTCTTTTGTTGGTTTTGTTTAGTTTATGTAGTTGAACCTTAAACTACATGTTTATGAAGTTTTAATTATTTTGATTATGTTTACCAGTTCTATATGTGAATGCTTTTTTGGAGGTTCTAATTATGTCTACATTTTTTTCTTGTCATCTTTGTTAATTTGGATTAAAAAAAAAACCTTTTTAACTCTGTCAATGCATTGTTTATCTTTGCACTGCCGGTCCCAAGCCCGGATAAAAGAGGAGAGAAAAGGTTTTATTAATACTTACATTTTTTTTAACTTCATGTCCTAATTTTTATTTGCATTGCAGGTTAGAAGACCACAAGTTATTACTTCATGATTCTTCCTCCACTTCCTACCCGATGTAGGACTAATTATCAGCTCGACTTGCTTAAGGTTTTGATCTTTTTATCATATCCTTTATTGTTTATATCCTTATGATTCTAAGTGCTCTTTGAGGCCAGCGAATACTGGCAGGCTGAGAACCACCGCTATGTTGTGCAGGTTATCTTCCTGCAGCTGATGTGTTACCCACCGATAAGGCTAGCTCTTTATGTTTTGCATAAAAATCAAGACAATATTTGATAAGAAAAAACTATGTTTGCTGTCGTTTATGTTTTGAATTTGAAATAAAGGAACAAGTTTTGTTGTGTGTGACAATTCCCCTGACTTCGGTGCTTTTAGTTATTGGAAAATTCAATTTGGTCTGTATATACAAATTGCCTCACTGCATACCCTGTGTGGAGACCATTCCCTACATTGATATTATTGTTCTGGTCCCTGCTATGTTGTCCTGCCCTAGCATTAGGAAATTACATGCATTCAAGATTATTTGCCACAAGTGTTCTGGCATTACTCAGTCTTGAATGCCCAGTTAAGAAGCTACTATCATGCCCACATTGTTCTGTCCCATTTATCCTTTGAGTTCAGATTTGAATACCTGTCCTCATTCCATATTTGTTCATACATCATGTGTAAGTCCTAATTAGTTTGGGTTGGAGTATTTCGAGTGCAGCTATGGTTGGATCTGTCCTTAGCAACCGTTTGTATGTCCTATATTTAGTGTTCAACCTCAATTCGAATGTCATACCATAGTAGCAGTAGCTAAGTGGTACAGCCCCTTTGATCTCTTGTATCAAACCTATCTTCCCATATATTTTATCCCAATTTCAATTAGCATATTGGGTCCAGTCCAAATATAGCCTGTCTTGTTTCTATCTAGCCCTCTCTTTAGGTATCAGACTTACCTTGTGTAGCCCTATGTTGTAGTCCATTAGGTTTGGATGTTTAGCCTTCCTTTATATGCACTTTCCTTAAGCTATCAGCAGGTTAGAAGAGGAGTATTAGAGTGTATAGGTATACTTTGTATCTTCATGAACATATATGTATTTGGTCTTGTCCACACTACCCTGATATGTTCATCTAAGGTTTCAATAAGATCAGTGTGTGAAACTCTCTTTGTCACTCTTTAACTGTGCAATAAATTTTGAGTGTAATGAGACGTCCTCTGTTTTCTGCTCTATAGATAGCAATTTTGAGTGGAAAGCTGGCAAAGTCTCCTCTTGGCACAATTTGGAAGGGCATCCAGTTCAATGGTTTTGTGTGGTATGTATAGATCGAAGAGGTAAAAGTTCTCCCTTTTCTGGTTTTATTCAGAGCTACTCACTATCTGTATTAAAAAAAATCATAAATGTTTCACTGTTGTCTTTGTTTTGAAGGTCAATATGTTCTGCTCAGTACCTCTAGTTGAAGGGCACTGAAGTGTAACTGTTAGTTTGTTGATCAACTTTCCAAAAAACATAGCACTTTTTGTGTCTCAAAGCTTAGAATCATTTGAAATTAATGTCATTTGAAATTATGTTCTGCTTAGTGTCATGAAACTTCATTTGAAATTACAGCTGTAGTCATCCACGAAATGAATTTGGACAATCTCCATTTTACAGCCCTAAGTGAGGTTTTCTTTTTAATGAGGAATTCATACCAGATACAAGTTTCCAGTGAAGAAACAAAATATATGATTTCATACCAGATTCATGTGTCCGATACTAACACCGATACTGTGAATACCTGTCTGAAATCACCCAACACATATAGCTCTAGTGCTAAATTTTGGCGGTGTATCAGAAATTTTCAGTTTTCTTTAGTGTGATATAATCCTATATATCGTGGATAATGCACAATTCTTCTTGAACTGTGGTTGTAAAATGTTACAGCCTTGGTTCTATGATAGTGGCCTACTTTTGAGTCCTTATAAAACTCTGGTTCTGGACATGCATGTACTTCCTTCTGTTGTCTACGATGCAGGAACACGGATACAATACGACGCCATTTGGACACGGTGACACGGATTTGATACCTATTTGGGCGTATCCAAATGTATATCTGTTACGTGTCAGACACGATGTGACATCCAAAGTTGTTACACAATACACATGATCAAACAGTAGTGTCACCACAACTAACATGGATCTACTAACTTGTACACAGATGGAAAGGTAATGATGGAGTACATAGGAGCCTCGGCATTCCGATATCCTTTGACGACGTCCCAATCAATCCCGAGATCGACTTCAACTTCATCCTCAGCTTCGCCATAGACGCAGACAGGTCCGGGAAGTATCAGAACGACAAGGAGTAATTATGACTGTGCTTAGAACCTATTGCTATTCAAGGCTTCGATGATGATTTTGGTTTTCTGTTGATTTCTTCTTCTAGATGGAGCTCTGAGCACAGTGGACGCTCTAACTTCTACTGCTCTATGTGGGATCCTACATTCAATATTTGGTGGTCAGCCCATGTTGATTGTAGGAGTCGCTGAGCCTACGGTGATAATGTACTCTTACATGTACGAGTTTGCCAAAGAACGAAAAGAGCTCGGTGCAAATTTGTTTCTCGCTTGGACCGGATGGTATGGCCATTAGGCAGGAGGCCGCTTGCGTCTTCCCTATGCTCGTTTAGCTCCATATATTGACTTGCTTGTGCGTTGTTCGCAGGGTCGGCATCTGGACTGCTTTTATGCTGTTCTTTCTTGCAATTTTCAATACCTGTACAATTATCAGCAGATTCAAAAGGATTGCAGGGGAGCTTTTCGGATGCTGATCACAGTACTTTTCATCCAGCAAGCCATTAAGGTGCTGCATTGTTAATTCGAACTAACCAACTATGGATCACACACAGTAGATTGACAACTTCATTTTCGATATTTATTCAACCGCAGGGAATGGTGAGTGAATTTGGTGTCCCTAAAGGCGAGGACCCAAGCCTACCAATATATCGGTTCGAATGGCTGTACACAAATGGTTTGCTCGGGATCATATTTTCGATCGGTGTGTTGTTTACTTCTCTGAAAAGCAGGGGGGCGAGGTCGTGGGCATATGGCACAGGTTTGTTCATCACTAAGGCTCGTACATCCTTTTTTGTTTTGTTTTGTTTTGTACTAAGCTTTTTATTGATGAATGCAGGTTGGTTTAGAAGTTTCATTGCGGACTATGGGATTCCTCTGATGGTTATGGTGTGGACAGCAGTATCCTATGGAGTCCCAGATAGCATTCCTTCTGGAGTTCCTAGGAGGCTATATAGCCCGCTGCCTTGGGAGCCTAAATCCTTGAAACATTGGACAGTTGCAAAGGTAATGGGGTTCAAGTTTCTGCCTCTTTAAGCTAAAATCCAGATTCTTGATCTAAGAAACAACTCAAGAAACCAGTTTCAACCTAACGAGGGGTTACTAGTGGTGGTTATAATTCTATTTGATGTAGGAAAAGCTTGTAATTATTATTGGTGGTATAACTTTTTTTTCTCTCTTTTCCAATAAATTCATCCATAATACCTACAATGATAATTGTTGTTTGCACATACTAGTGAACTGGTTAAAACTTTTGGGATTTTGGCATACCTGACATCTGCTTGAGAATGGTGCACGGACACGGACATGAACACAACATGAACCGGACATGACACCTATTTTGGCCTATCTTTGTGTATGAGTCAATGAGTCTTTGTGGTGGGTCGTGTCGGATACGTGTCACACGTGATGTTCAGCTTGTGTTTGAGATCCTAAGTTTGATCCCACTTCTTTGTGTCATTGATTAGCTACACATGTTATACTTTTCTAGGTAATGACATCAAATAGATTTGCTTTGAATAGTCAATTGAATTTTTAACATTGCCTGGCACATCATATTTTGCAGTAAACTGTCAAGTTTCCTACATGATCTTCATCTTGATATATTTATTTGCAGGGCTTCAACCCGAAAAAAGGTATTTCCCTCCCTCCTTCCTTAATGAATACCACCCTAAAATGTTTACCTGCATAGTCATGTACATCCAAAGAACTGTTGGGTTTAAAATACTTGTCTAGAATTTACTTATTGGGTGTTTCTATGTGATTTTTTTTTGTTATGGTAATGAAGTGCTCTCTAGGTCATAAGCTTAGACATGAAAGTTTACTTATCTCATACAAGTTCAGTCTTATAATTGCTATTATATATGCTTGTTGTGGTTCAATGACTATTAGTTAGTGTATGTAACAGTGTAGTTATGGTGAAAAACATGACCATGGTTGTTCTTGCTAATTATTTAGTATAGGTTTATTTGCTAATTAACATCCAAAGAACTGTTGGGTACTTGTCTAGAATAAGAATTGTTGGGTTCAAATTACTTACCTAGAATTTACGAGAAGTCACGACCTATACCAGTGTAATACAGTAGCATGGTTCAGTGTAGCAGCTGCTAGTGTGTAAAATGCAGGTGGGTGCCGGTGCTGAATATAGGTGTACCTTTACTTCTAATTTTTTTTAAATATACTAACGACCCATTCCCGTTAGTATTTGAATTCTGAAATTATTTTTTTCATATTTTTAAAATATACTAACGGTAATAGCCCGTTAGTATTCATATGTAACATATATTATATGCCTGTTAGAAAAATGATTACTAACGGGTATAGCCGTTAGAAAAGTTAAAATACTAACGGACTTGATCCGTTAGAAGGACAGTTAGTAATATTATCCACGCCTATATATCACGGGCTTTACCCGTTAGAATTAATTTTTGTAACATGACCAGACCGTTACAATACAGATGTTTTGGTGTAGTGATACTTGGACCTTTCGTCGCTGAGCCACTCTCGCTAACTCGATAACATCTTACACAAACAATGATAAATTTTATTAGACGTGAAGGAATAGGGAGAGAGAGTCAAGAACCCGTCCACCTTAAGCCGATACGCCTTGCCGTCTCGTCGATTGAAGCGTCTCGCTTCCATAACTCGATCGCATAGCTAACTCCCGGACTTAGCCATTCCTTTGAACTACTCGGTTGATTTGGCCTATCGTGCCCATGCCACAATCCATTGCAAGGCCACGATTTGGTTTCACGGACACTTCATTGCATAAGGCAAAATGCCGACCTCTTATCGTCCAGCGTAAAAGCATAGCCTGCACACCAGATCGACTAAAATCAGCACTTGCTCAAGCGGGACTTATCATTTGCATCGATTCGATTCATAGATTCCAATCGACTTAAAGCTTACCTTTGGCCAACGTAACACTTGTATCGATTCGCATCGATACCTCATCGGGTCAACGCAACTCTTCGAGTCAACGACTCATCGTAATGCACCATGCGGAGCAGGTCATTACATAATATACCACTCAAAATTAGGTTCGTCCTCGAACCGAAACCAACACTTAAATCTAAGTGTCGCGCTAGATCGTTTCACAATCTCGTGCTACTATCGTTGAATCATACAAGTTAGTTTGGATCATACACATATTTTAGGCGTCCCACCAATACATGCATTTCAGCCAAGCTCAGTTGTAGGATATCGGGACAACTAACAAGCTCAACTTACTCCTCAAGCACCAATCAGTCCGTACTCGACTTAGAAAGATCTTAGCGCATATTCTTAGAATCCTGCGTGCAAACATCCTCGCACATAACTTGATTCAAAACTGTTACTTCAATCTCATGAGTATCTCGCTGACCACATAACACTCGTATTACATCGAGTCATTGCGCATCCGATCGCAACAATTCTTCACAATGCTTACTCGCCCATTCGTTTTCTATCTCTCACATAACTCAAGCCTTTCATCCAATCATCCATAACATTTTGGCCTTAACGACATGGACTAAGTCCACATGTCACAATTTCCTTTGCCTACAATCCGTACTAAGTCTCGCACACAACTATTCCAACACGACCCACGTTCTTAAACTGCCTACGCATCGCGTCTGGGGCTACCCCCGCTAGGTAACTTATCCAGACATCGTGCTTAATCTCTCCCGACACAAGAGGTCTACTTGAGTCTACGATGCTCAAAGGCAACAATCTTTCCGACCCAAGGTCTCTTACGATATGCCCATCTCCTATTCTCGACCGAGTACAATCCTTTACTCACTTTTTGAATCAATCCCGATTAGTTCATTTCGTAACATAGATGGTGCGCTCAACACACATAGCCTAAATATTTTCTCCATCGGTCTACGACACAACTCTTAGGGTCATTCTACTATTCATTGCTCTCGCGCATTACAGAATCCTTACAATCGCCTTACCGCGTCACTACGTTAAGCACGTTCCTCAACATCTATTCAATCGTCGACCAACCAAGTCTACTTACGCACTCATTCGATCGATCATAACTTTTCTATCCGTCTCGATCTAGTCGAAGGCTACTCGCTAACTTTTGAAACACGCTACTCGCTCGCTTAGACTTATCCTCAACATGCACTACATCATCCTTGATCCTCGACGAAATTTTTTATGCGGCTTCCTTAGCGTCGTCCTATGGGACTTCTTACATTTGCTTGATTTGGCGGTCAAGTCTTCTAGGGTCATCTGCCCCGAAACTACGCTCGATAATTGAAGATCATCAACGGGGGACAGTTACAACGAACCATTCTATATCCTATCGCGGTGCCAAATCAATTTCCGACAATTCCTATGAGACTTTTATCCTATCCGACATCATTCACCAATTCATAGTTTATCTATCCCTTCGCGCAACTGATGCGCCGTAACTACTCGAATGACTCATGCGCTTGCGCGCCGTTACTACTCGAATCACTCATGCATTACCGTCGATACTTTTTGAAACCGAGCAACATTTGCTCGCCAAAGTACGAGTCTGTCTACTCACGTCAATATCTGGCACACTCTAGGCCATCGTACAATCCTCAATTCCACCTTCGCATCAAACCACAAGTCCATATCAAATTTGCCACGCCTCGCAAGTTCGATCATCCCCGCTGGATGAATCACCATACCAGCGCTCACGCGAAATGATCGTTCTAATTTGACGTGACGCATGTGCGAGGCTGGTGTTGCGCTCGTTCAAGACAAGAATGTCAACATAGTGTTGATCCACGAAGCAATCCAAACACCTTCGATTCATCCAAGTAACATCCATCCACTCTTAAATTTTCCGTAGCATTCCTACCGTTATCATCCAACTCGACATCAACTTAACTTGCATCTTATTCATCCAACAACAAGGCTCAACATAATTTTCGTTCATTCGATCAGAGTATCCTCGAGTTATTGCATATCATCTTTGATACGTCTCAATACCATCGTCGATATACATAACTTGAACATCTTCCTTTCTCATAAACTCAAATTCGTTGCAATCACTGTTATCATCCGAACTCGAATACTAAACCAGTCTTGCGCACATCAAGATTCATTCCGTTATAACTACCACGATCGTGACACAATTCCCAATTTATATACCCATTCCCATATCCCTAACTCGCACTTTCAAATCGTGCTATTCGACTCATCGCACTAACCCAAATTCGTTTGCACGATTCCTCCGTACCTACTCAACACGTTCCGAACAAGTCTTCGTACTAACTCACGTACATTCGACTGGGTCGACTATTTCCTCAACGTGACATTCCTTCGCTATGCTCAACCTATCGTTAGACTTACGCTTAACGAATCCTCGCCTGACGTATCAACCTTGGGTACGACTTCGCACATACTTATTCAACTTAATTCACCGAAGCATACTCGCATCGACTTCTATCGAGTCATTCCCACTCGAGTCTCGGTACTACTCCGTCTGTTGAGGACAAACATATCGTAACAACATAATCGTCTCGACGAAATCTATCGCAAGTCACCAAACGGCCTAACATAGCTTACCGCTAAGTGGTATTCCATATACCACTCAGGATCGAGCCTATCGTTTCCGATACAATACTTCGCTACACTGATCGTACAAGCGGTATTGCATATACCACTCGAAATCGAGTCATTACTCGACTTTACACTTCGTATAGATTCGACATCTATCTTCCGATCGACTATCCCGTATGGCGATCCTTCCGATCCCAGCTCTAGCGTTTGCTTACTCGAGTTGGCACAACAACTGAACCAACATGCACCATCATTTGCTCAAGTTCGACATACATTCAGCCTAACCGTACCTTGGCAATCATATCGATTACAGCCGCAACATTCGCTTATTCAAAGCTCAACGCGACATTCGGCCAACATACATGTTCGCCTACTCAAACTCGACTTAGCGACCATCCCGATTCGTTATTATCGCATCCACGATCTTCTAATCTCGCTCATTGTAACTCGTGCAATAATTCACTCTCGACACTTAAGGTCATTGCTCAGTCTCGCTTAACGTATCGCTATCCATCCGCATAGCCATGCAACACGCATCATACCATATCGACTCGTTGTACCGATGCAACGAACGGTTCACGACTTGCTGCACTCCGTGCAACCAACAACACATAGCCACATAACACGCATCGTCTCACATATCGATCTGTTGTACTTTGTGCAACCAACAACACATAACTCCTCGTACTTCGTGCGACCAACAACACATAACTCCTCGTACTTCGTGCGACCGACAACACATAACTCCTCGCACTTCGTGCGACCGACAACACATATATTATTGCACTTCATGCAACCAACATCACCATATTCGTTGCACTTCATGCGACTAGCATTCACAACTTTTTTGTACTTCGGAAAACCATAATCTCATAACCCGTTGCACTTCGTGCAACCAACACTCTCCGATGGCACCCGGAGATAGCGTGATAGTCACGATATACTTGTGGCAGACGTACGCACTTAATATAGACTTATTGTATGGAACATCCAATGTAGCGTCGAGCAGATCCATGAGCCATGCGGTTGCGGAAACAACTTAGAGTCAACTGAATTTCGATATCGAAGCACTGATGGTCAAAGAGATTCATGCACGGTCCAAAGGATGGAACCGCTCTGATACCAACTTGTCACGTCCCGATCCGGCAAATCACTCGTCCTCGCTAGATTTCACCCGAATCATCATCCTCGCTGGGGCGTAATGTCGCACGAGCCTGGAGTTGCGCTCATGCAAGGCAAGATAACAGTTCACATAGCGTTTATCCCAAATTGATAATATAAGCAGCGGAAGAAAAATAGAATATGACATAAGAATCTCTTTTATTGATAATGAACTGAAGGTTACAAAGGCTCTGAATAGCCCAACATATATGCCAATTGGCTTCAACGCTTATGGTCTCTCTAGCTCACAAAGGATTACATTGTTCCATACATTATGCCCCTTTATAGCCACCAAGTAGTCTTCGGCCGAACATCTCCATGTCGCAAGTCCGAACGCCTATGCGGTAGCTCCTCTTGAACGCCAAGGACTCCATGCCTCGGCACGTCCAAGCCAAGCTACGTCCTGAGCCGATCATAATCTGAGCCTGCACATAAACTAGTGGGGGATTGGTGCTTTCGTCCTCGTTTCGCACTGATCAAGACCCGCTCGCACCCAAACCAAACACTTAATCATTTAGTGAAATATGCATCTTAATTGGTGATCTTTCTATTTAGCCTTAGGATCAGTTTCATAGCAATACTTAAACATAGCACATTATCATAAATGTGTCCACTACCGTATTCCTGCAGCAGATACAGTTAGGCATAATATGAACGTAAACATAAAGTTCGTGCTCATCCCCGTCCCATTTTCCTTAGCCTGTACGGGTTAGAACTTAACATAGAATCATATCATTCACGTAACAACCAACCATAAACTTAGACCATGCATAAGGGTCGCAGGCCCTGCGCCTGTACCCAACTCTCATCTCAGCCCACCGGCCCTAACTATATGAAGGTCACGGTGTTTCGCACCGTAATGGACTTGGCATCTCTTATGTGTAAGCCTACGATCACTTCAATACGGGTTGCTAGCCCAGTATCCGAAGGATTCCAAACTTACTGATATCATAGCTCATCACGGCACTGGACGGTCGCAATCCGTCCGAATAATGTGCACCATAAATACCACACATAATTCCCTCCTAGGCCGAACGGTCCCGGTGCCCCGACGTAACCGTCCGAGGGAAGCCGCACCCGTGCACGGGCCATCCGAGTCCATTGACCATGCAATACGCGCCATAGCAAACACAAATAACATTCCAACCAAATCCTCCGCTGCATAAACATAGTCTCGATCCATAAACGGTTTTCCCGTGCCATAAACATATTCGCGTCTTATAACATAATCTACCATCCATATGGGGAGCTCCGTCGACGTTATATCCCAACACATCCATATTGATGCACGACGCCCAACGGCTTAATCGTCTCGTACTCATATTCAACGCGTACCATTCGTAAGTCATTCTCATAGCCTAGTTCCGTAGTTACTTAGTCTTTTCGTAGCATAAGTGTCCGAGGACACGCTCAGCACCGTAATCAATGTTCTACGCCTAGTGTTCAATGTTCTTGGAGGCGTGCACGTGATGCACATCTCAATATCATCTTTCAATGTTCTACCATCATTGCCCTACCGCGACTCGTACACTTGATGCACGGCGCTTCAATTGTTCGATTGCTCAATGTTCTATCTTAGTGTTTGACACATACTTGGACCTTTCGTCGCCGAGCCACGCTCGCTAACTCGATAACATCTTACGCAAACAATGATACATTTTATTAGACGTGAAGGAATAGGGAGAGAGAGTCAAGAACCCGTCCACCTTAAGCCGATACGCCTTGCCGTCTCGTCGATTGAAGCGTCTCGCTTCCATAACTCGATCGCATAGCTAACTCCCGGACTTAGCCATTCCTTTGAACTACTCGGTTGATTTGGCCTATCGCGCCCATGCCACAATCCGTTGCAAGACCACGATTTGGTTTCGCGGACACTTCATTGCATAAGGCAAAATTTTGACCTCTTATCGTCCAGCATAAAAGCATAGCCTGCACACCAGATCGACTAAAATCAGTACTTGCTCAAGCGGGACTTATCATTTGCATCGATTCGATTCATAGATTCCAATCGACTTAAAGCTTACCTTTGGCCAACGTAACACTTGCATCGATTCGCATCGATACCTCATCGGGTCAACGCAACTCTTCGAGTCAACGACTCATCGTAATGCACCGTGCGGAGCAGGACATTACACTGCCAGCCCGTGGCAGTCCTGCACTAATATAGGACTGCCAGGATGCTTGCAGTCCTAAATGAAACTCTCTGTGAATCTCTTCACAAAGAGTTTTTATCAGGACTGCCATCCCCCTGACAGTCCTAAATGAAACTCTCTATGAAGAGAGTTTGACATACAACCTCTCTTCACAGAGAGTTTATTTTAGGACTGCCAGCCCCCTGGCAGTCCTACACTAATGTAGGACTGCCAGGGTGCTGGCAGTCCTGATATAAACTCTCTGTGAAGAGAGTTTGACACACACACAAACTCTCCAAATTACGACAACCAAATAACAATAACATGTCCACATCAAAATAAGATCCAAATAACAACAACATATCTACTATTACATATCCAAATTACGACAATCATATCCAACTTACATCCAAAATAACAACATATCCAACTTACATCCAAAATAAAATCCTAATTACGACAATCAAGTTTCCAAATAACAACAATACCATATCCAAATTACAACCAAATACAAAATGATTTAAGCATCCAACTACATATCATGTCGGGCCTTCGTACGCACCTCCATATTATGCATAAAGGGGAACTAGACCTCGTCGTCGATGCGCTCCATCTCGGTGGCAATTACGACACAGTCCTCGCTTTGGCAACCTCTCCGGAGTGATGTGGCCAATTCTTTCGCCCTTTTAGACTGTAAATGAAAGTATCAGTGAATTAAGTCTACCAACATAAAAATCTTAGGATGACTACAAATACGGAACTCACCATCTTCATCAATAAAGCATACAAGATATTTTTTGAAGAAAGAGGTCCCAGAGCTCCCACGGCCACGTGACCCGGCTTTGTAGGGTTCGACAACTTAGGATGTCCGACCCCCAGGAATTACGGCATGTAGTCCTCGCTGCAGTCGGCCATCTCCTTGACCGGTTGTCTTTCATCTTCCCCAAGCACATGTTGTTGCCACTCGGAGTAGAAGTAGGTCACCCAGTCGAATTCCATCGATTTGTAATTCAAAGGTTGGGTCCCGCACGGAGGCTCCAACATCCCTAGTGTGCGCTTCGGCACAGTTTGCACGAAGCCAAACTGACGAAGTACTCGATCCGGCATGTACGACTCCGTGATTTCATAGCATGTGATTATGCCATGAAATTAATAAAGTGACTGGTTCCACATGGCGATTCTTCACGCGTAAATCCCGATATGGATGCCAAAATATCTGTAGAAAAAAGTTTACAGCAAAACAAATTAACATGAAATAGTTAACAACAAAACAAATTAACATGAAAAAGTAAGTCAAAATTTGGTACCTCTTCTGGCACCAAATTATCTAGTAGTTCACGAATGGACGCCAGTATTTGAGAATTTTTTTGTTTCCATCTGCGTTGGCCTCCATCTTCACAGTCTAGGGAGGTGGTCGCCATACCCTGGGTTCAGCTCACCCCGCCTGAGCATCGGAAAGTGCTCGTATATTCATGTCTGTACAATTTATAAATGAATAATCAAAAATTAAACAACAAAATTTTGTATACGAGATTAAATTGTTAGAAGTTTTCTTACATGGAGCAGAGTCTGGCATCCGGCCATTGTCTTAGTCCCAATACGGGATGCGATACCAAGCTCACGGTAAAGATTGGCTAGAATACCGCTTCCCCAGGATATGTCAATGTCTTCATCCACTTTAGATAAATTCAAAATGTACCTAGCATGTATCGAGGTTCCGGACTTGTCCGGAATATCGACCGATCCTAGGATGAAGAGGATGTACGCACGGGCCACCATGTCAACAGTCTCATCATCATCATCGTCCTCCATCTCGATGAAGTTCTCCACCAAAAATGACAGAGGAATTTCGTAGGACTTCTTGAAGCCGGGTAGGGTTGTAAAACTGGTAGCCTCGACTCCAAGGTGATATGAGACAAATTTTATGATCTTTTCGTACCATTTAATTGATTTCTTATTGTTGTACATTTCTTTGGTCATGATGCGCCAGGTAACTGGCAGGTCCTGTATCTGATGGACGTCGTCAAATGTAATGGTCAACTCTCCTGCTGGAAGATGAAATGTGTTGGTCTATGGATGCCATCTCTCTACAAAGGCGGATATGAGGGTACTGTCCATTGTCCTATAGGCGTATTGAGCCAAATTGTGCAAGCCGCTCGGTATGACCTTGCTTTGGACGACCTCCGATAGGTTGTCAAACCGCCAAGACACGGTTTTCTTTCCGTGGCTCACAGCCCTAAGCATACGATAAGTCCTCTGTACGTCGGACAACAGAAAAATAGTATAATAAATGGAAGCCCTAAACATAACAATTATGAAATAAATATATATATAATATAATAAATGAAAGCTTACAAACTTAATATACATACCGGGTTTTTCCATATTTCATAAGCAATGTGATTCTCAAACGAAGCCAACATTAAGCAACCTGGCAGACGGACAGGCTCCTGAGAAGGACCGGGCTCCTGAGAAGGACCAGAACCGTCACGTAATAGAAGTCAGCCAATAGGCACGTCGTCATCGTCATCAGAAGAAGCCGGAGGACTAGGAGAAGCTCGTTGCTTCCACCGAATAGAGGGAGTCGGTGGCTGCGTCCGAGACCGGCCAATCGCCCCAGTGACTTCCCTTTCTAGAGCCGGTTCAGAGATTCTAATCGGTCTCTCGAGAGGACGTCCCTCAGTACGTTCCTTGCGCCTTGATATGGTGGGCCGTATTCTCTTGGGAGCGGCCGGAGGACTGCAAGACAATATACAGTTATTAAATAATAAAAATGAAAATAGACAACAGGAAAACATAATATTAAGAAGTCCAGATGTCACCCCCAGGCTTGAATTAGGACAACATATTTGCTAACAATCCTGTCCTAATGTTAGATTGAATTAGGACTGCCAGGGTCATGGCAGTCCTACTGTAAAATAGGACTGCCAGACTCCCTGCAGTCTGTCACGCCCCGCTCCCGTAGGAGCGATCGTCCTCACTAAGGCGTGATACCACACGGGCCTAGGTTGCACCCGTGCAAGACTAAGTCCAGAAACGGCCAATTTGAGCTAGGCCACATAGTCGCACAGAGTGTCCCATTTGCAGCGGAAAGTAAAAGAACACAAGTTGGAACAAATTCAATTTCTTTATTGATATTCAAGAAGTTTACAAGCAGCGCTAGGCCGAGATTACAAGTCGCTCAAGCTCTCTCTCTCTCTCTGAAACATAAAAGGCGTGCCAAGTGGCTTACAAGATGGAATGATTCATGGCAAATCTTTCGATCCATTATGTCCTGTATATGGTGCTTCGATTCCTTTGCCACGCTCCAAGGCTCGAGAGTTAGCTCCGCGCCTTAG
Source organism: Iris pallida (assembly GCA_029216955.1). Lineage (NCBI taxonomy): Eukaryota > Viridiplantae > Streptophyta > Magnoliopsida > Asparagales > Iridaceae > Iris > Iris pallida. Next base: position 1,493,942 of record JANAVB010000800.1, on the reverse strand, counting down.
CACGTTCGAGGGAAGCTCCGCACCCGACGATGTCTCCTGCACCCTGTAAGCAAACTGTGGGATTATCAGTACATTGTTATGCACTGGTGGGGAGGCTAGCTCGCCCACTCGCTATCATTACCAAACACATTCATTTTACTTCTGTGCATCCTTTATCATTCATTGTCTTTCTAATCTTGCCTTAGGATCAGTTTTATGGCATATTTCATAAACTATCTCGTGTTACCGATATCAAGTGTTCGCATGGAAATGCATGCACGACTTACCCATACTTACCGTCCGGTCTTCCCTGCCCAAGTAAACCATGTTAGTCAACAGTTCATATATCATGACTTAACAGAATTTACGTAAACATTCAAGTGTCCAGGGCGTGTCCCTGCCTCAGGTTCTAGCGCGTCGTAGGCGTATTTCTAACTCACTTGTACGAAGTACTCTAGTTCATTTGGTGTGTTATATTCAAGCATGTTCATAGTGCGCTTTGTTCAGTTCCACAGTTGTTCAGCTTACTCAAGTTGTCAGGATGTATTGTACTCAACTATTGTTTAGATATGTTTCATTCAGTAACATAGCATGTTCAGCTAGTCAGATTTACTTTATTTCAATGCAAGGACTTACATGTGGATTGCCACCAACAAGCCCACTTAATCTATATGCACCGGTCGCTGGCATCACAAGCCATTTTGGACATTTTCCTTATGGTATCCACATCTATCAAGCGTGATGGCTGGTACACCTTGATAGGCTACGACATACCCAGACCTTACGTCTCCTATGTGTCCGAGCCCGCACACAGGCCACCCGTAAGCCATGATTCCGCCTAGGCCGACCACGATGTCGTGATCGTTGTCTAGGAATCGGTTGTTCTATCACTCGTGCATGAGTTTGTCTACGACCATTTTGTATTATTATTTCTTTAGTTTAGCTGTTGGGCTGTCTTGAGCCATTTGTGTTATCGGCTGTCTAGATCCGTTTGTTACATCAGACCGTCATGGGCCATTTGTCTTATTAGGCTGTCTTGAGCCATAATGCGTTATCGACCAGGTTGGCGGCGGCATCCGTGCAGCACGGGTAGTGAGCCCCGTTGCACGTCCCCGTCATACATGTCGCTAACTATTCCTTTATTCTTTATTCTTCTTTCACTTGTTTATTCATTCAATAGTTTATTTGATCGTTCATTCATTCATATATTCATTCATTATGCAGTTCCCTGTGCGGGAACCGCCTTGGCGACCCATTGGTCCCGAAGCCTTTCAATGTTGCTATACACTACTCGGAACGACTATGTCGATAGTCTTCCCATTTTATTGTTATAACCCATTCATTGCTTCATGTGTGAACGCATAAGGAACTTGAAATATAAGCTTGTGCCTTGGCACGAGCGTGGAGTGCGGTACGAGAGTTCTTATATTTTTCGATTTCTTTTCCATATTTTAAACAAGCATATAAGATGGGATTATTCCCTTAGCTAGGTGCGTTGAGTCATTTATTAGCATGCACAGTGTTATCGCCTAGCGATTCTAGCAATAGTGTATGTATTATTAAGTGTTTAGGCTAAGCAAAGACAGGTTCATCGGAGCCACCCACCTTAGCGATGTTCGCATCGGCCGAGCGATACTCCGAGCGTGCCTTAAAAGTCTAAGTCTGGATTCCTCTTGACGGGCCAATGTAAGTCTTTCATCGATTCTTCATCGGGTCGACGCAACTCTTCGAGTCGATGGCTCGTTTGAGTCGTCACACTTGCCGTTTTGAATCGACGTTCCGCTAGGGTGGAGCGGGTCGTTACATAATACACCACTCAAAACAAGTCTCGTCCTCGAGACTTCCTGAATGCAAGTCGTCCTATCGTTTCTTAACTCGTGTCGTGTGCGTATCTTAGACAATTCCTATCGTATGACTTTATCGTTCGATGGCATCGAACTATACCTGGTATCATTCTAGGTTTCGCATCGTATACGTTTGGTCAAGTTAATTGAACAATTTTACCACTCATGTAAGAGTCAATGGTACCAATTCAATCGTTGTATTTCCATAACTTGGTTGCTATTGTGCCCTATCACGGGACTGTAATGGTCACACGAGGTACGTTGTAATTCATCAAACACGAGAGTCATAGGCTGAGGCTAACTCATTTGTTCGTTCATGCGCATCTCAACACCCACTTGCAGCTGCATTCGAGTTTATCATATCGCTGAGTTTGGATCATACACATATTCAAGGCATCTTCCGAATACGTACATTTTAATCAAGCTTAGCGATTAGTGAAGTCGGACAAGCTACTCGTGATAGTTTTGAATTGCCAATCGTTTTGCTAACTTCGATTAAAACCAAACTCATGTGCATCTCACTATTGTTTATCTCGGTCCTCGAGATGATCCAATTCGTTTCTCAAGCGTTCCTGTCTACGAAATCAATACGATTTCTTCTTAGCGGAGTCGACCAAGTCTAAGTAATTCTCGTCCGATTCAAGACCAAGAATTGCACTATCATTGAGTACATCTTCCTATCAATGTTTTAATTCATTATCCCAACTTTACTTGTGTATCATCGATTATATGTAATTCACTTCGTTTGAGGCTAATCTCGTCGTCGTTCATGCACACTCCCAGTTCTACGTCCTAACTCTAAGTCTTGTTGTCCCAAGTCTATTGTCCGTCCAGCGATACTGTAAATGTCAGTCACACAGGTTCAATCACTCGGCATAGGGTCGTCCGCCTATCCGCTAGGTCAGCTCACATGGTCATAGATACAAGTCAAGTTCATGGTTCATCGTACAAAGTCATTGCACGATGCTCGTCCCAATCCTATGGTCAAACCATTTTGTTCGTTCGTACGGAGTTTTCTACCCAAGTTCGTTTTACTCAAATTTCTAAACATCAAGCAGCGTTCGTCCTATTCGCATCAACACATTCTCCACTCCAAGTTCGAGCTCGTTTAGGAAAGTCATCCTACGATAGGTTATCCCCAACCAAATCCTCGAAATGTTAATATCGTGCGTCCATACTAGCAATTTTTGTAGTCTATCTCTTCAGGTATATTTTATACAATTCACTTATCCATCCTATCTAATTCACGTAATCGATCACAAGGTCGTCTAGCATTGCAATATGTCGTACCCCGATCTTAAGCAAGTCTGATTATCCACGGTAGACATGAATCACCATGTCAACATTCTCACAGAATAATCGTCCTCATCGGGACGTAACTCTTGCGTTTGAGTCTAGACTTACTCATTTTCGATACGCAGATTGGGTCTACTCAATCCTCAACTTTACTTAGTCATCAATCATAAGCCCGATCAATCCTCGAATTCGCCTTCGCTTCAAACCACAAGTCGAAGCAATCAAAATTGCCATGTCATGATATTTTGAGTTCGATCATTCCTGCTGGACATGAATCACCAAGCCAACGCTCACGCAGAATGATCGTCCCAAATCCGACGTGACGCATGTGCGAGGCTGAAGTTGCGCTCGCACAAGACAAGATCGTTGTCGTTGTGGTTATCACCGAACAATCAAGTCACTTCCCTTCTTCATCCGAACTTTCATTTCTATCAAAATCCCCGACATAGCATCATACGAGACCATAACTTCTAACACGATTATCATTCATCGAATCAGAGTACCCTCGCGTTATTGTACATCGATCTTTGATACGCCTCAATACCATCGATGATGTACATAACCCGACGATCTTCCTTTTGTAACGAATTCTGAGTCGTGCAACTTAATTCCTCAATTTGTATTATCTCATGCTAACTCGTCATTGAGCAACATCTATTCCAAATCCTTAGTCGTCCTCGTATCTTCAAACCAACATTTTTCATGCACGCTATCTTCCAATCGTGCTAACTTTGGTTCCATCTGAGTATTTCGTCTTAACTCAAGTTTCAATACATTCGACTAAATTCAAAATTGTATGTACGATCCACTACGTTTACTCGACCAAAACATCCATTTATTTTTTATCGTTTCGAATCTCCATTCAACCGTTTCGTAATTTGCACTACACATTCTTAATTCGTCCAAATGATATCTCATTTGAGACTCTCGAAGTCGCAATCAACTAAGCGTTACTCGTTCTAAGGCTTTGCGCGATATCATCACTTGCCGACATACTCGTTCTATTCGTAAATCCTTTAGTCTCACTTGAACAATTTCTATGATGTCCATACACCACTCAAGGTTCGAGCTACTCTACAATTTCTCAATAGGTCATTCGATTCACAATCGACAAGTTCGAATGTGCGTTCGTCCGTTCTCCAAACTCTAAGAATCATTCACATGTTCGCTTTAGCGTTGGTCAGATATTGTCTCTATCGGCATCCGATCTAAGTTCTCACTTATTCTTGTCCGAGCGACAGTCAATCTCGCTCGCAACTCGTTCACACTAAAAGGTCTAGGTACGCGATACTCGACACATCTTAGCTAAAAGATTGTGTGTATAACCATCATGTTCGAACTATACTTCAGTTTCGTACACTCGTTCGCTATTGTCAGCGTAAGGTTCAAGCACGCATACAACTTACTAACTTTTAGCATTGGTTTTCCTTCAACTCAAATCCGTCATGGTTTGGCACAAAGGCCTTTGCCTATCGATCCCGTTCAACCGAGTACTCGTACGAGCTTTTGAAAATATTAGACTTATTGTATAGAACATCCCAAGGCACAACGAGAGAGAGCGTATACTTCTTTTGTTTCAAAACGACCTTTCAAAACTGAGAGAATTGAAATAAAGTCCAAGGACGTAAAGCCGTGCTCTGGTACCAATCTGTCACGTCCCGCTCCCGTAGGAGCGATCATCCTCGCTAAGGCGTGATGCCACACGGGCCTAGGTTGTGCCCGTACAAGGCTAAGTCTAGAAATGGCCGATTTGAGCTAGGCCACAGAGTCGTACAGAGTGTCCCATTTGCAGCAGAAAGTAAAAGAACACAAGTTGGAACAAATTCAATCTTTTTATTGATATTCAAGAAGTTTACAAGCGGCGCTAGGCCGAGATTACAAGTCGCTCAAGCTCTCTCTTCTGAAACATAAAAGGCGTGCCAAGTGGCTTACAAGATGGAATGATTCATGGCGATGTTCCGATACATTATGTCCTGTATATGGTGCTTCGGTTCCTTTGCCACGCTCCAAGGCTCGAGAGTTAGCTCCGCGCCTTAGCACGTTCGAGGGAAGCTCCGCACCCGACGATGTCTCCTGCACCCTGTAAGCAAACTGTGGGGTTATCAGTACATTGTTATGCACTGGTGGGGAGGCTAGCTCACCCACTCGCTATCATTACCAAACACATTCATTTTACTTCTGTGCATCCTTTATCATTCATTGTCTTTCTAATCTTGCCATAGGATCAGTTTTATGGCATATTTTATAAACTATCTCGTGTTACCGATATCAAGTGTTCGCATGGAAATGCATGCACGACTTACCCATACTTACCGTCCGGTCTTCCCTGCCCAAGTAAACCATGTTAGTCAACAGTTCATATATCATGACTTAACAGAATTTACGTAAACATTCAAGTGTCCAGGGAGTGTCCCTGCCTCAGGTTCTAAAGCATCGTAGGCGTGTTTCTAACTCACTTGTACGAAGTACTCTAGTTCATTTGGTGTGTTGTATTCAAGCCTGTTCAGAAGGCGCTTTGTTCAGTTCCTCAGTTGTTCAGCTTACTCAAGTTATCAGGATGTGTTGTACTCAACTATTGTTTAGATATGTTTCATTCAGTAACATAGCATGTTCAGCTAGTCAAATTTATTTTGTTTCAATGCAAGAACTTGCACGTGGATTGCCACCAGCAAGCCCACTAAATCTATATGCACCGGTCGCGGGCATCACAAGCCATTTTGGACATTTTCCTTATGGTATCCGCATCTATCAAGCATGATGGCTGGTACACCTTGATAGGCTACGGCATACCCAGGCCTTACGTCTCCTGTGTGCCCGAGCCCGCATATAGGCCACCCGTAAGCCATGATTCCGCCTAGGCCGGCCACGATGTCGTGATCGTTGCCTTGGAATCAGTTGTTTTATCACTCGTGCACGAGTTTATCCACGACTATTTTGTGTTCTTATTTCCTTAGTTTAACTGTTGGGCTGTCTTGAGCCATTTGTGTTATCGGCTGTCTAGAGCCGTTTGTTACATCAGACCGTCATGGGCCATTTATCCTATCAGGCTGTCTTGAGCCATAATGTATTATCGACCAGGTTGGCGACGGCATCCGTGCAGCACGGGTAGCGAGCTCCGTTGTGCGTCCCCATCATACCTGTCGCTAACCATTCCTTTCTTCCTTATTCTTCTTTCACTTGTTCATTCATTCAATAGTTTATTTGTTCGTTCATTCATTATGCAGTTCCCTGTACGGGAACCGTCTTGGCGACCCATTGGTCCCCAAGCCTTTCAATGTTGCTATACTCTACTCGGAATGACTATGTCGATAGTCTTCCCATTTCATTGTTGTAACCCATTCATTGCTTCATGTGTGAACGCATAAGGAACTTGAAATGTAAGCTTGTGCCTTGGCACGAGCGTGGAGTGCGGTACGAGAGTTCTTATATTTTTCGAGTTCTTTTCCATATTCTAAACAAGCATACAAGATGGGATTATTCCCTTAGCTAGGTGCGTTGAGTCATTTATTAGCATGTACGGTGTTATCGCTTAGCGATTCTAGCAATAGTGTCCGTATTATTAAGTGTCTAGGCTAAGCAAAGACAGGTTCATCGGAGCCACCTATGTCATGACCCGCACCCGCTGTAAGGGCATGTTTACGTGACAACACCCAGCCCTCACCGTAAAAACGGTGTGGAACACTGTAGGTTTTCTACTCTAACAACAGTTTATATATGTATCAAAAACCTGTCGAGAATATGGTCAACTCTGAACGGAGGACAAGCAATGAATATATATGAGTGCTCAATCACAACTCTAAGATGATAAAGTAAAGACTGAAAGATAAAGACAACAAGACGATAAAATATAACCTGTTAAGTCCAAACACAAATAATATACAAGTCCAAGTCTCTATACAATCCAAAATGTAATACAGTCTCAAAAGTAACTGGAGACAATGTCCAGTACAAAAGACCTACTCTAACTAAGCAATAGGTAAAGTCTCGTCAGGCGGAGCTAAGCCCTGCGAGACCCAGTCTAAGCCCACTACGTCATCCGGACCGTAGTAGGTGTAGGAGCGTAAAAAGTGCTTCACAGAAAGAGCCAAAATGATAGATCATTCTACTCAAAGTTGATCTACTTTACACCACAGAGAGGCTAGTATCTTTACGCCTAAGACAAGGCTAATCGATTTTTATGCCTAAAGCAGGTTGATCACTTTACTCTCGGGTCAACACCCATCATTTTACGCCCAGGACAAGCTAGCCACTTTTACGCTGGACAAAGGTGTCAAGTCTTGCATTTAATGCAAACTCTGACATGAAGATATTAATGATGGCATATATCACAGAATTCAAAGGGATTTGTTTTATACAGAGACCAATGTTGTCGTTTAGTATGTGGATTGAGCTACTTTACGCTCACAATATGGCTTCTTTTACGCACGAGGACTATACGAGCTTTTACGCTCAACAGTTGACGTGTGCGTAAAGTCTATTTGAGCTATCTTTTACGCTCAAGGTTACTTAACAACCACTTTACGCGGGAAGTCTATGTCGGAGCTATTTTACGCCCAATCTACTGCTTTACGCTCAGAGTACATTGGGCTATTTTTACGCCCTATTCTCTTCTACCAGTTTGGAACGTGGTTTGCTTACGTGGCTTTCATGCTACTCTTCTCGAAGAACGTGTGTACATGCATCCTATCCTTACTGAAGTGATGGGACACACGTTAACATATACAGAGGATGACTTTGATCGTGGGTGGCGGTTGTTAGCGTAAAGGCGGAACTTTTGCTGAGTTTTTATGCACCAGAGCCCAAGTCTATAAATAGACTTATTTTTTTCATCAGACAGGGACAGAGAGACAGGAGAGAATATAGAGATCAGAACTTCGAGATTTTGATTCTCCAGAGCATTCTTCTTCAACCTTTCTTTCAGAACAGAGTGAAGCAAAGCAGGAAAGCATTCGGCCTCACCATCAGTGCCCAAGTGCGTCGATACCTTTCTGGTGACTTAGTTCTTCCAAGTTGTTCTACTTCAAGCAGTGATCTTCATCATCATCATATGGTCCAAGGAACAAAGTGATCATTTACAGATCAGACTTCCATAGCAATACTTTCCCAGAATCAAATTTGTACTTCTTGTACTTTTTCTCGTTTTATTTTCAAAAGCCAACTTTTGTTTGGCATTTTGTTAAGTGAAATAGTAGGTACTGCAATCCCCCTCATCAGCATCTGTAATATTTTGTCAACATATCCAGTCAGGATGGAACGAGTACATATATCTCATAACAGATCTCAAGATAGAATAAAAGCTATAAGACTGTAAATAGAGCATATATAATGAAATCATGGAGTGTACATAAATGTATCATGGCATGGTAAGCTGTAGAGCTAGAACTAGAACAAGAACAAGAAAGTAGAACTGAATCATGGTATGTACACAATCAAGGTAAGCCATATGTCTAATGTGTGTGAGTAGTAGTTTCAACTTGTGATCGGCTTGGGTACCTGTCAAGAACTGGCCTGGCAAGTCATATGTGCGGTATATGACTCACACTGTTCGGGAATGCAGGATGGATCTGATCACAGGCATACGCTACTACTCCCCCTACCCCAACTGGTAGAATAGATCCAAACAGGACACGTCACTGCACGGAATTCTAATGAGAAGGTAGCGAAACTTCTCTAGAATCAGTGACCATATATTGAGCAAGAGCTACAAGGGAGCTTGCACAATACATTCCAACCTAAGAAGAAGAAATATCTCTTGTCGGGATCCAGGAATACCAATCCGTAAGAACCATGTGTCAGGAATAAGCATATCAACACTAAGTATATGAATCATAACAGTTATCATAAATTGGGAATAAGTTATCAGAGAATGTACTCGCCTGTAAGATGATAAAATATGTCAACCGGATCCACTGCAGTGTCTCGAGGACCTATAGAGAACAAGATATATCAATGCTATGTTTAGGAAGTAAAGTTAAATCAAATTAAATCCTATTAAGTCATTCTAGGTCAAGACATGTCTAGTTGGGTCAATCTTGGTCCTAGGAGGACATTGGAAGTCAATCCGAATCAAACTAGGTCGAAAGTTAACTTACAGTTGACTTTTGGTCAACGGGTCAACTCTGGTCAACTCCAGGTCAACCCTAGGTCACTGGTGACTAACAGTTGACTTTTGGTCAACTGTTCCAGTTTAATGGAATTTGGGACTAAATTGGGTAAAGTGTTGACCCATAGTTGACTTTTGGTCTAAAAAGTCAACCGAGGTCAAGACTAGGTCTAGGCGACTATTTCTAATCATTACCAACCCTTACAATCCATATCCATGTCCATCTTGGACTTCGAAACCCGTATCTTGGCCGTAGGCCAATATCCTATTTTACCCTTTAAAAAGGTAAAATTCTAACTTAGGCAATTACCAAGTTAGCCTACCTACGCTTGGTATTTTGACCCGTGCTCTCTAGGGTAGTATGATACTAGCCTATACGTTCATTACCTACCAAAATACCTAGGTAGAGTGGACGTCTAGTCCATCTTACGGCATATTGTCGATATCTTGAATAAATAAAGATACGGAATGGTACGGCACGATACCGTCGCCCTACAACCCCGATTTCAACTCGGGAGCCTACCCGCAAAGTCTAATCTATATAATCTAGGTCTCCCCCAAGTTTCATCGCGTTCCGACGCTCGGAGCTCGATTTCGCCCTTTAACTCAACTCTTCTAAATCCTATTCTAATTCTTTTCTTCCTAATTCTTCCTATTCCTCTAATCCTTCTTCTTCTAACTTCTTCTTCCTATTCTTCTAACTCTAATTCTTCTTCCTAACTTCTTCCTTACTCTCTCCTTCTAATCTGTTCTAATTTCTTCTCATTCTTCTAATTCTCTTCTTCTCTTTCTTACTCTAATTCCTTACCCTTTTCCTTCTCATTCCTTTCCTACATCCTAATTCTAATTCTTCTTCCAAAACATCTAAACAACTATCTAACTATCTACTATATATATATATATATATATATATATATATATATATATATATATATATATATATATATATATATGCATATAGGGGGGTTTATATAGGCTAAAAGGGGGGAAGGAACTTGGTGTTACTGCTGCCAGCTACTGCTACTGCTTTGCCTATTGCTGCTGCTGCTGCTTTGGCTTTTGCTGCTTCTGCAGCTACTGTCAATGCTGCTGCTGCACTGCTGCATATTGCTGCTGCAGCTGCTACTTCTCCTGCTGCTGCTGCATTCATATTCTTCTTCATCTCCTTCTATTTCCTCTTCTACTCTTCTCTCTCTCTCTCTCTCTCTCTCTCTCTCTCTCTCTCTATATATATATATATATATATATATATATATATATATATATATATACACTCACATCTACCTACATATATATAAATACACACACACACACACACACACACACACACACACACACACACACACACACATATATATATATATATATATATATATATATATATATACCTACACACATACACACATAAATATATATATACTTAGGCTCATACACATCCTCACACAAGCACACACACAAACACACACTCTCACCACCACTCTCACTCACTCTCACCACCACTCTCACACCATTCTCACTCATACACCACCACCACCATTCTCTCATACTCTTCACACAAATACATATATATAATACACACACACACACACACACACACACACACACACACACACACACACACACACACACACACACACACACATATATATATATATATATATATATATATATATATATATATATATATATATATATATATATATATATATATATATATACATATATAAATACCACTCTTAATTAGGAAAACCCCAAATTAATTCCCTAACCTAGATTTTTAGGGAATCCTACAAATTCTAGGGCAAAGTGTAGAGAATCCCTTTCTCTACATTTATTGTGAAAGAAATAATGCTAAAGAGGAATTAAATGATGAATTTATGACATACCTAATTGGTTTTCCTTTGGAGAAGAAAAGCTTTGGAAGAAAGAAACGAAGTTTGAGAGAGAGAGAGAGAGAGAGTTACTTAGTGAAGAAGAAAGGGGGGTGCTCCTACATGTGGCCGGCCATGGGGGGGGGGGTTATTGGGTTTGGGTGAGATCCAATAACCCTCCAAACCCATTAGACTTAGGTTGGGTTGGTTTGGGTTTGGTTCGGTTCGTTTCGATTTATTTCTAAATACTAATTAAGCCTTTAAAATGACTAATTAGCCATAAAAATAGGGTTTATGGTTTTTAGCCAAATTAGGATGGTATGTGGGCCAAGTCCAGCTAGTATGTGGGTCCCACTAGTGTCCAGGCTACCCGGGTCTCCAACTTAAGTCCGAATTGGATAAAATTTAAACTAAATCAAATAAATCCCAAAAAATCATATAAAATCAAATAAAATTCCTAAAAATCATAAAACTTGAAAAATGACGAAAATACCCCTAATTCAAAAACTAGGGATGACAAATCTACCCTCCTTAAAAAAAATTCGTCCTCGAAATTGAATGAGAACTAACGCAGCAATCATGAACAGAACAAGGAAGAAAGAGAAAGAATTTTACCTCAAGGCTCGAAGAGATATGGGAATCGCTCCCGCATGTCGTCCTCCATCTCCCAGGTGGACTCACTTGGAGAGTGGTGTCTCCATGCAACGCGAACCAAGGGAATGACCTGGTTCCGGAGCACCTTCTCTCTTCGGTCCAAGATCTCAACCGGCTTCTCTGGATAGCTAAGTGTCGGTCCCACCTCGATCTCGGAGTGGTCTAAGACGTGACTGGGATCTGCCACGTACCATCTCAGCTGCGACACGTGAAACAAACTGTGCAATCCCTCTAGTGCGGGCGGTAACTCCAGTCGGTAAGCCACTGCACCGACCCTGCCCAAGATACGGAATGGTCCAATGTATCGTGGACTAAGCTTCCCGCTGCCACCAAAACGAATTGTACCACGTGTCGGAGAAATCCGCAGAAAGATAAGATTATCAACCTAGAACAAAACACAAGACTTAGAGCTTGATCTAAAACAATCACAATCAGACTCAAATACTAAAAAAATCTAAATTATACCTTAAACTCCAATGGCCTCCGGTGGCTATCGGCCCAATGCCGTTGCCTATCCTGCGCCACCCGAAGTCTATCTCTGATAACCCTGACCTTCTCTGCAGCATCCACCACCATCTCAGGGCCAAGCAAAACCCTCTCGCCGACATCATCCCAAGACAAGGGAGTACGGCACCTCCGTCCGTATAGAGCCTCGAAAGGTGACATCTCTATACTGGCTTGGTAGCTGTTGTAAGCAAACTCTACCAAGTGAAGGTGGTCCTCCCAAGATCTTCCGAAGTCCAAGACACAGGTACGAAGCATATCCTCGAGGGTCTGAATCGTCCTCTCTGACTGCCCGTCTGTCTGGGGGTGGTATGCGGTACTGAACTTGAGCGATGTGCCCAAGCTAAGCTGCAAACTCCTCCAGAAGTGAGAAGTGAATCGGCTGTCCCAATCCGAGACTATACTCACTGGAACCCTGTACAATCGGACTATCTGCCGCACGTACATCTCGGCCAACCTCTCCGTAGACAAACCCACCTTAAAAGACAAAAAGTGGGCCAATTTGGTCAATCGATCAACAATGACCCAAATCGCATCCTTCCCTCCTGGAGAGCGCGGAAGCCCAGATACAAAGTCCATAGTGATATGCTCCCACTTCCACTCAGGAATGGGTAGTGGCTGGAGCAATCCACCGGGTCTCTGCCTCCCGGCCTTCACCTGCTGGCACACCAAGCATCTCGAAACGAACTGAGCCACCTCATATTTCATGCCATACCACCAAACATGCTGTCTCAAGTCTCTATACATCTTGTTGGCTCCCGGATGCATAGAGTACTGAGAACGGTGCGCCTCCTGAAGAACCTCCTCCCGAAGTCCTCCGCTCGGCACGCACAATCTGGTACCATGCCTCAACGACCCATCCCCCGATATAGAGAACTCATCCAACAGTCCTGCCTGGACCTGCTCCCTGATGACTCTCAGAGCCTCATCCTCAAACTGAGCTGCCCTGACTCTGTCCATCAGCTCCGACTGCACCTGGAGACCCTACATCTGCGCCTCGAACCCAGGAACTATCACCTCTATACCCAAGCTCTCCAGATCTGCCAGAAGGTGACGATCCATCGTCAAACACATGGCCACGGGATACCTGCTCAAAGCATTCGCGACCACGTTGGCCTTTCCCGGATGGTACTGTAAGGATATATCAAAATTCTTCATCAGCTCTAACCATCGCCTTTGCCTCATATTCAGCTCCTTCTGGATAAATACGTACTTCAAGCTCTTATGATCCGTATAGATCTCAACTCGCTCTCCGTACAGATAGTGTTTCCACAGCTTCAAAGCAAAGATGACCGCTGCCAGCTCCAGATCGTGGGTAGGATAATTCCTCTCATGAGGACGTAACTGCCTAGATGCATAGGTAATTACCTTCCCGTGCTGCTGAAGCACACAACCCAAACTCCATCCTGAAGCATCACTGTAGATCGTATAACCACCAGATCCAGATAGCAGCGTCAAGATAAGAGCGGTAGTCAACCTCGCCTTCAGCTCCTCGAAGGGGGCCTGGCACTCCTCGGACCAAACAAACTCCTCGTCCTTCCTGGTAAGGCGGGTCATCGGCTGGGCAATCCTGGAAAAGTCCTGCACGAACCTCCGGTAGTAACCTGCCAGACTCAGAAAACTTCGAACCTCTGCTACTGAGCTCGGCGTAGACTAGGACTCCACCGCAGAAATCTTCTTCGGATCCACTGAAATCCCCTCCCCAGAGACAACATGGCCTAGGAACTCCACGCGATCCAAGAAGAACTCGCACTTGGACAGCTTCCCATATAGCTGCTCCCTCTTGAGAGTGTCCAACACAATCCTCAGGTGCTCCTCGTGCTCCTCTGGTGTCTTCGAATAGATGAGAATGTCATCAATGAAGACCACCACGAACTTGTCAAGGTACTGATGAAATACCTTGTTCATCAAGTTCATGAATACCACCGGGGCGTTGGTCAACCCAAACGACATGACGGTATACTCATACTGGCCATAGCGAGTTCGAAAGTCAGTCTTCGGAATGTCATCCCGCTTCACCTTCAGCTGATGGTACCCGGTACGCAAGTCAATCTTCGAGAACACCCTCGCCCCGCTCAACTGGTCGAACAAGTCATCAATCCTTGGCAAAGGATACTTGTTCTTGATGGTAAGGTTGTTGAGCACCCTGTAATCAATGCACAGACGTACCGTACCATCCTTCTTGGGGACGAAAAGAACTGGCGTGCCCCAAGGTGAAGAACTAGATCGAATAAAGCCCTTGTCCTCCAGCTCGTCGACCTGTCTCTTCAGCTCCGCTAACTCACTGTTGTTGATTCTATAGACATGCTGGGAGATAGGCTCAGCGCCCGGCACTAGATCTATAGAAAACTCAACATCACGATCTGGCGGTATCCCGGGCAGCTCCTCGGGAAATACATCCAAGAACTCAGCAATGAATGGATGTGGCAACACCGGCCCCGCCAACAACGCTCCGCAGAATCCATCTCCCTGCTCCGCTGCACCCCTGGTGAACTCATAATCCAGCTCTCCCGGCGGCCTAAATAGAATCCTGCCCCGTCTGCAGTCGATGCTAGCGTCGTGCATGCTCAACCAGTCCATACCTAGCACCACATCATAACTCGGAAGTGGCATTACGAGCAAACACGCACTCAGCTCCCGGCCTCTCAAAGAAACTCTTCGCCCCTTGCAAACATTATTAACTAGGATGATGCCATTCCCAGTCATAATCTTGCAAGTCCTACCAAGATATTCAGCAATAATATTGTGCCTAAGAGCAAAAGAAACAGACACAAAACTGTACGTAGCACCAGAATCAAATAAGGCTAAAGCTGGAAAAGAATCGAGCAGAATATACCCTGCGACAACATCCGCAATAGGCTTCATCTCCTCGGCTGCAAAAGCAAAGGCTCTACCCTGACCACCTCTCTGCTGGCGGTGCTGAACAAACTGCTGCTGCTGGGTCGGAAGTGGACCCCGCTGCTGAACTACCGACACACTAGCTGGTGCCCTCTGAACAGGTGCCCTCTGAGCTGCTCCAGTAACATGGGAGTTCTTGGGACACTCCCGCATCTGATGCCCAGCGGCACCGTAAAAGAGACACAGCCCCAGCCTCCTCCTGCAGAACTCAAAGAGGTGGCCGGGCTTCTTGCAGAAGTGGCACGGTGGATCGTCCTACCCCGGATGCTGCTGAACCCTCTGGATAGATGCTCTGGCCTGCCCCTGCTGCTGATGATGCTGGAATGACTGATACTGAAGCTGAGGGCGCTTAGCAGCCGTCGCGCTGCTACTGGCCCCCGAAAATAAATCACGATCCCTCTTCGGCTTCAAGCCCCACTCCCTCTCCACCTTCCAAGCCTCCGCATAAACCTCTGCATATGTCGCATAGAAGAAAGGGATCAGAATCTTGATATCCCATGTCAATCCCTCCCGGAAGCGCTCTGCTCGAATCACCGGGTCGCTTACCATGTACTCGGCGTATCGGCTCAGCCGGCCGAACTCTGCCGCATACTCCTCCACAGTCATACCGCCCTGCTGCAGGTTCTGAAACTGCCGTACTAGGCCGATCTTGTCTGTGGGAGAAAAGAACTTCTCTCTGAACAGGGCCCGAAACTCAGCCCAAGTGTGGCCCTCTTCTGCAAGAGCCGGCTCGTTCCGGAACCATGTCCGGGCAACATCTAACAACTACAAGCCAACCGCCTCGACCTTCAGGTCGTCTGCCAGGCGGAAGGCCCTCATCTGACGCTCGATATCCTCGAGCCAGTCATCAGCATAAATAATGCCCTCGGCCCCTTTGAAATCCCTCGGATCCAACTTCTTGAAAGCCTGGATGTCCTCGATCTTCTGATGCTGCACCTCCCTCTGTGGAGCCCCACGCTCCACCGCCGCTAGAGCCAACCTGTGTGCATCCTCCATGCCCTGGCGCATGGCTTCTGTCTGCCTCAACTGTGCCTCGTGCTGGGCCCGCTGGGACTCCAGCACCTGCTGAAAGAACGCGAGCATCTGCCCCATGTCTATGGGCAGAGAAGGCAACGGAGGAATAGCTCCCACCATCACCGGAGGAGTCCCCTGCTGAGGAGGAAGAATGCCCCCGACAGCTCCCGTCGTAGCCCCCGGCACTGCGAGAAGAGCGCACCTGCAATGGCCCCAGGGACGGTCATCGAGAGCGCTGGAGGAGTACCCACGAGGGCTCCTACAGAAGTCCCATCTGCAGGGGAAGTGACCGGAGCCTGTCCGCCAGAGGTAGCAGACCTCTCCGTCTCCCCGTGCTCCTCACCGGAAGAATGAGTCATAACCATCCTGAAGATAGATTGAAAAGAAGATATCAATATGGCACATAAAGGATTATATCAAAGGAGGACAGCTAGAATGCAGTAAATCAATATCAAAGACGGTAAGCAAGATAAGCAAGGAAAGATCCTACTGTGATTGAGTACTCTTAGCCTACTACCTCCTATGTGTAACACAGGCTCGTAGTCAATAATCTAAGACGAGTGCCGCTACGACATCGCACTAATTGCGACTTCAGGACCTGCATGGGCCACCACTAAAACGTGTCATGACCCGCACCCGCTGTAAGGGCACGTGTACGTGACAATGCCCAGCCCTCACCATAAAAACGGTGTAGAACACTGTAAGTTTTCTACTCTAACAACAGTTTATATATATATCAAAAACCTGTCGAGAATATGGTCAACTCCGAACGGAGGACAAGCAATGAATATATATGAGTACTCAATCACAACTCTAAGATGATAAAGTAAAGACTGAAAGATAAAGACAACAAGACGATAAAATATAACCTGTCAAGTCCAAACACAAATAATATACAAGTCCAAGTCTCTATACAATCCAAAATGTAATAAAGTCTCAAAAGTAACTGGAGACAAGGTCCAGTACAAAAGACCTACTCTAACTAAGCAATAGGTAAAGTCTCGTCAGGCGGAGATAAGCCATGCGGGACCAAGTCTAAGCCCACTACGTCATCCGGACCATAGTAGGTACTGCAATCCCCCTCATCAGCATCTGTAATATTTTGTCAACATATCTAGTCAGGATGGAACGAGTACATATATCTCATAACAGATCTCAAGATAGAATAAAAGCTATAAGACTGTAAATAGAGCATATACAATGAAATTATGGAGTGTACATAAATGTATCATGGCATGGTAAGCTGTAGAGCTAGAGCTAGAACAAGAACAAGAAAGTAGAACTGAATCATGGTATGTACACAATCAAGGTAAGCCATATGTCCAATGTGTGTGAGTAGTAGTTTCAACTTGTGATCGGCTTGGGTACCTGTCAAGAACTGGCCTGGCAAGTCATATGTGCGGTATATGACTCACACTGTTCGGGAATGCGGGATGGATCTGATCACAGGCATACGCTACTACTCCCCCTACCCCAACTGGTAGAATAGATCCAAACAGGACACGTCACTGCACGAGATTCTAATGAGAAGGTAGCGAACCTTCTCTAGAATCAGTGACCATATATTGAGTAAGAGCTACAAGGGAGCTTGCACAATACATCCCAACCTAAAAAGGAGAAACATCTCTCGTCGGGATCCAGGAATACCAATCCGTGAGAACCATGTGTCAGGAATAAGCATATCAACACTAAGTACATAAATCATAACAGTTATCATAAATTGGGAATAAGTTATCAAAGAATGTACTCGCCTGTAAGATGATAAAATATGTCAACCGGATCCACTACAGTGTCTCGAGGACCTATAGAGAACAAGACGTATCAATACTATGTTTAGGAAGTAAAGTTAAATCAAATTAAATCCTATTAAGTCATTCTAGGTCAAGACATGTCTAGTTGGGTCAATCTTGGTCCTAGGAGGACATTGGAAGTCAATCCGAATCAAACTAGGTCGAAAGTTGACTTACAGTTGACTTTTGGTCAACGGGTCAACTCTGGTCAACTCCAGGTCAACCCTAGGTCACTGGTGACTAACAGTTGACTTTTGGTCAACTGTTCCAGTTTAATGGAATTTGGGACTAAATTGGGTAAAGTGTTGACCCATAGTTGACTTTTGGTCTAAAAAGTCAACCGTGGTCAACCGAGGTCAAGACTAGGTCTAGGCAACTATTTCTAATCATTACCAACCCTTACAACCCATATCCAAGTCCATCTTGGACTTCGAAATCCGTATCTTGGCCGTAGGCCAATATCCTATTTTACCCTTTAAAAAGGTAAAATTCTAACTTAGGCAATTACCAAGTTAGCCTACCTACGCTTGGTATTTTGACCCGTGCTCCCTAGGGTAGTACGATACTAGCCTATACGTTCATTACCTACCAAAATACCTAGGTAGAGTGGACGTCTAGTCCATCTTACGGCCTATTGCCGATATCTTGAATAAATCAAGATACGCAATGGTACGGCACGATACCGTCGCCCTACAATCCCGATTTTAACTCGGGAGCCTACCCGCAAAGTCTAATCTATATAATCTAGGTCTCCCCCAAGTTTCATCACATTTCGACGCTCGGAGCTCGATTTTGCCCTTTAACTCAACTCTTCTAAATCTTATTCTAATTCTTTTCTTCCTAATTCTTCCTATTCCTCTAATCCTTCTTCTTCTAACTTCTTCTTCCTATTCTTCTAACTCTAATTCTTCTTCCTAACTTCTTCCTTACTCTCTTCTTCTAATCTGTTCTAATTTCTTCTCATTCTTCTAATTCTCTTCTTCTCTTTCTTACTCTAATTCCTTACCCTTTTCCTTCTCATTCCTTTCCTACTTCCTAATTCTAATTCTTCTTCCAAAACATCTAAACAACTATCTAACTATCTACTATCTAACTATCTATATATCTATCTATAAACATATATATATACATATATATATGCATATAGGGGGGTTTATATAGGCTAAAAGGGGGGGGGGAACTTGGTGTTACTGCTGCCAGCTGCTGCTACTGCTTTGCCTATTGCTGCTGCTGCTGCTTTGGCTTTTGCTGCTGCTGCAGCTACTGCCAATGCTGCTGCTGCACTGCTGCATATTGCTGCTGCAGCTGCTAGTTCTCCTGCTACTGCTGCATTCCTATTCTTCTTCATCTCCTTCTATTTCCTCTTGTACTCTTCTCTCTCTCTCTCTCTCTCTCTCTCTCTATATATATATATATATATATATATATATATATATATATATATATATATATATATATATATATCTTCTACTCTTCTCTCTCTCTCTATATATATATATATATATATATATATATATATATATATATATATATATATATATATATATATATATATATATATAGAGAGAGAGAGAGAAGAGTAGAAGATATATATATATATATATATATATATATATATATATATATATATATATTTCTATATATATATATATATATATATATATTTTCTATATATATATTTATCTCTTCTCTCTCTCTTCTCTCTCTCTCTCTCTCTCTCTCTCTCTCTCTATATATATATATATATATATATATATATATTTATATATATATATATATATATATATATATATATATATATATATATATATATATATACACTCACATCTACCTACATATATATAAATACACACACACACACATATATAGATATATATATACATAGACACACACACATATAGATATATATATATACCTACACACACACACACATAAATATATATATATATATATATATATATATATATATATATATATATATATATATATATATATATATATATATATATATATATAAATACCACTCTTAATTAGGAAAACCCCAAATTAATTCCCTAACCTAGATTTTTAGGGAATCCTACAAATTCTAGGGCAAAGTGTAGAGAATCTCTTTCTCTACATTTATTGTGAAAGAAATAATGCTAAAGAGGAATTAAATGATGAATTTATGACATACCTAATTGGTTTTCCTTTGGAGAAGAAAAGCTTTGGAAGAAAGAAATGAAGTTTGAGAGAGAGAGAGAGTTACTTAGTGAAGAAGAAAGGGGGGTGCTCCTACATGTGGCCGGCCATGGTTGGGGGGGGTGTTATTGGATTTGGGTAAGATCCAATAACCCTCCAAACCCATTAGACTTAGGTTGGGTTGGTTTGGGTTTGGTTCGATTCGTTTCGGTTTATTTCTAAATACTAATTAAGCCTCTAAAATGACTAATTAGCCATGGAAATAGGGTTTATGGTTTCTAGCCTAATTAGGATGGTATGTGGGCCAAGTCCAGCTAGTATGTGGGTCCCACTAGTGTCCAGGCTACCCGGGTCTCCAACTTAAGTCCGAATTGGATAAAATTCAAACTAAATCAAATAAATCCCAAAAAATCATATAAAATCAAATAAAATTCCTAAAAATCATAAAACTTGAAAAATGACGAAAATACCCCTAATTCGAAAACTGGGGGTGACAACCTACCTTAGCGATATTCGCATCGGCCGAGCGATACTCCGAGCGCGCCTTGAAAGTCTAAGTCTGGATTTCTCTTGACGGGCCAATGTAAGTCTTTCATCGATTCTTCATCGGGTCGACGTAACTCTTCGAGTCGACGGCTCATTTGAGCTGTCGCACTTACCGTTTTGAATAGACGTTCCGCTAGGGCGGAGCGGGTCGTTACACAGTCCACTTGTGAAAGAGGACTGCAGGGAGTCTGGCAGTCCTGTAAAGTAGGACTGCCACGACCCTAGCAGTCCTAATTTTGTCACCCTCGACTGTAGTAGCCGAACGGCCAGAACGACATATAATATCCAGATCTCGTATTACGTATTTAGAATACGTGTACATATTTTGACCCGTATTGCATGTCTCCCTGCTTGATTTATTCTAGCATTTCATTGGTTGGTTTATTCTTGGGTTGGTTCGGCTTGGCTTGGTTTGCTTTGGTTCATCATGAACCAAAGGTGAACCCTCCTACCTACCACCACCCTCTTTACTTATAACCCCTTTCTTTTCTCTCTCATTATTGTTTCCTTCTTCATTTACTCTCCACCATTACTTCTTCAACCACCAGGAGGGAGAGAGAGAGAGAGCTTAGGCAAGTGCAAACTTGCTTCATGATGGATCTCATGTTTTATTGTTCCATTCTCTTCCTTACTAGATTCTAAGCCTCTTTAGAACTGGAAGTTTTCGGTTTCGATGGTTATATTTTTGTAGATCTAAGTTTTAAATTCCTTCTTATTTAGTTTTCTTGGTTTTGATCTCTAAAAAAACTTGGTATTTCCAAAAACTAGTGGTTCCATGTTGTAGAAAATTTGATTTCATGCAGTTTTGGCTTTTGTTTCGCTTGATTTCTACTCCGGATGAGGAAGTTATGGCCATTACAAGTTTTCGGAACTTTTATGGCTGAACATGCTGTTTGGGGACGATGAACCCCATGCGCCGGGAACCTCATGCGTCCGGGAGGCCATGCGCCGTGAAGTCCCGACAACGTATCCCTTAACTCCGAGCGTGTCATGCGCGTAGGTTCCCTACGCGCATGTACTGAAGACGCAACGAGAGTTTCCCATGCGCCGATTTGTGCAGGAATTCCATGCACCGATTTGTGCAGGAATCTCATACGTCGATGGTGCAGGAATCCCATGTGCCGATTGTGCAGGAATCCCATGCGCCGATTGTACAGGAATCCCATACGCCGATTGTGCAGGAATCTCACGCGCCGATTTGTGTAGGAATCTCATGCGCCGATTTGTGCAGGAATTCCATGCGCTGATTGTGCAGGAATCCCATGCGTCGGAATTGCTCTATTTTACTGTTTTTGCCTGTTTAAGTTATTTTGTAGCTATAATCTTGAAAAACTCAAAACACGAAAGTTGTAGATCTTTTCCTTGGATTCAAGAATATGTCACTAGTTACTCTTATTCATGATAATGTGAGGATAGAACACGATAGTGGCCGGTTAAGGCGCACTCTTGACAAGTACCAAGTGGACATGACATGACCTGATAGTGGCCCGCCGTGGCGCACTCCTGACAAGAAAACCTGACATGATATACCCTGATATGCTGTTGCGACGGCTAACATGACATGACATGACTTGACAAGTATGAATAACCTGGACACCATGGACGATTGTGCTTGTGCAATGAACCAGTCTTGTCTTGCATCATGCTTAGGATGGGACCCCTGAGTACCACGGTCAGGGGTACCTACTGAAATGGACTAAGGCTAATAACTAGATTAATACAGTAGTCATGAAGAGATTTTCCAGCTACAGGCAATCCCGTTACCTGGGTGCTCTTGGGATCTGTAGCCTGCCGTCGAGTATGGCATATTTCCAGCACATTGTCATGTGTTGTACCCTCTAAGTCACTTAAGGGTACATGCGTTTCCTGGAAGATGTACCCACTTGAATTCAACCCCTAATATTCGACCTGGGTAACTTGGATGGTCTGCAGGGCTTGTGGCTGTGGAATAATCTCGCTGCATCTTGCTAGTAACTAGGCCTGTGATAAACCTAGTTAGTTAAAGTATCAAGCCGTACTTATTGCTTGGCCGTGATTGATTGAATGGAGTCTAACCCCGTCTATTCTTGCCTCGATCCTGTACAAGATTGTTACATGGCATGATTACTTGTGCTTGCTTTAACAATAAAGATCAGGGGACCAGTTCTGTTTAGACGAAGGGTTACAACCCCGGTCCTTGTTTGGTTTACGGGTTGTAACCTGGCTCCCGGAGCAGTTCTGTGTTCTCTCTTCGTTTATTGTCTTGTTGTACCCCATGACGTGCTCGACATGCTTTACCTTACTTCGAGATCGTGATTATTTACACTGGCCTTATTGATAAATTGTGGAGATACCAAGTTCTGTTCAGACGAAGAGTTACAACCCCGGTCCTTGTTTGGTTTACGGGTTGTAACTTGGTTATCTGAATAGTCCCATGGTTATCTCATCGTATATCACCGGTCATGCTTTTCCTTAATTACCGTCTTTTATTATGTAATTATATATTCTTGTTCTAATTGCTGGTTTTAGTTCCTAAGTGAAGCCTCCTTTGTGGCACTTGCTCTTTCTGGGGTCTGACCCAGCTGGTTTTGTATGGCCAGATTTCGGAGCAGCTCCAGAGGATCTACCGATTTTCCAGCCAGATGGTGACCACTAGAAGGAATCCTGGCAACGAGTGGGTTATTTTTTGCTCTCCCACTCTATTGTAAAAATATTTTTTTGAGGCGTTTAGCCGCCGAGCAAGTGTTAGCTCATGTACATTTTTACTTACTGTCTGCCTACGGGCTGTAACATGATTGGCAACCTAGGGTTGATCATGTATGACTAAAACTCTTGCTAGTCATCACATTTTGTAACGACTAGCTTCATGATCAGCTGAATATGTAATGTTTGGGACGCCTTACTATTGTATATTTGGTGGTCTTACATCTTGTAACATCTACTTACTTGCTTGTGATTGAGACACTAGGCTTGTTATCGACCTTAAGAGACTGATGGATTGTAGATAAACCCTCATATATCTAGACAGCCGTGACCATATAATGAGGTGAATTCCATTTTATTATATGTAGCTGGCTATGTCTGCCCCCGCTCTCTAGTGTTCTGGTTCTGGGGAGTGATATGGTTTAAGTGGTGGCCCATGCAGGTCTTGTGAATCAAGATATGTGAGGGTTTACCGAATAGATGTCTCAATCAGTACTCGCCTTTGATCTCTACTCGTATCCTCTTGATCCCTGAAAATCTTGACCTGATCATATGCTTGTATCGTTGATTTGTCTTGGTCCTTCCTTATTGTTCCCCATGTCGTCTTCTTCAGCGGCATTGTACCTGGCCCTACCGATCAGCAAGGCGGAGCACCTCCCGTGGACCAGCAGTAACCCGGAGATCAAGCTCAGCACTCAGGAGCAGCATCCCGAGTCATGCCTACCGGGGATCCCGAGCCACCAGTTCAGCCCGTTCAGCCTGCAGAGCCTGATGATGGTACCTTGGTGGGTCTCATCAGGACCTTGTTAGCTTCCCAGGATTGTAGAGGTGATGCCTTGCACCAGGCAGTGGAAGATGCTCTGAGCAGAGGCGGTCATCATGGGAACAGTGCAGCCAACAGTTTCAAGCGCCTGAACCCTCCATTCTTCGATGGCAGCGAAGATGCTATCGCTGCAGATGCATGGCTTCAGGACACGAAAGTGATTCTAGAAGCAGCCAGGACCCCAGAAGACGAGAAGGTGGCCGTGGTGCGCCTGCAGTTACTGGATCTTGCCCGCAGCTGGTGGGCAGCGCAGGCTATGGGATTAGTGGCCCCTATCTCATGGGCCATATTCAGAGAGAGATTCCAGACGAAGTACTTCGATGCGGTGGCTCGGTACGATCTACAGACCAAGTTCACCAATCTGAAGCAGATGGACAGGACGGTCGATGGATATGCGGCCGAGTTCTCCAGGCTTAGTCGGTTTGCTCCCACCCTTATGGCGACCGAGTTCGACAGAGCCCAGCAGTTCCAGTAGGGGCTCCATCTCGAGATTTTGTTGGCAGTGGAGCAGTTTGAGCATCAGACCTTCGATTCAGTATTGAGAGCAGCTAGGAGGTACGAGTATACCTCCCATAGGATCGTAGACAGGACCGGAGGTCGGAAGCGATCTCACGGCCAGATGACCCAGTCGACAGCACCAGCCCCGGCAGTCAGGGCTTTGACAATTGGAACTCCGAGGCAGGCGGCCTCAGTTACGTCAGTCACTTCCCCTCAGAAGCAGAAGCAGTCTTCCGTAATGGGCTGCACTCATTATGGGAAGCCAGGACACGTTGTTTCGGAGTGTCGCAGAGCTCAGGGATTTTGTTTGGCTTGTGGAGCACCGAACCACAAGATAGGGTCCTGTCCGAATAGGGCCAGTTCGTCATCGGCCCAGACTAGTCCCTTGGTAAGGGGACCAGCACCAGCACCAGTGCAGCAGCAGTACTAGCCTCTGAGGCCATTACCGCCTCAGACCCAAGTCTTCCAGCAACAGAGACCCCAGCAGTATGCCCTGGTCCAAGCTCAGATTCAGAACCGGCAGAGAGGTTCCTAGCAGGATATCTTTCCTCTTTCTCGTACCTTCGATTTCCTTGCTTACATACATGATTGCATGATTGATTGCTTAGCTATAGCTTGCCTGTGATTAGTATAGTTTGTCTTTGCCACTCTAGCCTCTTGATTAAATTCCGAGAACGGAATTCTTTTAAGGTGGGTAGAGTTGTAATACCCAGATCTCGTATTACGTATTTAGAATACGTGTACGTATTTTGACCCGTATTGCATGTCTCCCTGCTTGATTTATTCTAGCATTTCATTGGTTGGTTTATTCTTGGGTTGGTTCAGCTTGGCTTGGTTTGCTTTGGTTCATCATGAACCAAAGGTGAACCCTCCTACCTACCACCACCCTCTTTACTTATAACCCCTTCATTTTCTCTCTCATCATTATTTCCTTCTTCATTTACTCTCCACCATTACTTCTTCAACCACCAGGAGGGAGAGAGAGGGAGAGCTTAGGCAAGTGCAAACTTGTTTCATAATGGATCTCATATTTTATTGTTCCATTATCTTCCTTACTAGATTCTAAGCCTCTTTAGAACTGGAAGTTTTCGGTTTCGATGGTTATATTTTTGTAGATCTAAGTTTTAAATTCCTTCTTGTTTATTTTTCTTGGTTTTGATCTCTAAAAAAACTTGGTATTTCCAAAAACTAGTGGTTCCATGTTGTAGAGAATTTGATTTCATGCAGTTTTGGCTTTTGTTTTGCTTGATTTTGACTCTGGATGAGGAAGTTATGGTCATTACAAGTTTTCGGAACTTTTATGGCTGAACTTGCTATTTGGGGACGATGAACCCCATGCGCCGGGAATCTCATGCGCCCGGGAGGCCATGCGCCGTGAAGTCCCGGCAACGCATCCCTTAACTCCGAGCGTGTCATGCGCGTAGGTTCCCTACGCGCATGTACTGAAGACGCAATGACATCCCTTAACTCCGAGCGTGTCATGCGCGTAGGTTCCCTACGCGCATGTACTGAAGACGCAATGAGAGTTTCCCATGCGCCGATTTGTGCAGGAATCCCATGCGCCGATTTGTGCAGGAATCCCATGCGTCGATGGTGCAGGAATCCCATGCGTCGATTGTGCAGGAATCCCATACGCCGATTGTGCAGGAATCCCATACGCCGATTTGTGTAGGAATCCCATGCGCCGATTTGTGCAGGAATCCCATGCGCCGATTGTGCAGGAATCCCATGCGCCGGAATTGCTCTATTTCACTGTTTTTGCCTGTTTAAGTTATTTTGTAGCTAGAATCTTGAAAAACTCAAAACACGAAAGTTGTAGATCTTTTTCTTGGCTTCAAGAATATGTCACTAGTTACTCTCATTCATGATAATGTAAGGATAGAACACGATAGTGGCCTGTTAAGGCGCACTCTTGACAAGTACCAAGTGGACATGACATGACCTGATAGTGGCCCGCCGTGGCGCACTCCTGACAAGAAAACCTGACATGATATACCCTGATATGCTGTTGCGACGGCTAACATGACATGACATGACATGACTTGACAAGTATGAATAACCTGGACACCGTGGACGATTGTGATTGTGCAATGAACCAGTCTTGTCTTGCATCATGCTTAGGATGGGACCCCTGAGTACCACGGTCAGGGGTACCTACTGAAATGGACTAAGGCTAATAATTAGATTAACACAGTAGTCATAAAGAGATTTTCCAGCTACAGGCAATCCCGTTACCTGGGCGCTCTTGGGATCTGTAGCCTGCCGTCGAGTAGGGCACATTTCCAGCACACTGTCATGTGTTGCACCCTCTAAGTCACTTAAGGGTATATGCGTTTCCTGGACGATGTACCCACTTGAATTGAACCCCTAATATTCGACCTGGGTAACTTGGATGGTCTGCAGGGCTTGTGGTTGTGGAATAATCTCGCTGCATCTTGCTAGTAACTAGGCCTGTGATAACCCTAGTTAGTTAAAGTATCAAGCCGTACTTATTGCTTGGCCGTGATTGATTGAATGGAGTCTAACCCTGTCTATTCTTGCCTCGATCCTGTACAAGATTGTTACATGACATGATTACTTGTGCTTGCTTTAACAATAAAGATCAGGGGACCAGTTCTGTTCAGGCGAAGGGTTACAACCCCGGTCCTTGTTTGGTTACGGGTTGTAACCTGGCTCCCGGAGCAGTTCTGTGTTCTCTCTTCGTTTATTGTCTTGTTGTACCCCATGACGTGCTCGACATGCTTTACCTTACTTCGAGATCGTGATTATTTACAATGGCCTTATTGATAAATGGTGGGGATACCAAGTTCCGTTCAGACGAAGAGTTACAACCCCGGTCCTTGTTTGGTTTACGGGTTGTAACTTGGTTATCTGATTAGTCCCATAGTTATCTCATCGTATATCACCGGTCATGCTTTTCCTTAATTACTGTCTTTTATTATGTAATTATATATTCTTGTGCTAATTGCTGGTTTTAGTTCCTAAGTGAAGCCTCCTTTGTGGCACTTGCTCTTTCTGGGGTCTGACCCAGCTGGTTTTGTATGGCCAGATTTTGGAGCAGCTCCAGAGGATCTACCGATTTTTCAGCCAGATGGTGACCACTAGAAGGAATCC
This sequence comes from Iris pallida, assembly GCA_029216955.1. NCBI lineage: Eukaryota > Viridiplantae > Streptophyta > Magnoliopsida > Asparagales > Iridaceae > Iris > Iris pallida. Next base: position 1,466,145 of record JANAVB010000800.1, on the reverse strand, counting down.
TGACAACGAGTGGGTTATTTTTGGCTCTCCCACTCTATTGTAAAAATATTTTTTTGAGGCGTTTAGCCGCCGAGCAAGTGTTAGCTTATGTACATTTTTACTTACTGTCTGCCTACGGACTGTAACATGATTGGCAACCTAGGGTTGATCATGTATGACTAAAACTCTTGCTAGTCATCACATTTTGTAACGACTAGCTTCATGATCAGCTGAATATGTAATGTTTGGGACGCCTTACTATAGTATATTTGATGGTCTTACATCTTGTAACATCTACTTACTTGCTTGTGATTGAGACACTAGGCTTGTTATCGACCTTAAGAGACTGATGGATTGTAGATAAACCCTCATATATCTAGACAGCCGTGACCGTATAATGAGGTGAATTCCATTTCATTATACGTAGCTGGCTATGTCTGCCCCCGCTCTCCAGTGTTCTGGTTCTAGGGCGTGACACGACACGATCGTTTGTTATGTTCTAGGGTTAGGATTTCAAGTAATGTGTGCGAATTATCGTGTTCAAAAAATTCATTCATGAACCCTAAAGTGATTCTAAACCTAATTTATCAAAACTTTTTAGAGAATTAACAAAGAATCTTTGAATTTGAAATTTTTTTAGAAAAATCTAGAAAAAATTAGGGAAGAACGTACCTAGACTCCGATGATGGTTTCGACTTTCGTGTCATCTCTTGGAATGAAGTGGTGGAGGAGAGAGTGGTAGAAGAATTTGGAATGGAGTGGTGGAGGAATGTGGAGAAGAGAGTGGAGTTTTAGGGTTTGGGGGAGATTTTGGAAGAGAGAGAAAGGAAATGGGAAAATTAAATGAAAATGAGGGTTTGGGAGGTTGGGCTAGCCTCAAGCAACTTGTGGACAGTCCCAGCAAAAGTTTTACCTTCTTGGACTGCCCTCAAGTAAAGACTACCTCAAAGTAAAAATGGTAGTGCCCTTAGAAAAAAAAAAAGTCTTTTTTAAAAGGTACACGATAATTTAAAATTGCTTTAGTATGCAACCAACTTTTCCAAATGGTGAAGAAACAGAAGTAGCTTGTGCGGCACATTATCACATATACATACCAAAGTATGAGACAAAACAAATCAAACAAGAAATGATTTAGTAGAGAAAGCAAAGCCAAAAATATTTGAAAAAAAAAATGATTGAATGGAGAAATAAACAAAAAAATTGAGGATAGAGTTGGTTACAGAATCTAAATAACTCCATAAATAGGTAAACTATAGGTCATGAGGTTTAATTAAAATATTATCAGTTGATTTATTCTCTAATCCTTTCCTATTTGGATCTTATAAAGTTGTAAATTGCTTCTTTTTTTTTTTTTTCCTTTTTTTTCTTTTTAATAAAATAAACTCAATGCTAGCCATGTCCCATGCCAAACTCCCAAAAACCTCTACCTGTTGGCTTTTCTAGGCCAAAAGCACAAAATACCCCAATAACCGAAATAATATAATCAAAAGCATTAGGCACATATCTCTTAGTGCTCTTACTTTGTTCGACTATTAACTCTTTTAAGATATACTAAGTAAAAGTAATAAAAAAATCTAATCTTATCAAAATATAATTTAAATATTTAAATTTAAATTAAGATTTATTTTATAAATGTTTATATTTTAATTAAAATTTATAGAAATTTAAGTTAAATCAAATTATGGATGTATGTGAATAAAAGAGAAGATATTCGGTTGTGGAAAAAAAAAAGAGGACATTTCGTTCTGCTAAAAAAATGGAGAAAAAAAATTTAAAATTGTAACCTTTCGGAATTTTTTTAAAATAAAATAGTTGATGACAATTTTGAGTTGTTTTGAAGTTCCCTTATATTAATAAATTTTTTGAACATTTTGATGAAAATGAATATGCATGCAAGTCAAGATAATGATACACCAACATCAATAATGTATGATATATGCACTACTACAGCATATGATGTCTCCAAGACTGGTGAGGGATAAATTCTGGTGTCGAGTCAGACCAACCATGCTAAAGGAACACAAAGTTCAAAAAAAATCGTTTATACTTGCTTTACCTCTACTTTTATATGGGCCAATAATGCCACGGTAGATTATATAACACAGTTTTTGGTATACTTTGTAAGAGCTTTTATTAAATCTATACTACAATGCTACAATATAATGATAACGAAAAAAAAAAAAATCAATTTTATCGTAATTTTTTTCAAATATATTCTTACATATGTTTACTAATTAAAATTATTTATTAAAATTAATAGGGATGATTAGATAATTACATAAATTATCCCTTGATTTTTTCCTAAATAGTCTTACATGTAGGTATATATATATATATATATATATATATATTATATATATATATATATATATATATAGTCTTTATATATATATATATATATATATATATATATATATATATATATATATATATATATATATATATATATATATAGTCTTTATATATATATATATATATATATATATATATATATATATATATATAGTCTTACAGGTATATATATATATATATATAGTCTTACAGGTAGGTATGTGTACACATACCTACCTGTAAGACTATATATATATATATATATATATATATATATATATATATATATATATATATATATATATATATATATATAGTCTTACAGGTAGGTATATATCTTACAGGTAGATATGTGTACACATACCTACCTGTAATATATATATATATATATATATATATATATATATATATATATATATATATATATATATATATATATGGGAAGATTTATGAAATGCCCAAAAACTAAAAAAGTCTTATGTAAAACCCACCGCTAAAAAAAACTTTCATCACGTGCCCAGAATTAGAGAAACTTATCCAAAGCGGGTTCCAAATGACCCTTTTGCCCTTCCTTTTAATTTATTGGAAACACCCACAAAACTGCTCTTAAAAAAACGTTTCAATACTCCTTCTTCTTCCATACGCTGCTCACTTTCGAATCTAGGTTTTCTCCTCAAAAATCTTCAAAAACTCGTCGAAAAATTTCGGAAAGACCGGGACGAACGACAAAAGTGCTAAAACGGAGGTCCAAACATCATTTTTTTGCGAATCTAAAATTTCGAAAGGCCGTCTAACAATAAAATTGTTACTTTCAGTCTCCTCGACGATACGCTCATTTTGCGACAAACGGGACCTCGTTTCGACCTCCCAGTCAAAAGTTATGGCCCTCCAAAGTTTCAGCTAACCATAAAATGCAGGAGAATGGCATTCTCCGTCTTAATTTACACAGAGAATGACCATTCTCCGTCTTAATTAGAACGGAGAATGACATTCTCCGTCTTAATTTACACGGAGAATGGTCATTCCAGTGTTAAAACGCAGGAGAATGACCATTCTCCGTGTTAGAAACACGGAGAATGCCATTCTCCGTGTTAAATGAAACGGAGAATGTCATTCTCCGTGTTAAATAAAACGGAGAATGGCATTCTCCGTCCTAATTAAGACGGAAAATGGCCATTCTCCGTGCTAAATTAAACGGAGAATGACCATTCTCCGTCTTAATTAGGACGGAGAATGTCATTCTCCGTGTAATTTATCACGGAGAATGGTCATTCTAGTGTTAAAACGCAGGAGAATGACCATTCTCCGTGTTAGAAACACGGAAAATGCCATTCTCCGTGTTAATTAGGACGGAGAATGCCATTCTCCGTCTTAAATAAAACGGAGAATGCCATTCTCCGTCCTAATTAAGACGGAGAATGACATTCTCGGTCCTAATTAAGACAGAAACGGAGAATGTCATTCTCCGTGTTAATTAGGACGGAGAATGGCATTCTCCGTCTTAAATAAAACGGAGAATGGCATTCTCCGTCCTAATTAAGACGGAGAATGCCATTCTCCGTCCTAATTAAGACGGAGAATGGTCATTTCCAGTGTTAAAACGTGTAATTTAGTTTTTTCAGGAATAAAGAGTTTCGTTCTTCTTTCAAAGCGATGATAATTCTTATGGAAAAGAAGAAGAAAGATCTTCTCTCCACAATTGAAGATCTGAGTTCAAATGTCTCCACGATGAAGATGATGATGATGGTGATGATGATGACGAGCGATGATCTGAGTTCGACTGAAGAAAAATACACCGAACTACGAACGATCTTTGCGATCTCTGCTGAATATGAGAGCAATGGAATTCAGATTTTCCGTGAAGAAGAAGAAGACGAAAATCGCAATCCAGATCTGAGTTTTTTGAATTCAAATACATATAGATGACCAATTCGCGCGGAGGGGTAGTTTCGGTATTATAAAAATAGCAGTTTCTAGCGGGTGGCATCTAAAAGAGAATCTTGGAATATTTAACGTGAAAATACTTAATTCTGGATATTTCATAAAACTTATCCAGCGGGTGGGCATTTCATAAAAGCCTACCCCGAAATTGGGTTTCTCAGCAATTTCCAGTATATATATATATATATATATATATATATATATATATATATATATATATATATATATATACACACATACCTACCTGTAAGATATATACCTACCTGTAAGACTATATATATATATATATATATATATATATATATATATATATATATATAGTCTTACAGGTAGGTATATATCTTACAGGTAGGTACAGGTACCTGTAAGATATATACCTACCTGTAAGACTATATATATATATATATATATATATATATATATATATATATATATATGCAAATGACCTCTAGCCTAGTGGTTAAGAGAGATGCATGCGGCCCGAGTGGTCAGGAGTTCGAAACAATTTACCTGGTTCCAAAAAAAATAATATATATATATATATATATATATATAGAATAATTAAGATACTTGTCTTTTACTCTTCCTAAATAGTCTTAATAGAAATTAGAATAATTATGACAATTGTATTTTAGTCATTTCTAATAATAACTTATGAAATACGTGCAATACATATGTATATATATACTAATGCCTTTTAATAATAAATGATATGATATGAACTTTCATCTTGGATTAAGTACCAATTTATATATGTTAATTTGGTTTACGGCTTTGTTCTTTTTTAGATTTTTTTAATCAATCAATTGAACCCAGAGTTAGCCTCCCCTGGATTTTGGAAGAAAAGAAATTATTATATAAGAATTATTAAAAGTTTTGTAACATGTTATAAGTTTTTTGTTTAAGGATTTGAACCACATATCTATTAAATTAAATAGAAAGCAAACTCCCTAAAAGTCTAATGTCAAAATCAGATTATTACTATATTTAATCTTTTGCATTCACATAATCTTTGAGAAATTCATTTTTGACATTCACATAAATACATCTGAGATCTTGGTATCTCTTGGAGTTTTAAAAAATATTGATAATAGTTTTTCAAATTGTTAAATATTTGTGGCTTTTGATAGATATAAACGTTTTTCTTTGTTAAGATTTGTTAGAGATGAAAATAATCTAAATACATCTGAGATCTAGTTTCAACAATTCATTAGGAATATGGAAATAAATTAACTTGCAAGATAGAAACTATAGACCATTAGATAAAAAAGAGAAAAAAAAAAATCAAAGAAACATGATGAGGACAAATGAGTTTTCATTTCTCTGTGATTTTTTTTTTATTTTCCCCATTTCTTGCCTTTTTTGCATTAAATACAATCCAAGTCGAATGTCAATCAAATGCATCTCTAAGTTGCAGTACATTTTTTTTCTTCTATTTAGTAGGGGACGATAATGTTTTTTCTAAATTTTGAATCAATTATCCACAATTCAACATCATGTTTTTCATGATAACAAACTCTGAAAATTAAAAAGCACAATACGTGTCTAGTCATGCATGATTTTATAGTTTATGGAACATGAGTAATGCTATTCATCCCTCCAAATTATTTCTTCTTATGTGGCAGTTGACGTGTGAAGTAACATTATATATCATCTAACATGGCAGTTGACATGTAAATTTTTAACCAAAAATTCATTATTCAAAATTTTTAAATGTTAACGTTAATATTTATGTTCATTTGATTTTAAAATTTAATATGTCAGCTGCCACTCAACCGCCACTTTAGCTGCAACATAAAAAGTGATGGTTTGAAAGGATAGATAACATTATTCATAGAACATATATATTCGAATTAATATCGCTTCATCATATGTGGTAGGATGATTTCAAAGAAAATCTACTTATGATATTTATGATACTGAATGAAATGAGGTTATGTCCTATTATATATATAGTACTATATAATACATAAGGTTGATGTTTCATTGTAAATCTGTTTTACCAAAAAAATAATTATCTATGTTTACTCATTAAAATTGTTCATTAAATTTTAACAAAAGGTATTTGGATAATCACGTATAGAAATAGTAAAAAAGTAATATAATATTATTTATTATTTATTAATAATATAAAATATGTATAACATATGTGTTATTATAATAAAATTTGGTGTAAATTTACGTAAAGTTGGATGCAAATTTATAATAATAATTTTTAAAAATAAATACATCGAGGCTACTTCTATTTGGAAATATTTCATTTTTTTACGTTGCCTAGCGTAACGCTCGAGATTTAGTGTGCACAGGAAGGAATAATATGCTCTCGTGGCTCGATCCACTGAACTTCCGTCACCCAATTAAAACTTTTATGTCTTTTTTCGCTGATCACAAGGATTACTCGGGTTCAACGAAAATAATTATATTGACTATCCTTCTGTTTTATAATTTTAATAAAATATATAAATAATTAGTGTTATAAGTTTCTATATATGAATTACAGAGAGAGTCCGTATAATTAGTTTTAAAGTAGGAATAGATTTTGTAATAAGTGTAAAATATAGGACCCTAAATTGTTCGAATTTTAAAATTTGGTTGAAAATTTTGAGGTTACCCAACCTTGACCCTTCCCATCCACTCTTAACACAAAAAGAAATAAAGTAAAGTTGGTCTCCTTCAGCAGTAAGCAACACCAACACGGCAACAAACGCCCCCACCAAATTGACAAATTACCCCCTCTAATTCTTAAGTAATTTCACATCAAGACCATTATAAAGAGTAGAAAAAGGAAAGAAAAGGAAAGAGAGAAAAAGAAAAAGAAGAGAAGAGGACTCCTCCCATTTCTCTCTCCTTCTTCCTCCGGAAATCTAGGGTTAGGGTTTCTGAGGGGGGAGAATCATGGGGCAGCAGACGCTGATCTACAGCTTCGTGGCGAGGGGGACGACGGTGTTGGCGGAGTACACGGAGTTCACCGGGAACTTCACGAGCATAGCCTCCCAGTGCCTCCAGAAGCTCCCGGCGAGCAACAACAAGTTCACCTACAACTGCGACGGACACACCTTCAACTACCTTGTCGACGAGGGATACAGTCGGTTCCTTCTCAGTTCTCTGAACCCTTTTTTTTATTTTGATTTCTCGTGATTTGATTTTGATCAGTGCTGCTGTGTGCTTGATGCCTGCGAAAATCTTGAATTTTTTGCTCTAGATTTTTGTGTGTGTTTTGATTTGGCTTGGTTTGGGAGAGATCTACTTGGATTGGGAAATTTTGCTGGGGAAGTCGTAGGATCAGTTCACTTCCTCTGCGATCCGTGGAACATTTTGATTTGAAGAACCTAGGGTTTTGGATGACCGTGAGTTTAGCTGCGTTTTTTGTGTGGATCATGTGGCCTAGGGTTTTATTTGGGAGCTACTTTCCATGTAGATTGTGTGTTTTGATTTGTTGCGGGAGAGATTTAGGAAGATCTGATTGAATTGAGAGATGCTGCTGGCAAAAGCTTTGATATTGACGGATTCAGTTCAGCTTGGCTATAGATGTGTAGATCTCTGCTGATGAAAAAAAAAAATTGGTGGACCTGTGGTGTTACATACTTGACCCGTGAGGGATTTTCGTGATTTGTATCTGGATTTGTTCAGATCTGTTAGGAATTTTTGTTAGGGTTAGGGTTTTGATTTAGGGTCTCAAGTTTCTGTAGATTTTGATTTGGTATCGGGGAGATTTGGAAGATCTACTTGAATTGGGAAAAAAAAATTAGCTAGTGAAAAATCATAGATTCAGTTTTTTCTTTTGTTTACAATAGAATTGTATCGTAGCAGAGAATATTGCTAGAAATTGATATGGTGGAAAATATAAAGTTTGATTAGGATCCATGTAGTTGTATATAGATGTGTTTTCCTTTTAATTTTGCTGTTTGTTCCGAGCCTTATTTTTGCTCAACATAAGGTGTAGCATCAGTTCAATAGAATATGCCTTGTCTGGATAGAGGGACATTTGCGTTGCGTTTGACGCTTGTTTGGACACGAGCAGACACTTCAGAATACACAAGTAGATGTCAAAATCAATGTTGTGCATCCGTGTCCTTATTGTTTCATATCCTAATCATGTCCTTACAAAATAGGGTAGTAGCTTATATCAACATCTTTATTTTCACCCAGTAGTAATAGTTTTTTAATCTACGGGTTACAATCAAGTTAGCGTTTTTTTGCTCTCGTTTTCATTTTCTTATATTTACATAAGGTTGTGGGTATTCATGCGTGCATCTTGTGTCTCCGGATGTGCACATGCATGCACGTTCGAGTGAGCTTGTTTCGCATGCGTGTTGCATGGATACAGCCGTGCCCACATTTTGGGAGTGTGTCTAGGCTTGTGCTCAAGTGCAGCTTGTATTGTTTCTTTGTAGACAAGTTTATCCAGTTATTTTTTTCAAGGAGAACTTAAACATAATAACCTTGTTCGGATTGGAGGGAGAGATAACTGGGTGTGTTAATAAATCTTGCTTGGATTCGATGTTTTGAGTGGGAGGAGGTTTAGTAAAAATACAATAGTTACCAAACTACCCTTATTACATATGTCATAAAATTAGATTGGATTTTTAATTATAACTTGTCAAAATATCTTCACAAAAGATATCTTCATAAAATTATATTTTATTGGATTTTATTTATGCAGAACATTGGAGGAGAGACTACGCACAAAATATATTCGATGCATCAAACATATGCCTCAATTTTTTGAAGGCTCCTCCAACTATCTTATGGCACAAAACATTGGAGGAGAGATGACATACCTCAACGGATTTTTTAGGGTTATTTACTATCAGAGTCTCACTAGGATATTAGGGTCTGGGTCTCGAAATTGTCCATCGTTAGGATTTGGGTCTCGAAATCACTGTTCATTAGCCTACGTGAATGAACAGTGATTTCGAGACCCAAACCCTAACGTTGGACAATTTCGAGACCCAAATCCTAACATCCACCAATATGTGAGACCCTATTACTAAGTATCCCATTTTTTTATGCATCAAATATATGTGGTCATCAACTCAACGGAGATGCATATATAGTCGTTGATTTTTTTTCCTTATAATTTTAGACGATGAGTAATAAGAGAAAATGAGAAGAGACGACGCACCTGGACGGCAGCATGTTGAAAGTCAGGAAGACGAGCAACAGGTTGAAAGCAAAAAAAAAAAAATGGAGGAGAATGTCACGATATTTTATAGGACACATAAGGGGGTATTTATGTCTTTCTAAACAAAATCCCTCACTTCTCCTTATTAACCTCCCAATTTGGAGGTTGAAAATGGACAAAAAAAGGCTAAACAAACCTTCACTTAACTCTCTATGACTCGCCTCCTAAACATCCACCCTCAAACCAAGCATGATTTATTTTTCCGTCACTTAACTCTTTTCACCCTCATTCACGATGAATGAGATATGTTGGTTGGGTTTTCGTGAATGCTAATGGCACATGGACCTATCAGCAAAATTGAATTAGACAAGTGACTCCTCCTTGATTACAACAGCAGAGAAATTTTAAGGGCCTGTTTGGCAGATAGAAACTTTTAAAAACTAAGAAAGTTGCTTTCTATTTGTTGCTAGAAACCTAAGGAAAGAAACTAAACCATAGTAACTTGTAGGTAACGGTAACATGGTAGTAACAAAAAGTAATTAACTTGTAGTTTCTTGAGGTGGGTTTTTGCTTTTCATAAGTAAATAATAATTAAAAAATAGATCATAATTTCTTTCCACGAGTTTTTCTGACTTTCCACCTATTTGGATGAGAAGAGAACATGAAGTACTTTCCACTTTGCTGGTGGGTCATACTAGTTCTCTAACTTTCCAACTACAAAGTAGCCATACGTTTCACACTTTTTTAGTCTCCATTTAACTCCCATTTGCCAAACAGGCCAATGGTAACTTGCATTAGTATGGCAAGTGCATCAGGAAATGAAGATCTGATAGGCCCAGAACCAACTCGATCCTTGTCATACAAGGTTCTGAATGCATTTGCAAGTTTGATGGCTACTGTTCATTTGAAACCTACCATTGTTATAGGGCACTTGTGTAATTTGGGACTGCCACAGACATAATGACAAGTGCCCACACAGTTTTTCCCACATGGTTTTCCCCTTCTCATTCTGTTATGTCGTCACACAGACACAGCTAAAGGGTTGGGCCACGTCTGCCTCTTCATCAACACCTATCGTGAGCATTCCTAAATTCGTTTTTGTGTCGTCGCACTTAACTTGGATCCATGCTCGACATGGCACAGTTTATTTGTCGTGTGGAGCATGATACTACACGTTATGGGACTTGGCAAAGAGGCAGAGAAGACCCAGCATATCAGCAGCAAATAAACGTTTGTGTGCCATGCGGATATGTGCACGTGCCGGCCCTACACACAAAACCGCCTGAGTTACACCACTAGGTTTATGATGGGAGCTATGATTAATCTGTTTCTTGTCGTTAACAACTTTTATTAGAGTGTTTGTAGTTTCTCATTTATTTTTCTTAGGATTATTTGTTTTGAAAAAGTTCAATGTTAACTTATAAAAATTTATGGCTCAGCTTGGACACCTTGAGATCATGTTGGACTTTCTTTTTATATATCATCATCATCCAAGCATTCTCCCATCAGAATGGGGTTGACTATGGAGCGTAAGAAAGCTCCATACAAGAGTTGACAAAGTTCTACAATACTTGCAATTGAATTGATCATTCTATTGGTATAATATTTTTTGGGGGTAAATAACCTATTCAGATTTTTTTTTTAAATTTTCCCTACTGTTTTTCCTTTAGTCTTGTTAGTTTTTTATGGAAATTTTACCAACCTGGATTAAAAGCCTCTTCTTGATCTCAAGCATGTTGTATTCTTTCCCATTTGTTTTTTAAATTATTTGTCTTTGACCTAATATATCAAGAAAACCGACTCTTTTAACAAATAAATAATCAAATATGTTAGTGAACTTGAAGAATAGTTCTTTTCCGACCATAATGCTGATGTCTTTTGTGACTTCCTCTTTTTCCTCATCTCATAGCCAAATCGAGAACACCGAGTCAGGAACCTATATAGCTTAGAATATTAATATCTTACAACTTGGTTTTGCAATAAGGGTGACTTGAATAAATTGAACTAGGAAGTTCAGTTGTGATACGCTGATACTTATTAGATTGGCCAATGTGCTATGGATACAGTAAGCCTTCTAAATTTAATATGCCTTTTCGAAATGGTTTAACAATTACAGTCAGATAACCATGGGTTTTACATGTTGGGGATGTTAAAATCTTGGATTCATAAATTTGTACTCTTTTAGCTTCAAGAATGTATAATAGTTGCAGTTCTTTTTGTGAAGGGTATGCTTGAAGAATGCCAATGATATGGACATTGAGTTAATGGTATCATGTAAAAACAAAAATTAACGAGTGTAAGGTGCTTTTGTGCTGGTTTCTTTTAAGATTTCGTGATGCCACACCCAGGTTTCTATTGTTTAAGTAGGTGAAATACAGTTTTGAGAAATTAAGTATAATGAAGGTTTTGTGATTGTTCTTTTTGTACTTGTGCCCTTCTCTCTTTTTTCTATTGTTTATCTCATTTATAGTTATGTTTTTGTTAAGCTGATTTCACTAGAACATAAAAGCCCTGGATCTCATGTTTATTAAATGTCATTTGACTTATTTGATTGTATATCCATTATGTTATTTGGAATATCATGTTATATGGTCTTTTGAGTATTTTTGGATGATACATGTGGGCTAGGAATCACAAACACCAAGAATGTTGCTGTTTTGCGTCGCCCATGTATCGGGGACACCTATCAGACACTCCAACATACACTAGGACACACCAAAATAGGTGCCATGTCCATGTCCTTACCGAGTTACCGTGTCATATTCATGTCTAAAATGGTTTATTCTTATGGAAAACTTAGTTAATAGATAATGGCCTGTACAATACAACTGTGTGTTACCAGACTCTCTCCCTCTATTCACTTCAGCTTCATTTGTTTTGCATAGGGTTTGTCATTCATGTGCATTGTTGAACTTTGGGTTCACTATTTAATGTTAAGGTCTCCTGACACTAGGAAGAACAGACGCTCCAAAAGTGTGGGCCGTGTCTTGTCAGACACGTATTGGACACAACCCAGGCACTCCGAAATACAGTAGGATAGCCAAAAGTAGGTTACATGTCCCTTACCATGTTGTGTCGCATCTGTGTCCGTGCAACATAGTTCTCACATTACTTAAGTCCATATAGCTTTATCGTTTGCTGAATGAAACATGCAATTTCACATTGGAGTATTATCTTTTGAATTATGTTGATATTAAGACTCGTAGCAATGATGAAAATTCAGGAGTAGACTGTCCCGTCTACTTTTTTGAGATAAAACTGCCCCCATATATTTCTGGAAATGTATCTGTCGTTCCTTTTTCTCGTGGAAGTTTTAGGTTTTTGCACTTGAAAGGCTACTATCTGAATTTTTTTTTTCTCATTGTGTGGAAGTGGACATTATTTTTCTCTGTGTGCACAAGGAAAAGGTTGTTTGATATCAGATAAGACGCGATAAATATTAGTATCTATTTGTACTGTTAGAAATATCCGGAATAGTTTGTCTATTTGACTAGTATTTTTATGAGATTGCTGTCTGGTTGGTTTGATTACGCCTTAGGCTCTTGGGATTACATGTGCTCACTGTTCTTAGTTTTTTTTCTTTCTTTCTAAAGATCGTAAATAATATTGATCTATGAGGATAGGAACTAATCTATTTCTTCTTTATGGGTCTGCAGCATATTGTGTTGTTGCAGTGGAATCTGCCGGGAGACAAGTTCCCATTGCATTTCTCGAGAGGGTAAAGGAAGATTTCAACAAAAGATATGGTGGAGGGAAAGCTGCAACTGCTGGGGCCAACAGCCTCAACCGCGAATTTGGGTTAATATTTCCCCCTGATGAATTAATTAGCCCCTTGGATATTTCTCCTTACCTTTTTCTTTCCTTTAGTTATTTCTCCTTGTTTAGAGGAATGCCTGACAACTGGTTCTATTTATGATAATTTAGACCCAAACTGAAAGAGCAAATGCAGTATTGTGTGGATCACCCTGAGGAGATTAGCAAGCTATCAAAAGTCAAGGCTCAAGTCTCGGAAGTGAAAGGAGTTATGATGGAAAATATTGAGAAGGTAAACATATAGGAAATTAATTTGTTAAAGTACCATTTCCTTGGTCTTGGATGTAAATCTTGCTATGTTTTATGAAACCTTGAACAGAGTCTCTCTCTCACAGTTGATCTCTCTTTGCATATTTCAGGTTCTGGATCGAGGAGAGAAGATTGAACTTCTGGTTGACAAAACAGAGAACCTCCGCTCGCAGGTTAGTGATGGGTGTGTTTGTGTGCGTTAGTTCAATTTCAGTTTATTTACCCAGCTTTTGTGATCCCTCATAACTGGTTTGACCTTCACTAATTTTCGATCAGGTATACATTAACGAAACTTGTTTATGCGTTGTGGTTGTAGGCACAAGATTTTAGGCAGACGGGAACAAAGATGAGAAGGAAGATGTGGCTGCAGAACATGAAGATAAAGCTGATTGTGCTGGCCATCATCATCGCCCTGATCCTCATCATAGTCTTGTCCGTCTGCCACGGCTTCAAATGCACTTGATACTATACAACCCTTCCCGTTACTTTTCGTACTACACTGCTGCTTCCTCTCTCAAGTATGATCTATCGAGGTGGTTTGGTGGTGATCTACTTTTTTTTTGGACGTTGAGTGTTCTGCTCTCTTTTTTCTTGAACTTCTGTGTTGTGAGCGATTGGTATGGGGACTGCTGTTGAATTTAATGTAATTGTGGATGCTCCTGCATGTATAGCCCAAACATATGCACATATCTTCAAAGTTAGCTATAGCTAAATATATAAGTAGCAGGTTTATGTCATTGGTCGTTTGCTGCCACTGATTTATATATTGTTCTGTATTTGGCATCTCTTTATTATTTTTCTGATCTCAAGAATAAGGTGTCGTGTTGATATATCCGTTTAGCTACAGGGCATAAAGTAAGTGGTGATGAAAGATGTGCACCAGTTGATCACTTGTCATTTTATCGAGCAAGACTATTGAACTTGATGGTCAAGGTTTATATAGGCATTTTTACTCGAGGATAGTCTACATATTTGAATTTGGACTGCCAACTTTGTTGGCAGTTCTAAAGGATTTGGGTATTTTGAATTTTGGACTGTCAACAAAGTTGGTAGTCCTAACATAAAGTAGGACTGTCAACTAGTCCTACTTTATGTTAGGACTTTCAATTTCGTTTGCTATCCTAAAAGGGGTTGGACAGTTAGAAGTAAAATTGGGAAATTGACAGTCCTATTTTATGTTAGGACTGTCAACTTCGTTTGCAGTCCTAAAGGGGGTTGGGCAGTCCGAAGTAATATTGGGACCATTATGAGTAAAAATTACAACAAGTTGGACTATCCTGAAGTAAATGTTGTCCTGATTAAAATGTGAAATGTCCACAGAATTTGTCATATATATATATATATATATATTTTTTTATATATATATATATAATTTCACCGTCTATAGAAGACTATTCGTGTTCCAGTAAGAAATTCGCACAAATGATCACGTACATGTAGGAGTCATATGAAGTAGTTGGTAACAGTTTTTGGACTCCACTAGAGATTTTTCAGTAGACTAGGACGGGCTGATCCGGATGGAATTTAACTGGGTTTAACCAGGTTATGTCCGGGCTGTCCGGTCAAAGACTTCAGGTCGAACCATTCTGGTCTTTGATCAAAATACCCAAATCCAGCCCGGATCCACGGCTCGGTGTCACGGACTTAGTATTTTTGCTAGCACTTCGTCTCGTACGATGCACTAACTTCCTCCTCGAAGATCGTGCAAGCCTTTCCAACCCGACTTAGCTAAATCGCTAAGGAAATTAAAGATAGTGGAGCAAAGAGGAGACTCGTAAGAAATTCTTTAATGACTTGGAAAATGCTTACAAGTTTTGGTGGTGATGAACAAATGAGGCATCCCCCTTATTTATAATGGCTCATAGAGCTTTACATGAAAAGTCCTGAAAGGACAAAGATTATTCTTCATATCATAATTGGAACGGCATATTCCAGGTTTATTCCCTAAGAACATAAAATAAAACTTCACAGGCCATCCAGAAGCATCTTGAGCCATCTAGAAAGATCTTGGACCTTTCAGAGAAATCCACCATCTTCTAGAGAGTTCCGCCATCTTCTGGAATGTTCTAGAAGCTTCCCGCATAACCTTGGTCCGTGGAAAGGTTATGCAACTTGGTCTCGGACGGGGTGCAACATTTGGGACGTTACATTCTCCCCCACCTAAGGCGTTGACGCCCTCGTCAACCATGCTCGCTGAGGAACGCCTGGATCTCAGCTTCGAACTGATGCAGCGTATCCGTACGTTCCCAGCTAGACTCGCCATAAGGCATGCCCTTCCACTGGATGAGGTACTCCACATACGGGGACACGCCTCGCCGCCGAATGGCCCTCTTGTTCAGCACGGCTTTCACTTCTTTGTCGAAGGAAGTCGTCATGGTCGCCGTGGGTCGCTTCGAAACTTCTCGCTGGGGATCCTCCAAGTCTTCATGGTACGACTTCAGACAACTGGCATGAAAAACTGGATGAATCTTCAGCTTGGCGGGGAGTTCGAGCTTGTAGGCCACATTGCCTACCTTCTTGAGCACGGAAAAGAGGCCTTCGTACTGCCAAATCAGTCTTTTGTGCACTTTTCGGAACACCTTAAACTGTTGCAGTTGTAGCTTCACTAGCACCATGTCCCCCTCCTTGTACTCAACCGGCCTTCGCCTCGCGTCGGCCTACTTTTTCATCTTCCTCGCGGTCTTCTCCATAAATGCTTTGGCAATGTCTGCCTTTGCCTTGAAATCTGAAGTGAACAGGTTGGTCGCGGGGCTTCTACTCGAGGACCCCGCACTCAACGTGTGCGGGACGAGTGGCTGTCGACCCATTACCAACTCGAATGGACTGCTGTGCGACGACTCGCTTCGTTGAAGATTGTAGCATAACTGAGCGACGTCGAGGTGATGCACCTGATCCCTCTGGTTGGCACTCACTGCCGCAAGTACTCCTCGAGTAGCGAATTGACCCGTTCGGTCTGTCCGTCCGTCTGTGGGTGGAAGCTGGTCGAGAAGTGCAAGTCTGTCTCGAAGATTTTGAACACTTCCGTCCAGAACTTTTCCGTGAAGCGGGGATCCCAATCGCTGACAATGTTCACCGGGATGCCCTAGAACTTCACCACGAGGCTGATGAACAGTCGCGTGGCCTCCTCTGTTGTGCAGTTCGTTGAAGCAGCAATGAAGGTCGCGTACTTTGAGAATCGGTCCACCACCACGAGAATGGACCCAAGTGCCCCCACTTTCGGCAGGTCGGAGATGAAGTCCATCGATATGCTCTCCCACGGCCTGCTCGGTAAGAGAAGAGGCTCCAGTAGGCCACCGGGCTTCTGGTGGTCCACCTTGTCCTGTTGCACACAAGACAGGTGCGCACATAGTCCTCCACATCCTCGCACGTGCGAGGTCAATAGTATGCGGCCTCCAGCAGCGACAAGGTCCGCTTCTGCCCCGGATGTCCAGCCCACTTCGTATCGTGGCACTCCTTGAGCAGCTGTCTCCGCAAGCCACTCCACTTAGGCACGACCACCCTGTCGCCCTTAGTGTAGAGAAGTCCGTCTTTCAGCCAGAACCTTCTTATTTTGCCCTCCTTGACAAGCTTCACTATGGCCTGTGTTAGCGGGTCCTCCATGATACCCACTCGAACACAGTCTAGAATGTCCCCCTTGAGTAAGCACACCGATGCGAACTCGGCCTTCCTGCTAAGCGCATCGGCCACCTAATTTTCTTTGCCGAGTTTGTACTGCAACTCCATGTCGAACTCGACTAGGAAATCTTGCCATCTCGCCTGCTTCGGAGATAGCTTCTTCTGGGACTAGAAGTAGCTCGTGGCAACATTGTCCGTCATGACCACAAACTTGGTGCCGAGAAGGTAGTGCCGCCATGTCCTCAAGCTATGCACGACCGCGGTCATCTCCTTCTCTTGCACCGTGTAGCATCACTCGGTATTATTCAACTTGCGGCTCTCGAACGCGATGGGGTGCCCTTCTTGCACCAACACCCCACTGATGGAGAAGTCGGATGCGTCCGTGTGCACTTCGAACGCCTTGGAGTAGTCCGGTAGAGATAAGACCGGCTCCTCCCTCACAGCCCGCTTCAGTGCCTCGAATGCCTCCTCGCATCGGGGCGTCCAGCTCCACGCCCGATCCTTCCGCAGCAGATCGGTCAGAGGTGCTGCGATGGCGGAATATCCTCGGATGAACTGCCGGTAGTAGTTTGCCAAGCCAATGAACGATCGCAGCTCCGTCGGCCTGGTGGGAGCCTCCCACTCCCGAATGGACTGGACCTTCGTGCAATCCATCCATATCTTGCCATGCCCGATCTAGTGCCCCAAGAACGATACATCTTCTTGTATAAACGAGCACTTCTCCCGCTTGACGAGAGTTCGTTCTCCCTTAGCACTTGGAAGACGGTCTTCAAATGCTCAATGTGCTCCTCCATCATGTTTGAGTACACGACGATGTCGTCGAGGTAGACCACGATGAACCGATCCAGGTAGAGATGAAAGAGCTTGTTCATCAAGGTACAAAAAGTTGCATGAGCATTTGTTTGACCAAAAGGCATAACCATAAACTCATATGCGCCATACCTCATAACGCATGCCGTCTTAGCCTCGTCGCCCTCCGCAATCTGGACTTGATAATACCCCGAGCGTAGATCAAGTTTGGAGAAGTATCTTGCGTCTCCCAATTGGTCGAACAAGTCCGCCACCAACGGGATGGGATATTTGTTCTTGACGGTTACCTTGTTTAGTGCACGATAGTCGATGCACAAACGAAGGCTTCCGTCCTTCTTCTTCTGGAATAGCACCGGTGCACCATACGGGACCTTCGACGGTCTTATGAATCCTGCATACAGCAGCTCTATCACGCCCCAGTACCGAAATACGGAGACGGACTAGGCCAGCTACTCCATATGAGGTATACAAACGTCATACGGCGATCGTGGCTATCAAGAAGACAAGGGGGTGTATGCTACATTCAAGTCTCCTATGGTCTCACAGAGCATCTATGTCTCTATCATTCAAAGCAAGAAAATATCAATTAATGAACATATGACATAAAGTAGTAAGGCGTCCCCGACGCTTCATCAAAATGATCATGGGGATCTAGCTTTATAAGTTAGCTAGTCCAGAGAGTCATAGGTATATAATTGTATTCAGCTGCAGTCTGATTTAATTACAAATTATACAAAAGACAAAATATCCAGATTAGCCGACTAAACAGGTGCCAGTGGCTAAACGTCAGGACATAAATAAAGATACTAGAGTGGTGGAGAAGAAACCCACTCGAGTCCTCCGTCAGCCATGCTCCTAGTATGCACCATTGACGTCAGGGAGGAAGGTCGGATCCTCAGGCTCTGCTACGTGATCTAGCCAAACAAAACCAGCGGGGTCAGCCCCGAATAGCAAGTACCACAAGGGAGCACAAAAGAGTGAGATAAAACCCAAGCATAAAATAATAATACTAGTAATAATAAAAGCTTTCGGTCGTAACCTCGATCCACAGCCTGTCCTAGCACGATAGACCAACCCAACAACCAAATAAGGACATGGGTTGGACCACGTACCATGACAGTCCATGTCCCTCGGCTACTAATGGAAGGCACAAGGCACAGTCAAGTCGTTTTTCAAGCGGCCATTCATTCCTGCGGTTTTCTATATTTGGCAGAGTTATCCCCGCGATACTGATTAAAAAGGAATTCTCAGATCGTGTCAACCCAGCAGGGCTAGCCAAACCATTAGACATATAGCACATTGAGTATACACGGGTCTCCCGGAGGGCTACCGCGCTAATACATATAACACATAGCTCGTAGAAGTCGGATATAGTCATCTACTAAAGGCGAATGAGACCATATCCGTGGCAGCCAACCCGACACGTCAGGACTGGACCTGGGGTGGCTAGTATGGCACGATCTCGGGATTCTTCCCACCTAATGCATCTACCAAGTTAGTTGCCTAGTTAATCCCTAGGTTATCCTCGGAGTTCACATGTCGTGGTCACATGCTCACTCCTCTAGATGTCGTACATTGTACGAGTACCCCAAGAAGGATCCGTACTGGCTCCTGGAGTCATACATATGTACCCCCTTCTTGGTGTAATGCAACACACAACACATACCACGTCATTGCTACCGACCATTTGCTATGTAAATGCTGGACTCTTGGAGGTACTGGCAGGTAACACGTAGGAACGCTTAGCACATAGGATAGCACCTCGGTGCTCACGTAGATTGTACCTTAGTACACACATTGGGTTATCCAGCACACGCATAGGTAGTCAGATCAGGAATGAGGACCAAGACACCAGAGGAAAGAGAACAAAAAGGTACTACGTACTTAGGGTATGAAGTGCTCGCAAGTCATGAAGTGGTCCAAACGGCGCACGGACGATGTACAAGATAAAAGGTGCACAAGGTGCCAAAGTCACATATAAATTCTGGTTAAAGTGAGACATGAAGATTCTTGAAGCCAAGACAAAGATCTACAACTTTCATGTTGGGAGTTGGGAGAAATTCTGGCCACAATTCAGCTAAATAGGACATAAAACAGCCAAAAATAGCCAAAATAGGCACTATGCGGCATTCTGCGGCACTATTCAGCCTTCTGTGGCACTATGTGGCCTTCTGCGGCACTATTCATTCTATACGGCACTATTCATTCCTGCGGCACTATGCATCCATGCGGCACTATGCATCCATGCGGCACTATTCATTCCTGCGGCACTATTCATTACATGCAACACTATTTATTCCTGCGGCACTATGCATCCATACGATACTATGCATCCATGCGGCACTATTCATCGTCCCTGCCAGAACCAGGACAGATGAACATAGGAGATGTCCAAATATTATTTTGGCCATAACTTCCTCAAAACAAGTCAAAATTCGGCGGTTCAAAAGCCAAAATTGGGTAGAATGAGATTTCCTACAACCTAGGACCATTAGTTTTCGAAAACATTCAAGTTTGATAGATCAAAACCATAAAAATCTATAAAACTCTAGTTTTAGAAACTTAGATCTATACAAAACTAGCCATTAAAATCAAAAACTCCAAGAACTAAACTTGTAGAGAATGAAGAGAAGAACAATATAGACAAATAATATCAAAGGAAAAAAATTAAGAATGAAAAATGTACAAATCTCCACTTTTGAGCAAGTTGTACTTGCCTAAGGGTGGTGGTTGAGGGAAATGAATGAAAGAGTGAATGAGGAGAGAGAGTGAGGAAGAGAATATAAATAGGGGTTGGGTTGGCTTAAGAAAACCCTAATCTCTAAACATGCTCTAACCATTCCACTAATGACATGCTTAAAGGCTACATGCAACCATTAATAAATAATAAATAGAATTATGCACATGCTAAAAACATGATACTGTCTACAGGATTCATGAAAGAATACGTATATCGGGATCGGGGAGTGACAAGCTCCTTGAGTTGCTTCTTCAACTCGTCTAGCTCGGGCGGGGCCATGCTATATGGAACCATGGCGGACGGCTTCGTACCCGGCTCCAACTCGATGGCGTGGTCCACCTCCCTCCGCGGAGGTAGCCTCTTTGGCAACTCCTTTGGCATGACGTCCCCGAACTCCATAAGGACGTCATTGATCTCAGGCGAAAGATTTTCCTGCACGGGCACCTCCTCCGTCTTGAGCACCGTAAGTTAGGTCGTCTCTCCGTATGGCATCCCCTTCTTGAGTTGTAATGCGGAGAGAGCCTTCCCCTTCGCAAGCTCGTCTCGTGCAACTGTCACCATGCACGGAGAGCTCTCCTCCATGATCCCGACGACTCCCAGATGCGGCATTGAGACCGCCTTTGCCGAAGTAAAGAAGTCCATCCCGAGGATCATGTTAAAGTCGTCTAGTGGTGCGGCCGTGAGACTAGTGACACCCGTCCAGTCTCCCACTTGGATCTTTACACCTTTGGCCAACCCCTGCATGGGGCGTGCCTCAGAGTTGACCGCCTTTATCGTGCTTGAGTCTTTTTCAAGCACTAGACTCAAGCGCAGGACCTCCGCGTCCGAGATAAAGTTGTGGGTTGCGCATGTGTCGACCATCGCCCTTGTGTTGTGGCCGTTGATTTTCACGTCCATGTATATCAACTTTCGATTCGGGCTTTTGGACACGATCGTCTTGCTTTTCAAAGCGTTCAGTAGGCGTAGGGCCCCCATGTGAGCCCCCTTCTTAGGCTCCTCGTCCTCGACCTCCTCGCCTGGACCGCGTTCACCCTCTTGCCTTTGTTCGGGCAGTCACGTGTGAAGTGATTTCCTCCGCACAGGAAGCATTCAATCTTTCGCTCCGTCGAAGGCTTTGCATGCTGCTTGTCCTTCGGCGGGCCTCCCTTTCCATTGTTCTTCTTTACTCCCCCACCATTGAACTTGGTGGTAGTCTTTTCTTTGGGCTTTGGGGCATCACTCCGTCGATACTCCATCAGCTTCTCAGCTGCCGCAACAGCCGCGTTCACATCTGACACATCTTGCCTCTGTAATTCTTGTGCCGCCCATGGTTGTAGACCCTCTAGGAAGTGGAACAGGCGATCTTCTTCGCCCATAGTGGAAATAGAAAGCATCAGGCGGGTGAACTCCGCCACATACTCCTTGATGGATCCGGTGTGTTTGAGTTGTCGCAAATTCCGTCTCGCGACATACTCCACGTTCTTCGGGTAGAATTGAGACTTGATATCCTTCTTAAGATCCTCCCAAGTCTCGATCGAGCAGAGCCCCTTTTCTATCTCGATGCACCTGCGTCGCCACCACAGCATAGCATTATCAGAGAAATACAGGGACGCTGTGTTTACCTTGTCGGTCTCATCCTCAATGTGAACCGCCTTCAGGTTTCGCTAGATATTCCAGAGGAAGTTATCCACCTCCTTCGTGTCTCGCATGCCAGTGAAGGATTTTGGTTCAGGATATGTCACGACCCGCACCCTAGAAATAGGGCACGTGACGTGGGTACGTCCAGCCTACGCCGCAGCATCGGCGGTAGAACGCTGTCCTAGGTCATAACATCTAACAGATAAGGGTAATATACAGTTATACTCCCCGAATGGGGGTGACATAACACAATATAACTCAACCACATCTAGGATAGAACAGGAATGAGATAGAAAGATAAAGATAGATAACATCCAGGAATGTAACATCACAGAGATACAAATCCAGAATCTAAGTGACTAAAATAAATACATCTCAGAATATCTCAAAGTCTAGTACAGTAATCCCAAAATAGTAAGATAATCCTAAACTAATGAAAGTAACACCAACTGCTAGCAGGTCCAAGTCACTAGTGATGTCTAACGCTGCACCAAGAGGGATAGACACCAGAGCCTTATCATTCACTGTAAAATTTTCAACAGGTCCAGTCAGGACGGAAACGAGCACATATCTCTCAAAAACAGTTCATAGCAGGTTAGGAGTATAAATCATGCAATAGAGTAAAATACAGGAAGTGCTGAAAAGGAAGTACGAGTAAACAGGAGATATTTTGTAACTGAAAGTAAATACATGATAGTAGAGACTGTAAGTGGCTACGTGATTTAGAGCATAATGGTTATGTAAACGGCTTGGGGGCACATGAATACAAATAAAGAGGCACATTTATACAGCTACTGGGGATAGTGTTCACATAACCAATTCTACTCACCCCGCCCCAATCAATACACAAGGATCCGTTCAAGTTACGTTATAAGCACATGAATACAACTAAGATACGTGAACTCATGTAATGAGTAGTACATGAGGCACGTGAAAGCACATGAGAACATGTAAAAACATGAACTAGTACGAGTACAAGGAGTACCTGATGCACATGATAAAGTACATGAACATGAAATACCCGATGCACCCGTAAAGGGATAACATCTCAGGAAAGGATCCATATAGTACTAATCCGTGAAGATACGTGTCAGCATCAAGTAGAGTAATCTAGAGCAAGAATATAATCCAGATAAGTATGAAAAGATCAGAGAATGTACTCGCCTGCTAACTGAAAGTCCGAGATGAAAATACTGTCCGAGGAGTGGTGTCTGGCTCCTATTAGAACATCACAAGTCACTATGAGTCTACAAGATAATATGATGCAATCTAATGCATTCTACATGAAAACTAGGTCAATCTAGACCAAAGTCAACTCTTGGTCAACTCTGGTCAACCTAGAGTCAAACCTAGTCAATAGTCAATCTAGGTCTCACCAAACCTACTCTAGGTTCTAGCAAGTCTTCTCTAGATTTTACCATGGCTAATAGCCTATTTAGGATGCCTCTAACTAACACCTTACAGCCCACAACACTACATGGTCTATGACACATCATACTCTATGACACCACAACCCACATACATACACTACACATATCAAAACACCACATTTACCATATATATTAAATTACACAAACACATCTATAGGAAGGCATGTATTTATATATCTAGAACATATATACACAAACCTAATATAGGAACTATCTGTATAACAAATTCAATGAAATGCATTACATAAGAAAAGAGGGGGCAACATCTACTAGTGTGTGTGTGTATCAATACAAAGTGTGTGCCAATACCAAGTGTGTGAGTGAATCAATACAAAGTGAGTGTGTATGCAGGACTGGAATACAGGGCCAAATCCTATGTTCAAAACAGTTGGCAGTTATCTAATGAAGTGACAGTGTAATCCACATCCAGTTTTACAGTGAAGGCTAATATTTGTAGGAAAGAAATCAGTTCAATGCAAGCCCAAGTTATTCTCAGTTTTACACATAGCAAGCAGGCCACTAGAACAACCACCCAGATTTCAGTCCAAGTATAACAGGTTCTAAAAATTAAACTTAGATTAACAGTGAACTAATAACCAGTTTAAACTCAGATTTTATTGAACCCAACAGTTAACAATTGAGCTATCCATTCAGTTTTTATAGTGAAGGTTATATGCAGGAAGGAAATTAGTTCACAGGTTAGACTCTTAATGCCCAGGTTAACAAGGAACAAAGGTAATGATATCACAGGTTTGTACATCACATTGACATGCCCCATATGAAATCTCATATTTCAGTTTTGCAGTAAATATAACAAAGACAATGCATATCAATTCCATTCTCAGATTAATATCTAATCAGTGGCAATGGCTACAAAACCATGTCTCAGGTTTTAGGAAGAATTTAACTCAGTTAATCTAATCAGTTCAAAAGCTCATGACAACACATTTAAAACCAACAAAAACAGTTCCTATATAGCACAGTAACACACATTTCATAACAGTTCAAAAACCCAGAAAAAAAACAGTTTAAACCCATCATTTAAATCTCAGATTTCACATACAACTCCCCCCCTATCAAACTCAGATTAACATATTGAAAGAACATTCAATTCAGTTCACAATATCAGTAATCATATAGACATAAAAACCAAGACAATAGTTCAAAAACAGTGCTATGATGTAAACCCAGATTTTTGGTTCAAAACACATCCAAATATACCCAATATCAACACACTATTAGATATCACATAGGTCAACATATTAGAGGCTTAATAACAAGTATTTAAGAGTGTCTAATAGGTTTAAAAGCTTGCTTAAACTCAGATTTGAAACTGGACAGAAATAAGCATTTTACTGATACATGGTTTTGACAAAAATGGGAAATCGAGAATTATCATTGAAA
Source organism: Iris pallida (assembly GCA_029216955.1). NCBI lineage: Eukaryota > Viridiplantae > Streptophyta > Magnoliopsida > Asparagales > Iridaceae > Iris > Iris pallida. The sequence continues at coordinate 1,441,091 of JANAVB010000800.1, read as the reverse complement.
AATCAATTTAAAATAGAATTTAATGGTTGGTAACAATTAAACACAATGTACACATGCTATAAGATGTGTTTGTGTCCACAGAAATGGACACACGTGTCCAACAAATAAATCCCAAAAACAGTGAACTGCACAACAAAGGAAACAATCGTCGTGCACGTGTTCGTGTCGATCGTGTGCACGACACACAGCGACACGACTCACGAGAATTGGTCCACGTGTTCACCTAGACTAGGGCTATCGACTGGACACCCTGAATCGTGTCCAAGTCGCGTGTACACGACACAAGACACGCGTGTCAGTGCACGTTTTCAATAGAAAACTGCACAGTGCAAAACACGTGCACGTGCACGTGCTCGTGTGTGTCCGACACGACACGATAGGTCGTGCAACTTGACACACGTGATGTCAGTGGTTGCCCCAAGGTGTGTGTCCAAAATCACACGTCCACGTGGCGTGTCCTGCACGCAAAAGACCCCGAGCAGCAGGGCAAGAAATCTGCGCACGCGCGCGCGGTGCACCCGCGTGTTCCTGTGTCTGTGTGGACTCGACACAGCACTAAGACACGACACCAAGCACAGAAATGTGTAAGCAAGACCAAATCATAAATTCCTATTCAAACAGAACACCAAAAACCACACGAAATGCCCATTGGGGTATTTCATCAAACACCTAGCAGTGTGCACTGATACGTGTCCAGAACGGACACGAAATGACACGAAAATTTAGGAAACCCTATTCCTATAGTTTGGCTAGGGTTAGGGCAACCTAGAAATGATTTTTACAGAATTTATAATGAATTAGAGAGGATTATACCTATAGGTGTTCAAACTCCCAAAAGCTTCAAAGAGAAGGATTTCTCAACCCACCAAAACTCTTCCAAATTGTTCCTTTCCTGTCAAAAATTATTTCCAACAGCAAGGACATAATATTTAGAGCCTATAGGAATTTGTTTGAAGGAAAAAGGACCTAATTTGGATTTAATATGAATTTATGAAGATGGAACATTACCTCTTTCTAAAACTTGGTGAAATTTCCTAATGGAGGCTAGCCCTAACTTTGGGAGGGGATTAAATAGGATGGGGAGGATCATTTGTCCAGCCATGGGCTGATTAGAATTAGGGTTAGCTACTTGGTGGGCCTATGGGCTTTAAGCCTATTAGTCATAAAATGACTTGTGACTTCACAAGCCATTTCCATATGAAACTAACTCCTAATTTCACCAAATTAATTCCAATGGGTTCATCCTCATGAACTTAAGTCATCATAGGTTTTCAAATCCTAATCACAAAGTCAAGACCTAGGTTAGCCACTAGGTTAGTTTTCAAGGTCAACTTAAGTCAAAGTCTCTAAACACCAAAAACAATTATTCTAAAAATCACTCAAAATTCACAATAATTATAAATAATAATAATAATTCAAATTAAATTCTAAAATTTTGAAAATGACCAAAATACCCTCATTTGGAAAACTGGGTGTTACAGGATACTTCACCCTCTGTGTCGACTCCCTCCTCGGAGTCGGACCACCAGCAATGGCCCTCTCGAGGACCTCCGCCTTGGTTTGTAGCTCTTTGCGTAGTTCAACAATCTCCGTCTTAGTGGCTTTTCGTTCCTCCTCGAACTGGGCATGCATCTCGCGGAGATGCTCTCGGAACTCCAACATAGCCGTGGCGACGTTCGCCTCCAAACCCTGGACGAATTCCTCGTGAGCCGTCTGGTTTTGCTCCACTTGAAATTTGACGTCCGTCACGCCTTTCTCCAGCATCTATATCCGTTCAGCCAACTCGCCAAGAGCCCGTTCCATCGACGGTTCTTTGCTCTTGCCCTTCCTCGAGGTCTTTGCCTTCTCCTTAGGCGATGCGGGTTGCTCGTTGATGATTGCTTCGGTCGAAGACATGACGGCGATCGAACCTTTGCTTTGATACCACTTGTCACGTACTTAGTGTTTTTGCTAGTACTTCGTCCTGTACGGCGCACTAACTTCCTCCTCGAAGATCGTGCAAGCCTTCCCAACCCGACTTAGCTAAATCGCTAAGGAAATTAAATACAGTGGAGCAAAGAGGAGACTCTTAAGAAATTCTTTATTGACTTGGAGAATGCTTACAAGTTTTGGTGGTGAGAAACAAATGAGGCATCCCCCTTATTTATAATGGCTCATAAAGCTTTACATGGAAAGTCCTGGAAGAAATATTCCAAGGATTATTCTTCTTACCATAACTGGAACGGCCTATTCCAGATTTATTTCCTAAGAACATAAAAGAAAACTTTACGGACCATCCAGAAGCATTTTGGACCATCTAGAATGATCTTGGACCTTCCAGAGAAATCCACCATCTTCTGAAGAGTTCCGTCATCTTCTGGAATGTTCTAGAAGCTTCCCGCATAACCTTGGTCCGTGGAAAGGTATGCAACTTGATCTCGGACAGAACGCAACATTTGGGACGTTACGTCGGGCTAGGGTAGAACAGGTCCAAGGCCATGTCATATTAAAAAAGTAATGTCACAACTGGATGACAATACCTTTTCGGAAGAGAGGAGAACGTGCACACCGAGATTTCCAGTATTTCGGCCATCAGAGAAGCTCTCCTGTAGAAGAAGAGCTGCTGATCACACTTCAACTAATATTGGTCTTAGAAAACCTCGAAAACCTGTAGACTGTCATACATTCATTACTTGTAGCATGAAAAACTAATGCAATGCACTTCTCTACAGTGCAAACCCAAACAAATATTTCTGTCAACCAAACACATTCTCCATACCAAAAGCCACAACCTTTTGGTTCACTTTCAACCAAAAACGCATATAACTTTCAGTCATCAATTCAATATATAGTAAAGTCATATCATCTTGCATTTCTTTTTCCACGAAAGTGAGACTACAACTTTCATTCAAACTATTCTGATACGTCGTAAGAAAGTAGTCCAAGGGGCCTTCAGATTTAAGAGGGCCTCCTCTCGTCCAGTGACAGACTGAGATAGTGTCAGGATCACCATTAAACCAACCAAGATATTTCATCGGAATCACCATAGAACCAACTGAAATACCAACCCAAGTTCACAACTCAATAAACAGGCTCCACAATCACATATCGATATATTTCACATCAATAAGCCAAGGTCACAAATTCTACAAGCAAATCTGTGCAAAAAAAAAATAATAAGCTCAGCCATCAGCCCCCAAATTGCACACATACTGGATGTCAAAGCTATATCTGAATTACATTTCAGCTCAACTGAAGGAATTGGAAAAATGGATTAATTCATAATTACATTTCGGTGAGGAGTTGATAGGAAGACAAGATAAAATACTGCATTTGCCTTAGGTAACTTCCGGCAACCATGGGAAACAAGCAAATAAACACAGGCCCAGCCAAGGATTCACATGGAAATTTAGCAACAAAAGAACTTATCATCTGACCCTAGCTAGATAATAAACACAGAAAGTCCTTGGATAAACTTATATTTCCCCTAATAAAAAAAACCAAGCATGCCCCAGAGCAGCAAACTTCCACAACCAACATCACTTCACTCTGCATAGTTCCCCCTCCCACGACCTCCCATCCTTCCCCTGCCACGGCCATAGCCTCTTGCACCACCGTCCCTTCCCCTTTCATATCCAGCACCTGTCACAATTTCGTTAAGCACATGACAGAAGAGAGTATGTCCATGAAGTATGAACATCTACCATGTTTTCGAGTAGAACTAGTTCTAAATTGTGAATAATAAAACAATATATAGCATTTAAAGATTATGTGAAAGACAAGGATTCAAAAAGACACTAATATCGGTATAAATTAATATTGTCAACACGATTAGGTTGAAAACTCAAGTAATAACTACTCAAATCTTTTGCAAGTGATTTCCTGTCATTAAATTTTATACGAAGCCCAAAACATCTTAATGTTTGTACTGGGGGGAAAGTATATAATATTGCCAAGGCATAATGTAAGTTGAAAACTTACGAATGGAGCATCCCGACATTAAATTCTAAATGAGCAAAAATAACATTAAAAAAGAATGAAAGTTATGCATTATAATTGGGAGAATGGTGTCACAAGCATATTGTTAATAAAAATAGAAGAGTATGATGCATTCATGTAGGGAAACTTTGATGTGCCTACTAAATTAATAAACCAAAGCTCGATTCGGGCTTTTGGACACGACCGTCTTGCTTTTCAAAGCGTTCAGTAGGCGCAGGTCCCCCATGTGAGCCCCCTTCTTAGGCTCCTCGGCCTCGGCCTCGTCGCCTTGTACCGCATTCACCCTCTTGTCTTTGTTCGGGCAGTCACGTGCGAAGTGATTTCCTCCGCACATGAAGCATTCAATCTTCCGCTCCGTCGAAGGCTTTGCGTGCTGCATGTCCTTCGAAGGGCCTCCCTTTCCATTATTCTTCTTCGCTCCCCCACCATTGAACTTGGTGATGATCTTTTCCTTGGGCTTTGGGGCATCACTCCGTCGATACTCCATCAGCTTCTCAGCTGCCGCAGCAGTCGCGTTCACATCTGACACATCTTTCCTCTGCAATTCTTGTGCCGCCCATGGTTGTAGACCCTCTAGGAAGTGGAACATGCGAACTTCTTCGCCCATAATAAAAATGGAAAGCATCAGGCGGGTGAATTCCGCCACACAAACTCCGTCTCGCGACATACTCCACGTTCTTCGGGTAGAATTGATACTTGATCTCCTTCTTGAGATCCTCCCAAGTCTCGATCGAGCAGAGCACATTTTCTATCTCGATGCACCTGCGTCGCCACCACATCATAGCATCATCAGAGAAATACAGGGACGCTGTGTTTACCTTGTCGGTCTCATCCTCGATGTGAACCGCCTTCAGGTATCGCTCGATATTTCAGAGGAAGTTATCCACCTCCTTCGTGTCTCGCACGCCAGTGAAGGATTTTGGTTCAGGATACTTCACCCTCTGTGTCGACTCCCTCCTCGGAGTCGGACCACCAGTAATGGCCCTCTCGAGGACCTCCGCCTTGGTTTGTAGCTCTTTGCATAGTTCGGCAATCTCCATCTTAGTGGCCTTTCGTTCCTCCTCGAACTCGGCCTGCATCTCGCGGAGATGCTCTCGGAAATCCGACATAGCCGTGGCGACGTCCACCTCCAAACCCTGGGCGAATTCATCGTGAGCCGTCTGGTTTTGCTCCACTTGAAATTCGACGCCCGTCACGCCTTTCTCCAGCATCTCTATCCGTTCAGCCAACTCGCCAAGAGCCCGTTCCATCGACGGTTCTTTGCTCTTGTCCTTCCTCGAGGTCTTTGTCTTCTCCTTAGGCGATGCAGGTTGCTCGTTGATGATTGCTTCGGTCGAAGACATGACGGCGATCGAACATTTGCTCTGATACAACTTGTCACAGACTTAGTATTTTTGCTAGCACTTCGTCCCGTGTGGCGCACTAACTTCCTCCTCGAAGATCGTGCAAGCCTTTTCAACCCGACTTAGCTAAATCGCTAAGAAAATTAAAGACAGTGGAACAAAGAAGAGACTCGTAAGAAATTCTTTATTGACTTGGAGAATGCTTACAAGTTTTGGTAGCCAGGAACAAATGAGGCCTCACCTTTATTTATAATGGCTCATAGAGCTTTACATAGAAAGTCCTATAAGAAATATTCCAAGGATTATTCGACATATTCCAGATTTATTCCCTAAGAACATAAAAAGGAAACTTCACTGGCCATCCAGAAACATTTTGGGCCATCTAGAATGATCTTGGACCTTCCAGAAAAATCCACCATCTTCTGGAAAGTTCCGCCATCTTCTGGAATGTTCTAGAAGCTTCCCGCATAACCTTGGTCCGTAGAAAGGTTATGCAACTTGGTCTCGGACGGGACGCAACATTTGGAACGTTACATCAGGCTAGGGTAGAACAGGTCCAAGGCCATGTCATATTAAAAAAGTAATGTCACAACTGGATGACAATACCTTTTCGGAAGATGGAGGAGAACGTGCACACCGAGATTTCCAGTATTTCGGCCATCAGAGAAGCTCTCCTGTAGAAGAAGAGCTACTGATCACACTTCAACTAATATTGGTCTTAGAAAACCTCGAAAACCTGTAGACTGTCAAACATTCATTACTTGTAGCATGAAAAACTAATGCAATGCACTTCTCTACAGTGCAAACCCAAACAAATATTTCTGTCAACCAAACACATTCTCCATACCAAAAGCCACAACCTTTTGGTTCACTTTCAACCATAAACGCATTTAACTTTCAGTCATCAATTCAATATATAGTGAGGTCATATCATCTTGCATTTCTTTTTCCACGAAAGTGAGACTACAACTTTCATTCAAACTATTCTGATACGTCGTAAGAAAGTAGTCCAAGGGGCCTTCAGATTTAAGAGGGCCTCCTCTTGTCCAGTGACAGACTGGGACAGTGTCAGGATCACCATTAAACCAACCAAGATATTTCATCGGAATCACCATAGAACCAACTGAAATACCAACCCAAGTTCACAACTCAATAAACAGGCTCCACAATCACATATCGATAAATTTCACATCAACAAGCCAAGGTCACAAATTCCACAAGCAAATCTGTGCCAAAAAAAATTATAAGCTCAGCCATCAGCCCCCAAATTGCACACATACTGGATGTCAAAGCTATATCTGAATTACATTTCAGCTCAACTAAAGGAATTGGAAAAATGGATTAATTCATAATTACATTTCAGAGATGAGTTGATAGGAAGACGAGATAAAATACTGCATTTGCCTTGGGTAACTTCCGGCAACCATGGGAAACAAGCAAATAAACACAGGCCCAGCCAAGGATTCACATGGAAATTTAGCAACAAAAGAACTTACCATCTGACCCTAGCTAGATAATAAACACAGAAAGTCCTTGGATAAACTTATATTTCCCCTAATAAAAAAAAACCAAGCATGCCCCAGAGCAGCAAACTTCCACAACCAACATCACTTCACTCTGCATAGTTCCCCCTCCCACGACCTCCCATCCTTCCCCTGCCACGGCCATAGCCTCTTGCACCACCGTCCCTTCCCCTTTCATATCCAGCACCTGTCACAATTTCGTTAAGCAAATGACAGAAGAGAGTATGTCCATGAAGTATGAACATCTACCATGATTTCGAGTAGAACTAGTTCTAAATTGTGAATAATAAAACAATATATAGCATTTAAAGATTATGTGAAAGACAAGGATTCAAAAGACACTAATATCGGTATAAATTAATATTGTCAACACGATTAGGTTGAAAACTCAAGTAATAACTACTCAAATCTTTTCCAAGTGATTTCCTGTCATTAAATTTTATACGAAGCCCAAAACATCTTAATGTTTGTACTGGGGGGAAAGTATATAATATTGCCAAGGCATAATGTAAGTTGAAAACTTACGAATGGAGCATCCCGACATTAAATTCTAAATGAGCAAAAATAACATTAAAAAAGAATGAAAGTTATGCATTATAATTGGGAGAATGTGTCACAAGCATATTGTTAATAAAAATAGAAGAGTATGATGCATTCATGTAGGGAAACTTTGATGTGCCTACTAAATTAATAAACCAAAGGTAACTATCAATTTATTGAGAGCAGTGGTGGGATCGTTGAGCATGTTCACAGTTGGAGATTAGTTAAGCTTACCACGATAATAACCACCTCTACCGCGTCCGCCACCTCGCCCATAGTTCCAGTTATACCCGCCATTCTCTACAACATGGGGAAAAAAATTAATGAACCTCCACCAAAAAAGTCAAATTGTAGAATGGGAAGACCATCACAAAAAATTGATACTTTCAACGAGATAAGGAGACCATCTAATGGAGGAAATTAACCACATGATACCTTGATTACCTTGGGTGTTCCCGTATCCTTGATTGTTCCCGTATCCTTGATTGTTCCCATATCCTTGATTGTTACCATAACCTTGATTGTTCCCATATCCTTGATTGTTACCATAACCTTGATTGTTAGCATAACCTTGGTTGTTCCCATATCCGCCATATCCCCCGTATCCACCTGTGTTCCCCCAGCTCCTTCCTCTTCCTCTACCTCGACCACGGCCTCGGCCATATGAATCTCCTCGACCATAGGTATCTCCTCGGCCATATGAATCTCCTCGACCATATGTATCTTCAACCACACTCAGCAGTCAATAAACTATTTTGACAATAAAAAAATGCACAAAATGAGCAAACACCACCTTCATTAACTTGATTTTGTGATTGCCTGGGCTGCTGCTGCTGCTGCAGTTGCTGGCGTTGCTGTTGTGGTTGCTGACGCTGCTGTTGTGGCTGCTGCTGCGGCTGCTGTTGCTGTGGCTGCTGCTGCGGCTGCTGTGGCTGCTGCACCCTGTACTGTTGCTTGGGTTGTGGCTGCTGCACTACATATGATGGTGCTTGATACCTAGCCAACCAGGTATTAGTAGTCAGATGCGACTGCAAACCAACACTAGATACAGCCTCCATGACTCTAGAAGACAACCAGGAAGATAAAAACAAAAATAACAAACAATGCTGTCCCAAATTTTTGGGTGGCTAGACAACCAGCTATATCTGAATTATAAATGAGAAATAAAAATTTTTTATGCAACAGATGGCAGAACTAAGTGCATACCCAGGAGAGGTCTTGTCTAGCTCTCTAGGTGAGAGAGTGATTGAGATCATAGAGACATGGCGCGTCATTTCCACACTGCAGAAATAAGTGTTACAGATAAGAGAGCATTTCCAAGAACCTGTTAATATATATTTTCTGAAAGGAGAAAATGGTTAATGTCTTACGGTACAAGGCCCTCCTCAATAGGTTCCCATACATCAGTTATGCTGGTAGAACTGATTTTGATATCTTGATGTAATCCATGACTCCTTTTCTGTAACAAACATAGATTACAGAGAGCCTTAGTCTTAGTCAAGGGGTAATAACAAAAACCCTAATCTTTAGCTGACCTTTATGATCTCCGCAATAGCCACAGTCTTGCTGATCGCCTGTCCCATTGCCTTCAAGACAATTTCCCTCACCCGTTTTTCCTAAAGAAATCACCATCGTATTATGGTATAAGCTAAAATCATATGCCTCTACAAGCTTATTTGTATTAATAGCAGCCAACTTTACAAGTAGAATATATGCTATCCTGATACATGTTACAAATCATAAAACTACAGAAACAATAAGCCTCCACTACAATTGAACCAAGATATTTAAAACATGGTTATGCAAGTATCAGCAGAAGTTCATGTTAATGGTACAAATCTGTAACAAAGTATATGGTTATGCAAGTTATTTAAAACATGGTTATGAAGTTCATGTTAATGGTACAAATCTGTAACAAAGTATATGGCAATACATAATACGGCATTATAGGTAAATCCATTAGTAGAAATTTAATGCGCAGAAAACCTGGAACATACGGACATGCCTGGGAGAAATAACAAGACAAACTGCATGTTTTACAAAAAAACTGTATACTTTTAGAATATTAAGACAATTGCATCCTGTTGGAGTTGAACAAATCAAACCACCAAGAACACCTGATACTAATATCTCCAAATAGGAAGTTTGATGATATGTGGACACTTTGAAACAGACAGGCTCCAAACACAGCAAAACTTGTCAACATCGACAAGTGGACACAAGTATATGCCTATCTTCTTAAAGATGTTTATACCAAACATGAATCAATTAATGTGTACACTTAACATGAATAATGGTTGTAATCTGGTTGGCATTTGTGATTGAGGAAATTAATAAAATATTGAAGAAGTTCATGAAGAAAGAATGTCACAACTAAAGGTCGAATACGAATGTCCAATTTCTAAACTAAAAGCTCCAGTTACATAATAATGGACGGTCCACACACAAAATGAAGGCCCTAGTTGAACTACCAAAGAGAACAGCTTTATTTGCGGTGAAGAGTGAAGGCCAAAGGCAATTTGGCTACAGTGCAACTTATATCTTTGTGGTGCCTCTTCATTTAGGTTAGCGTTAGTTCGCATGGGCCTCCAATTAGGGTAGGATCACGAAAGTCAATTAACAGTCTTCGAAATTTTGTTTTATTAGCTTGATAGGCATTTCCAGAGAATGACCGAGTGTTTCTTCAAAACTGCAAGCTCTCTTCTGAGGTTTCTTGATTTGATCCTCGGCTCCTCGCTAATGAGCATTCCTTTATTTCCACTAAGTAAAAGGGTTTAATCTTTATCGTGGATCCTGGATCTTTAAACAGTTGGTTTGGACCCCCTCTCAGAAAGGATAGTGCTTAAATCAAACGAATTTACTTCGGAGCTTCGGATTCCTTGTGAATGGGACCCAATGTAAGCTCCATATTTACACTCCAATGGCACCCAAAACATGGTTAAGAGTGACTTGGCACGGTAATAAATAATAATTGTGTCAAACATAGTTGAGATATGAGAAAGTATTACTTCTTCACATAAAATCATGTATATACCACTTTTAACTTTAGTTACTATTCAAAACATGCATATAATATAGATACTATTAAAACTTAGTGTATACATACATAGATATACCATCAAGCATATATATAACTGTATTCATTTCGTTCCAAACCCATATCCTAAATTTTCTGATGATTCCAAATCACGTTCGTGCTGGAATTCATATCCGCGTCTACGCAACCTAGCAATCGACCAACTCAGTCATGTGCTCCCATATGAAGCCAATTTTATAGCCCAAACCTGAGCCATAAAGCAAAGGGAGCAAAAACTAGGGGGAAACAAAAGGAGGTGATAACAAATAGCACCATCCCATCCAAGTAGCAACAGTCACAGCAGGCTTGTTATAGCCCCCCCCCCCCCCCCCCCCCCCCCCTTCCCTTTATGATTCTTTTATAACCCTTATGAAGCTAGCAATCGACCAACTCAGTCATGTGCTCCCTTATGAAGCCAATTTTATAGCCCAAACCTGAGCCATAAAGCAAAGTGAGCGAAAACTAGGTGGGAAACAAAAGGAGGTGATAACAATAGCACCATCCCATCCAAGTAGCAACAATCGCAGCAGGCTTGTTATAGCGCACCCCCCCCCCCCCCCCCCCAAAAAAAAAAAAAAACGATTCTGTTATGTCAAAGCATCCATGACCTTAGAAGCAAATTTGACTGTAACCAAGATTTGGAGCTGCTACAGATGAGTCAGCTGTGCCCAACCAACCCAGATTTGCTAACATGCTTTTTGCTTGTTCCTAGATCTTTAACCATCGTAATAAGTTAACATATAGATGATAAAAGATTCATAGTTTTATCCTATCACAGAAATGTAAGAGGGTCAAGCAAAAATTTAAAATCTGAAGAGGAAGTGTGCACTTCAATACGAACTAGACGGTATTGGCATCATTACTTGCTGCATTAAGGTAAAATTGAAATTTTAGGCAACAACAACGCCATCACCCCAAAAGTTAAAAAAAGATTGACAATGTTTTATGCCAACCCTCCGTTGTCCAGGCTTAGAACCAACAATGGATGAACAATCCAAAACAGAAAATAGAAGAAACACATGTATACTATAAGCACCATACAATATAGTTCTTTCAATATAATAGATCATTCACTAGAGAAAGAATAATGAAAATAACAAAAGATTTAAAACATAACCCCTACTATTTAACACTACACCCTATTTAAGTTCAAGATCAAAATAAACCACAAGATATATCAGTCACATATTATCTTTTAATATCTACACAATTTAAAATCAAAATTGATAATATTGTGATAAAATTAAAAAAAATATGAGACAAACAAGGACAGTCATATATAGAACATGCAGTAGAAATCAAAAACTAACATTAAAACATTTTTCTATACTCGTTTCAACTATTAAATTAGCTTTTCATTAAACACAGAAACAAGATAGTCTTGTAATAATTGTTATAACAACTTTCAGTTTATAAAGCCATGAACTGAAATAGGACATCAAGATCTAACAACATGTCAAAACTAACTTATCTGGTGTCAGATTTAGTATCTTCTCACTTATCACTATAATATTCTCCATGGTTCTAGTGTTGCTCATAGTTTTCTCCCCATGCTTTTCTTTGTTTCTTGATTTCATACAACAAAAAAGCTTAACCCAATTTTGGGGTCAGCTGGTACTTGATTTTATTAACAAGGAAAAATCATAATATCAAATTACAACAATAAGAATAATGCGTCATTCCAAATACTTTATGTTCGCAACTTGAATCCTTATATTCCATTCAGCTCTATTAAGGGCCAACTTCTATGTAAAATTATTATCAGCTGTGACATCCTTTCAAATTGTATTGGACTGTTTTATTTGGTACACCCCAATCTGAGTAATTTCTTGGACTGTAATTTACTAATCATCATTCAGCGTGTACTTCCAATGTTCAAGTTACAAATCCAAATCATCTTTAAAAAGAATTCATCTTATCCTCAATTGGACTTGGACAAGCCACCAAGTACCAACGAATCCACAAACTTTCAGCCTATCTTTTATTTTCTTATATCACTCATTTATCTCATTGTTTTCTTATCAGCAAGATTCATTTTCTGAAACAGGGCAAGTGCCATTGAGATAAAAGCACATTCAACCCAGTACCCAGTTATCCAAGTTATTCACTGCAGCGAAATCTCAAATTACCAGGAAGACTACCCCCACCCGACCTTACAAGAGTCACAGTAAGGGCTATTGAAACATGGTTAGGCTCACATTTTAATGAGCCTAGTGTGGGAGTGGGTAATAACCCAGATGTAAATGGGCAGAATATAGAGGACAAAATTTTAATGAGCCTAGTGTGGGAGTGGGTAATAACCCAGATGTAAATGGGCAGAATATAGAGGACAAAATTTGAAGCCGAAATCTAGTGCTCGAATAGCATTTTAGGTAACCACTTTGCCCATCTATAGACTTGGTCACAGATCCAACCTATTTCCTCTGAGAGGGTGTTGTACTGTATAATTTTTATACATTATTGGCTCAACCAGACAACACCTTTACAACATTGTGACTATCTATCATGGTACCAAATCACTAGCTTCTAGCTTCAAATCCCAACCCCCATCTATCTCATTCATTTCCCTCACCTTCCTAGGTGATACCCTACAAAGTACAAACTAGACAAACTAGGCTCCACCCCAGGAGCTAGCTTCAAATCCCAGCCCCTCTCGTTTATTCACTCGCCTTTCATAGGTAATACCCTACAATGAAGACTAGAACCTAGGTGCACGCTACTGGCACTATCCATGTGCTGGTCCAACCAAGGTTGCCAAAGTCTCGGTCTGCACACAGAGGGTGTCCGTTTTCACAAATATTATTGGCTAGCAACCTCAGAACTCGAGTTTATGTGCATAACTAGCAACATAAAATCGTAAAGGATATGAATAATTAGATACACTATTGCATGAACTTTTCATGATAATGAGGCAAAAGAATTATACAATTGGATGTGTCAGTCATTCTGTAGAAACAACTCACAAATCACTAGATTGTGATCTGAACATGTCAAGCCTAATTCTACAGATTGATGCCATGACAACAATGTATGCACCATTTCTAGCTTCATTCAAAAGTAACGACCTATCATTTTCATAGAATACATGCAGTGTAATACATGAGGCAAACCTTGAAAGTTTGTGGATTGTGCCACAAGAGACAACAAAAAATCAGCACATAAGCACACATGCAGTGTAATATGTAAACTATTGAAATCTGAGTGCATATTGCCAAATATAGAAGGATAAGCAGGGGAAAGCTAAAAGTCTAGGCCATGTGTTAGTAAGAGGAAACCCATCACGAGTGTACCTACTCAGAATCCCAAGGCCTAGGTAAGCATCATACCAGATCCTGAAAAAGTATGCAGGTGGCTATTGGAAGGAATACACACAATGAAATCTCCTTCTATCAGCATTGCAACTTCATCCTTTCTCCAGAATAAAAGGAGAACTTGACGATTGATCTAATTTCAGCAAATTTGTGATCAAATCATTCTGCATCCTCCATACTAAACCTATATACACTCGTATTATATGGCGACTTCAGTAGAATATTCCATAAACGCTCGCCAATCCATGCAAGTTTATTTTCAGTAAACCCACGAAGGTAATAAATATTAACAAACCTAAACCTAACAAACCTGTATCAAACAAAGACATTTTGCACAACGTCATTATAATCAGAACTATAATCCTAGAAAACACAACAAAAAGATTTGGAAACAACCAATGAACATCAATAATAAGCTAATTAAAAATTGAAACTTTATCAAAAATCTGTAGGTTACAACAAAAAGCACACACCAAGATTGATCAAACAAAATTAATTACATATCACGTTAAACTACATTTTATCCGATAACAGGAACCCCCTCTGTAATAACCATAACCACACCCATCCAAGCATTTCTACTTTCACTAATCACTAAACCTCCGAAAAGTCCTAAATATTAACAACAACAGAGCCTTCGTCCCGGGATATTGTGGTTGGCAATCTACATCGTTTACTCCCATTCAGCCCTGTTCAGGCCATGTCAGCTATAACATTAACAAAAACCATATCCTTGTTACAGGTCCTGAATATTAAAAACTCTAAATGTAACAAACCAATAGTCAAACAAAGCCTTTTTTTGCAAATATGGAATTACAATCAAAACTATAATCTTAAAGACAATCTAATTCAAACTCCACAACAAAAAATGCCCCCAAAAATGTCAAAATAAAAGATACCCACATCGAGATCAAACAATATTCCATCATAATGCAAAATAACTGTGTATCCATAAACTAAACCATAGATATTATATCCGATGACATGCAGTCCCTCTCAGGGTGGACTCATCGTAAGTCGAGGGGGAGTGTCTGGTCCCCTATTCATTATTTTTTCCTTCTATATACTATTTGCTGACACGATTATTTCCTTCACTTTCTTCACGAATTAACAACTAAATGGTGGTCCAGTTAGCAAATTAATATGAGATTATAAGAAAGAGGTCTTGAGTTAAATACTAATTAGCCACATTATGATTTGTTTTTAGTTATCTTTTATAAGTTCTACATATAATGTATTTTTTCTCCCTGTGGAAGTTTCTGTGTCCTCAACTGGTCCCTCGATAAAATCCCATAAACACTCACCAATCCATGTCTATTTTCACTAAACCCTCAAATTCCCTAAATATTAAACAATCTGACCAGATGAAATCTATAGTCAAACAAGGATTTTTTTTTTTTTTTTTTGTTGCAAAAATTGGACTATAATCAGAACTGCAATCGTGCAAAAAACGAACTTTACAAACAAAAATAAAACCAAAGTAGGTCAAAATGAAAGGTACCCTCGTTGAGATTTAGATCAAACAACAATATCCCATCATAACAAAAAAATATAGACATGTCGACGAATTTAATCCTTGTAAACAGTCACCAACCCATTCAAGTCTAGTTTCACTTAAACCCCCAATGTCCTAAATATCAACCAATCTTACCCCCAAATGTCCCAAATGTCCTAATAAACAACATGCTAATTTCATAAAAATCCGAATTAAAAAAAAAACTATATCAAAATAAAAAACAACACAAATTGTTACTCGGATCAAACCACCACCACCACCCATCAGAAGACGGAATAGAAACGTAGCCACAAAACTAAACCACATATTTCTACCGATTTCATCACGTTACAACCACCAATGATCATAAAACATGCTAATTCCGTAAAAAATCCAAACTTTCATACGGAAAATCCCTAAACTAGGTCAAAAATAAAAAGTACCAACATCGACACTCTGATCAAACAACGACCACAGCCCATCAGAACACATGATATAGCCATAACAAAATGTTAGGCCACAGATCTGAACCAATTTCAGCACATTACAACAATCAATCCCTAATAGAGAGAGATAGTATACTTGAAGGAGGCTGGTGGCGTAGCTGATGTAGTTCCGGATCAGCCCCTGGGTGGTGATCCGGATCTCGTTCTCGCTGATGGCGGACTCCGGCCTCGGCCTCTCCACTCTCTGGTACCTGTCCATGGCCGCCGAGGAGGACGAAGAAGAAGAGGATCCGACCGAGATTAGGGTTTTCTTTAGGGTTAGGGTTTGGAGGAGGTGGTGGTGGTGGTTCTAAAACCCTAGGAAAAAAAGGGGGGAAGCTAAAAAGCCTCTTCGGCCTATACGGACGGATTAGGGCGAGATGTACTGGTGTTCTTATATTGGGTATTTCTGTAATTTACTCCCTCAAAATTGTAATCCTTATCCGTATATCTGAGTTTGTATTTTACTGCTCATGGTGCAACTCGGACGGGTTGGATCGGGCCGAATTTGAGCTCAATTCGAGTCTAATTTGACGAATTATAAGTCTAGTCCGAGTCGAAGTCCGATCCGATTTCGGATTTATAAAATTTAAGATCGAGTTCGGAGGAATAGAAAATAATCCAAGTTCTTCGAGTTGGGTCGGATCCATCGAATTTATCAGCGTCTAATATGATATTTGAAATAATTATAAAGAAGATTAATATTAAACACGTAATTAAATAACAATCATGCCTCATTTATTATAAAATATAAACTAAAATGGGATTCTGGGTAAGGAGTTGAAAAGTGATTTAAACTTTTTATTTAAAAAGTATGAAAGTGTATATATATATATATATATATATATATGTGTGTGTGTGTGTGTGTGTGTGTGTGTGTGTGTGTGTGTGTGTGTGTGTGTGTGTGTGGGGTTCTAGGTTCTTTGGGCAACCCGAGCTCAATCCCATTTCTAATCGAGTTTAATATTTTAATCCGAACTAATCTTAGCCCGATTATCTTCAACTCGAACCCAAACCATTAACAGGTTTATCCGACCGGGCTCGGATTTAGCCCACCTGAGTTGCAGCCCTATTAACTAGTAATAATTAGCCAGTAATAAAGACACTACAAAAATTGTTATGGAACATCACAATTTTGACAATTCTGCATATTTAGTACTGCTATATTTTTTAACAGTCCTATTTTTTCCAAAAGGGCTAATTAGTGTTTAGGCCCTTTATTTTATACAAACGAGTTTAAAGCCTAACATGTTCAATAAGAGAGTTTAGATCACACACACACACACACACACACACACACACACACACATATATATATATATATATATATATATATATATATATATATATATATATATATATATATATATATATTTCCATTATTTCTTTCCTTCCAAGGACTGACAATGAAATTTTTCTTAAAAAAAATCCACAACCTAATCTTTTCAATTGGACATGATAGAACTTAAACTCTAAGTTTATATAAAATTTAGGGTCTACTCTAATTAGCCTCAGTCCTAAACGTACAAAAGAATGTCAAAATTTTGACCGTCCTCGTTCATTTCATTGGAGGACAACCACATTTTATGATTCTCTTCTGACAATTTTTGTAGTGCCTCCTAATAATATGGTGCCTGTACGTAGGCTCTATCGACATTACGACTTTTTAATGTGTATGATCGAGCCAGTATATCAAACATTTGTGTGAATTGTACATGTTGACAAATATATGATCATTTGAAAAAAAAAATGTATCTGCTTTATTGACGTATTATTTTTTTAATATACATGGTCATATCTTTACCTATGAGAGCAAAAACGTAATATAAATTGAAAATATTTTATTTTTTGTGTGTTTTGTGATTTTTTTAAGGGAATAAATCAACTTTTATATTGTTTACATTTGGCTATTTGTGTTGAAATCCTCGAAAATGTTCTTTTTTTTAGGAGGTCTAGTTCGAATGGAACCCGAAAATAGCAAGAATAGCTAATGGGTGGCCGCCATATCGACTGACGATCACGTTTGCAATTACAAATCGTGGACAAAATATAAAAATATTCTATTTGTCGTTGTTTGAATTTACGTAGACATAGTTTAAATATCCAAGTTAATACGATTGTGACAATACTTTATTTGTGTCATGTTTACATGCGGCATGATGAAAAGTGCCCCTATTAACCATTGTGAGGTATACATGTTGCATGTATCCATCACAAAAGTTAGGTGCGTTGAGTGGATCCGAACCGTATCTCTTGGGTTCGTGTACTGTATAAAAAAAATTCAGATCAATCCGACACGTGACACACGGTACGATGGACTTCGGTCGAGGTCGAATATCGGACAGGTCGAACATGGACTAAATAAAATAAAATAAACCACTATAATTTTTTTTACTATAACTTGCAAAAATTATATTTTGTATTATATCTAGGTGATTAATTAGTTAATATCAAATGACTTATACTTTAACTTGAAAAATAGTTTTTTCACTATATCCATATCTAGGTGAATAATTGGCCAATATAAAAAATATTTTCCATTATATCTTAATTGGCCAACCTTCAGGTTCGGAATGAGCTGAACCTTAGGTCGGGCCAGGCTAGGCCTGGCTTTGGGTCGGGTCTGGACTTCGAGGCTAGATCAAACCAAGATATGAGGTCCAACATGTTTCGATACACTAGGCCAGACAAGTCTAAACTCAAAATTAATCGGACTGAGTCGGCACACGTACCAAATTTTATGGTCGGACTTGTGCCGGGTTGGGCTGCTCCGATCGAATTGACAGGTCTAATCCATGGTCCAACTTGGATCTACATTAGGTTTCTGAGTTAGAATTGCGCTTAACATGTTCAATTTACAGGGTTAAGTGTAAAGTTTTTAGGTCCCAATCTTGCATATTGTACTTTCAAATTTGAATTTGCACTACCAATGGTTTGAAGATGCAAATTTCTAGCAACAAACTAATATGTAACATATTGTGCAATCTAACATGTAACAAATTCTACAATGCGTACGCGTCTTTAAGATTGTTATATAGAAATATATAATTAATTTCAAGTACTTGCAATTTTAAGTCGATAAATAATTATAGTAGTGATAAGAAACCAACAATCAAACAAAAAAAGAAGTAAAATGCACGACCTTTGAGTTTGGTGAGGATAGTCATATGCATAATGCATTTAAGGAAAGACAAACGTATTTGGTGTTGTTTGAAATTGGAATGGTATTTGATGAATACGAGAAGAAGAAAAAAAAAAAAATCGGCCAAGCCATTGTAATGTCACTTGTTTTGGTATTTGTATATTATATTAACTAGTCTACATGTACGTACTTTGTATGTATTTTAATTAGAATATCATAAGGTCAGTTGTCGTATTTTTCAGGTGATTATTCATGTGTGTGTGTGTTTTCTTTTTACAATGCCAAGAAATTCAAAGTACAAATATTGTTTTTTTTTTAAATTTTCTATTGAGAATAATAATCTTTGAAAAATGGTAAGGATAATTTTTTTTTTAATCATTGGAACATGAAAAGTTGTAAATGGAAAAATAAAACTTGCATGCAAACTTTATTGTTTTGACTCTTAAACATAAATGACATGCAAGTTAACATAATAACATCTTGTTTATAAAATACTTAAAAGTATTTTAGGAATTCAAAAATTTTACCACCAAAGTTTTCCTATTATATAGTATAATAGATATTTGTGCTATTGTATTGAAGTCAATATTTTAAAAATCATACTGGAGATCGACCCGGACAGAGCATTTGATCGGATCGAACTGATTTAATCAGCTGGTTCAACCACTGGATTAATTTAAGTGGTCAGAGTTCATTTTCGTTTTAACCCTGATCTTTATAAAAATATTCATTTACAACCGATTTTTTTAAAAACCGTGGGTCAACAATGATTGGTTCTGAAAAAGCTACCGGTTCACAAGTCAAAGTTGAACCGGTCAATACGGTCCAATTTACTAACTATGATAATCTTTAACATTAACTTGTAAGGATAGATTCAATAGCTAATCCTAGCCCAAGAGTAGCCATTTGGCCCACAATGGAAGCCCATGTCATTCCATGGTAGCCTTAAATCTGATTATGTGCAAGAGAAGTATGCATCATTTCTCCTGTACTCTCTCTTTCTCTCACTCTCAATCTCCACTTATTTCCCATGACTTCTTCTCCATTGAGAATTCATCTATGGCCAAGTCCCTCATTTCTAAGCTCCACTCCACCAAGTCCTAACCATGAACCAGTGGTGGATCTATGATTATAATTCATTAGGAGCACAAGTATAAAAGGATTCGTAGGCAAAGTCTCAAAAACTTTTTTGAAATATAATAATATTATATTATATTAAATAGTACTATTTTTTATATAATAGAGTGTTATATATCATAATTGTTCCCTACGACTTTTCATACTTTGAAAGCGTTTAATTACAACATTTGTAATACAACTAAGCAACACTTTTCCTATGTAGCGTGCTTTCTAAAAAATACTAAGTGTTCGAATATTTTTTAGTATTTGTTATATTCCTAAGTATGTTTATGTTTCTAATGTGTAAGTTAATTAGAAGAATTCATGTATTTGTTATATGTCCATATAGTTTTTCTAATTTAGCATACTTTAGAATCATAAATGTAAAGTATGCAATAGTTTGCTTCTATGATTTTTTTTTTTTAATTTAAAAACCATACAATTATTTTGGAGTAGATATCTCACATATACTAAAATTTGGATTAATTTTTATTTTTTTTCACGGGGGCCCAGCCCCCAGTCCGGTGCATGTAGATCTGCCTATGCCATGAACCATAGATAAAGCCCAAGAATTCACCTATATGTTCTCATTTTCCCTTTCCATTTGCTCTTTAATTTCCGGATTTATTGTGTTGTGCACAAAATGGTGGAAAATAAAACTTGTCTAACCCATAGAAAAATATTATTTTTTATGGAAAATAATTATTTTTTGTGGAAAATAATCACAATCAAATACCAAAATTAAATTTTTCCATAACAAAAATTTTAAATTCCACAAAAAAAATTGCTAGTAAAATAATTCTGTGGAATTACTTTATTTTCTACATATATTTCCACCTTGCAATCAAACACACTTGCCAGAACTAAACTTGTATATATGGAATTCATTGATAAAAAAGGTCAAATCCTATGTTGTATTATTCAAAAAATTAAACCCAATTTGGCTGCACAATTGCCCTAATTAAAATTGGTAATTGTAGCTTATGTTGTTCTTTGTCAAATTCGAATGGACAAGCTAGACAAGCATATATTTAAATCCTCAAAATTACTTACAAAATTTGATGAAGAGAAAAATAATAATGATTTTAATGATTTGTGTATATATAAAAAGTACATAAAAAATGAAACATAAGCACCAAATAGGGAACTGAAACCTCCTCTGAATCCTACACAATTAGATAGTTAGAATTAACCTGCACTTTCTATCTATAGGGTTTTGTAAGCAATATAAAAAATAATAGCTGATAAAATATTTAACTTCATAGAAAAAGCCAGAGTAATATGGATTACACAAATAAGAATTTTCCACTAGGAGGTCAAAAAAGAGAGTAAAAAGCGGAGTAATGTAGAAGTTATTATTCCAAATCCCATTCTTAATTTAGAATTCCAAACATAAACTTGGATAAATAATACGGCCTCATTTGGTTCACAGAAACGAAATAAAATTAATTATTTACTCTTTTTATAGACATGAAAAAGAGTAATGCTATTTGTACATCCAAATTGTTCTTCCAATACATCTCTCATTATGTGGCAGCTGACGTGTCATGTTAAATAATATTATGTGTCATATGACATGACAAATTTTAACCCAAAAAGTTAATTATCCAATTTTGTCCATATTAATTTAATGTTAATATTAATGTTAATATTAATTAATGTTAATATTAATGTTAACATTAATACTATTGTTAATGTTAACGATGATATTAATTTTAATATTAATGTTAATGTTAACATTAATTTTAATGTTAATTTTAATATTAATTTTATTTTTAAAATTTGTCACGTCAGCTGTCATATCAACATATCACGTCAACTGCCACGTAAGGAGGGACAGTTTGGAGGTACAAATATCATTATTCTATGAAAAATTACAAGTTCCATCATTTTTTCTTTCCGAATTTTGAAAATGCCAGAAATATAGGGTCGTACACGCATCAATAGTTTAAAGATCAAAATCTTGATTTTCTTAATTTCAAGATCTAGAGAGTAGTAGACATTAGGTTAATTTTAGTATAAATAGAGTGGATACATCAAGGATTATTTAGTATTAGATTCTCACATAATAGTTGATATATATTAGGATTTGGATCTCGAAATGGTTCAATGTTAGTATTTCGGTCTTTTTTGAAATCACACGCACACACACAACTGGGGGGCTCGAACCTTGTCGGCCCCTCCGGATGTCCACTCTAATACCACTAGGCTAGAGAGCTCGGACAGTATTTCGGTCTCGAAATCACTTTTGATTAGCCTACGTTAACAGTGATTTCGAGACCCAAATTTTAACGTTGAACAATTTCGAGACCCAAATTCTAATATCCACTATTATGTGAGACCATAATACTAAATATCTCATACATCACATATACGTATATTACGATATTGGTATCTATTTTCTCATAGCGATACAGATACTATACTGCTCCCATAGAAGATACATATATGAGCTAGGAAGCACGAGAAATCCATAAAATGATGTATAATGTCCACGTTGCATTGTCGACTAGAGGTATGGTTGAAGTTTTAAAGAATATAAATTTTGTTAGTGCTATATGACATGATCCTTAAGAAAGCCAGAATAGTAGAAAAGAAAGAGCTGAACAATTTTTTAGAATAAAGGTTTTGTTGTCTTGTCAATATAGGATTGAGTCGTAAATGAACCATATAGATGTAGACTCCATAAAACACTAGGATTTGTCAAAATTAGTGTCACCGTGTGGTACTCAGTACATGCACCAGGATTTGAATATTATAGTTAAACCACTGTGTATATTTGACTAGCACATACGATTCATGTTGAATAAAAATTGGGATTGGACAAAACTATACTATAACAGAACTTCACAAAATACATTTTGTAACAACAAACATTTTTAAAGGGTTCACATATTGAATAATACTTGTAATTTGTAGATAGAAATACAAACTTTAAACGAACAAATAACATATAATTTATGCTATTTGGTTCCCAAAATATTTGGGTGATGTCATCTTCCATTATGTGACATCTGACATGACAGCTGACATAATAGCCGACGTGGCAAATTTTAACCCAAAAAATTAATTATCCAATATTTTTTTAATGTTAATGTTAATATTAATATTAATATTAATGTTAATATTAATGTTAATGTTAATATTGATGTTATATTAATTCTAATGTTTGGAGTGACAAACACCATTATTCTAATTAAATAGTGGACTCTAGCTATATATATTTACATTTTTATGATTTATACTCATGTACCATTGCTTAAATATTTCTAAGAATATTCTTCGTTCAGTTAATTAAATAATGGACTCTAGCTATATATTTGCAATTTTATGGTTTATGTTCATGTACCATTGTTGGGGCCTTGCTTTCCAGATCATCTATTATATATGAGTGTATCTAGCATTATGAGAAACATATTTAGTTTTCATCTATTAGATTAAATCACTTAGATTGTTTAGTTTATATTCTATAGACATTTTTTAGAACTGTCGATAATCCTTAGCTCTTCTAGCCAACTTTCAACAAGATGATTAAGGTTCTTAATCCATTCATGTTGTATTTATTGACCCAAAATAATTTGTTGTCACCTCTCAAAGTTTTTGAAACGACTGACAAACATATTCATGTTTGCTTTGGGTAGTATCGGGGTTATCGTACAGGTACAATCCAGTTGAATCGAATTCGTCTAAAGGTTCATGCAAGTACAACTTTAATTCTTTTGATGCCTGCATCTATATTGTATATAAATTTTTGTCGTCGTTCATTGTTAGTGTCACGACCCGCACCCAGTGTAAGGGCACAAGACCATGGGTACGTCCAACCTACGCTGCAGTGTCGATGGTAGAACGTTGTCCTAGGTCTCAATATCTAACACAGTATAAATGTATCTATACAAAATATACTCTCCAAATGGATGACATCTCAGAAGATACAACTCAATCACAAATCAAAAGATATATATTCAGCACGATAAGATAGATATGAAATCACAGAGTGAGATACAACCAGAATGAAATAAGTTTAAGTGTTATCAACACTACAACATAATATCTGAATAAATACAACTCAAGACAACTGAAATAAGATGATAAAACTCTAGCAGTCTAGCCTAGGAACTATGAGAGTCTCCTCAGTGCAAACTGGATCCTCCTGAGGGTCCAAGTCGTAAGTGTCGTCTACGTAAGCTCCATAGTAGGTAGTGCAAATATCCTCCAGTTTCTCTGTAATATTTTTGTCAATGGGTCCAATCAGGACAGGAAAGAGTACATATCTCTGAAGGCAGTTCCAAAATATGGTAGAAAATATAGAGCTAATAGTAGAATAAAATACATGACGTGCTGTAAAAAAATACAAGAATACATGAGATATGGATAAGTAAGCTGAATCATGAAATATAGTAAGAAACAATGAACTATAATAAATATAACTGTTTTAGAGCACAAGATGATTATGTGATTGGCTTAGGTTGCACATGTTTATTCTATGGTAACTCCATTATACGTGAGCGTATAATCGACATGTACACTTTTATACTAGAGGGATTAATCACATGACCACTTCTACTCCCCCTTACCCCAATCAATACACAAGGATCCGACCAAGTTATGTTACGTACATGATGGTTAGTTTTGCACAATAAGCACATGTGAGCACACGAGAGTACATAAGAGCACATGATTTGTATATGATTAATACGAATACAAAGAGTACACGATGTATATGGTAAAGTACATGAACATGAAATACCCGATGTATCCGCTGAGGGGATAACATCGCATGACAAGATCCATAGAGTACTGGTCCATTAACAATGTGTCAGCATCAAGTAAGTAGTCTAAAGCAGGCAATATAGATACTATCATGAATGAAAACTAACAGAGAATATACTCGTATGATACCCTGAGCAACTGATATGTATAGATGTCCAAACTGGAGTTACATGGTCCTATTTAGAGAAATACAGGTTACAATGAGTTCTAAATTAGACAGTTGATTTAAATAATGAAGTCTACATGCTACTAGGCCTTTCTAGGTCAAAAGTCAACCATTTGTCAACTCTAGTCCAACTAGGTCAACTTAGCTAATCTAGGCTTTTCCAAATTGGCCATGGTCTAGGCTAAAGGTTCTAAACCAAAATCCAACCAAAGGTCCTATATATGTATAAGGATACTTATCTATACTAATATATAGAGTACCCTCTCTATAGTCTTCATACTCTTCTATCTACAACAACCACAACTAACCCATACTACTCCATCCCATATACCCCTATATATATACAAAGTATAACATCTATGTATATATATAGACTAGCCAATACATATATATCCAAACTGAAAAATGCATTTCAGAACCTTTTAACCCATTACTACTTTACCTCACTTCAAATACCCAAATATCAAGTAATGTACAACATATGTAAACATCACATATATTCTTGCAAACTCAAGGCTATAGGACACTAGGCTATCCCTCAACATGGGTTCACATAACACCTAATACATACTCCACTCTCTGTTCTGCTACAGTGGGGCTTAAGTCCCCTGCTGCCAAAGCAATTTGGCATTGCTTCACCCTCACACCCTCTGTCAACTCTCATATGTTCACTCACAACTCACACTTGTTCACATGTATGTGCCACTCCACACCACTCAAAACCTGATACTCACATCATTCATATATAGATACTAGCACTACACTCTTCTAACATTTCAAATAATACATATATATGTAACCCCAAGTGGTCAGACCCACACTAGAGAAATGGACAGAACACCAAGTTGGGACAGAACTCAACAATTCCTAAATAGTAAAAGTAATAGACTGATACTCTAAGAGTATCAGTCAAATGAGACATACATAATTTGGTCTGATGCATTAAATGAAAAGGAAGTGAAACTAATGTAATAACTAAATGCTGGACTGAACATGAAGTTCAAGGTTGGATATACAGGTAATGGTGCAGTAGATTAGAGACAAGTGCAGTGTATGATTGAGTGAAAGAATGCAAGATATGGATGAAATGAGGGTGCATGACATACAATGTGCATGCATTAGCTACTGTGAACAAATGATAGATGCATAGATGCATCACAGCAAAGGGAACATGTATGCATAGGCTAAGGCTATGCAGGACACATCAATTTGGGCTAAATGAGAATGCATGTCAGGGTGAACAGGTATAGGTGATGTAGTGAATGAAATGTTGACATGTGAGAGTGGGTCTTGAGTTCAATTCTCTGAACATCAACTTGTGAACCTGTCTTAAAACTGTCCATATTTGGATTGGCTATTAGTGAAGGCAGGGAACAATGGGTATTCAAATACTCATAATTGAACTAATCCAACTTCAATATGAGCAATCCTAAATGCAGGTTCACCTAAGACATCTAGACTAGGATATCTAGACATTTAGGGGAAAGGATATCTAAGGATCAAGTGGGATGATCCTAACACTCCATACCTGGATTT
This sequence comes from Iris pallida, assembly GCA_029216955.1. Lineage (NCBI taxonomy): Eukaryota > Viridiplantae > Streptophyta > Magnoliopsida > Asparagales > Iridaceae > Iris > Iris pallida. The sequence goes on along the minus strand of JANAVB010000800.1, from coordinate 1,414,607 downwards.
GAATGCAGAGAGTGAATAAATGATCGCATATGCATGGGGTACCTGATACTCTAATCTAGACTCTATATACAGGCAATACCTGGGAGCAGGACAGATGTAAAGGTCTGGTCAAATAAGAATAGGGAAAACTGAATCAAATATGAAGGGGGACAGTACAAAATGTGTCTATATCCAAAAATGGGGTGGACACAGAGTTTTAGGGCTACACATCAAGTGTTAGAGTGAATCAATAGGATGACCACATGTCCAAGGAACTGGACAATTAGGTTTCGATGACAGATAACTAATTAAGGATTATTAACATCTAAGGGGATGTGGACTACTACCTTAGTGAAGAGAAGTGATACTTTAGTATAAGGCATGGCTGTGCTCTTTAAATTGGTCATGAAGTTAATCCTTTTTCCACATATAGCTGACACTCAAAAGAATAGGCAGTTGACTGAACCTCTAAGCTTTGGACATCCACAAAACTCTAGGTAACCTGAGCATTACAAGGGAAATTACAGACATCATATGGACTGGACTTAAAATATGGATGGGGTTGATACTTAACAAATGTGCAGGACATAAATGTAGGTACTAAACTTTTATAGGGTGAAGTGGAACAAAATAGCTATGGCTGAACTCTATAACCGTGTCTCTTTCCTATTAACTACCATAGCTACAGCTACTAAATCCTATTGGCAGATACATAATCCAATCCCTGGTACCCTCCATGAGTGCACCCCCACACTCTCATAACATAATGATACTAGGTTAAAATACGACTGAATCTAGGATTTGGACATATAGCTTAAAGGAGGCTGAATAGATAATGAAGAATGAGCCACACAATGTGAATTAATACAAAGTACTTGGGTTGAACCAAAATATGAAAACAGAGCAGGTAGTATAAGGAAGAGTGCAGTGGAGTGAACATCTAAATGTGCAGTATGCATGTAGCAGTGCAAATGAGTGTTGTAGATATCTCAATGTGAATGCAGTGCAATGAGTGTCAAGTGCAGTGTGATATAAGTGTGTCAGATGTGCTATGGAGTGCAAGGAGTGAAATGAAATGAAGTGTACAGGCAAAGGGGGTTCTCGACTGCTCAGGAGGGGGACTTGCAGGGTCTGCCATGGCTTGAATAGGACATGGATCAAAGCCCAAAGCCTAGGACTATGTGTCAGTCACCTAGCCAATCTACCAAAGTGAATAGGATGTGAAACCAAGGTGTGTCGAAGGAGAACATGGACCCTAGTAGCAGGGCATGCACTGTTCACTGCCCAAACTCAATCGAGTATCCCCGTGTCCAATACAACCTATCAAAATACTTCGAATTCACCCCAGTCCAATAAATACATAATATGCAGGTAATTAGAAATACAAATATATAATTATATCAGAAATTGGAGAACACTTGAGATACGTATCCGATACTCTTCCAATACGCACCATAAATGGACTCAAACTAGACTCAAATCATTCCTAGAGCTAGAGGGACCCTAAATGGATACATCTACATAAAGAAATCTGAGATTAAAAGGTTTAGAGGGCTCTTACCAATTGGGAGTTGGAATCCCAATAAAAACTTCTCGAATAGATCTCCCACCAAGATCCAATAGTCAAATTACTCCAAATCCATCCTAGATAGCCAATGGAGGCTTTCTCTCTTCAAGAGAAAGAGATTGCAATTAGTTTGGGTGAATTTGGGTTGATTTGAGGAATGGAGGCAAATTGGGGAAGAACACAAATTAGGGATAGGGTTTCAATGAAAGGGGAAAAGAAGGGGGCTAATGATGACTATATATATCAAGAGGGGGCTACTCTAGGCTGCTATGGCTGGCTACCTTGGTTGGGCTAGGGTTTGGTTGGCTACAATGGCTAACGGTCTCTCTAGTTGTCATTTAAAGGCCTTTTTAGAAGAAGGGCCCAAGTGGCTTATTAATTCAAGTCACAACTATCCTCTATTAGTCATTTTAACATAATTAGAGTCCTACTAACTAGGCTAAGTCCATTAGTTAGGTCCCAAGGATCATGGTTAGTCTCTAGGCAAAGTAGTTCTAAGGTTTCACTAGCTAGTGACAAAATCACAATACATTAAATTAAATAATATAAAATAATCAAGAATTTACCAATTGATATAACTAACATGATTTAATCTATCGAACAATAACTAAAATAATAAATTTTAGAAAAGTTAAAAATTACCCTCATTTTAGAAAAGTGGTAGTTACAGTTAGTTTCTCATATTTCATGTTATAGTTCTTGTTTTCATAATTGACTATTGATTCAGGCGGGGGAATATAATAAATAAGCATGTAGTCAATGAATTGTATATCTCTTAATTGAGTGTATTGTGGATATCAGTCAAGCACTACACGCATCGATTGATGTATAAATGTAAATCCGTCCACATGCATAAAATTTGTATTCTAAAATATATTGTACACGCGATCTTGACCAAAGTTGTTATTCATCTCTTCTTTATCTTCTCGTAGCATAATTGTATATAGTTACCACTGTCGTAAGTATGTTTTCTTAACTTTCCATGACATGCACTTAGATAGTTTCTCTTTCCTTCTTATATACGCATGTATATCATACTACGTAGATTTATAATTATTGATGTACTTTGCTCCAATCCTGGCTATATTTTTTTTAGCTTTAGATAAGACTATCTTATGTACCATGATTTTTACGATAAAGATGTGAGGCGTGGCTGCCTTTAAAGACCATCCTTATGTATAGTCTAGTTAGCATCATTCAGAACCTTTATTATTTATTTAGCAAGTTTGTCCTAGATATTGGATTCTATGTATTAATGGAATCTTTGTTCCTTTCTCTTATATAAATATTGTTGTGAATGATCGAGAGATGGTGCATTGATCTAATAAAATTGGATGATTGTAAATATTGAGGTATATATAGCATATTATTATCGAGACTGCGACGTAGGCTGTGTTTGGTCCCATACTCGTATTCCCAAAAGTGGGAGCATGTCATGACAGTAGAGTCGCTATGTTGCCACGTAAATGTTGACGATACATCGCCAAGCAACAATGTGTATGACATCAGTGATACGTCGCTAAATTGGTGACAAATCAATAACGTTTAAAATGCGTTATTATAATTACCTTTGTAGACGAATTTCAAAATTGCAATTGTGTTACATCCCAGTCCCAAATTATGTGGGACCATACAATGTAGTAAAGGACAGCTAATACGACTATGGGTGGATCCAACCCTATTGGACCCACCGAAGCATACTCTGCTCTATAAAAATAAACACCAGTCTATAAATGCTATGTATCAGGCAGGTAAACTAATCTTATCCATACAATAAACTAAACCATAAATAAGAGAAAACTAACTATTTAAAAACAAATGTTGAAAAAATAACTAGATCTAAGTAACTGCTACCTGGATAAGATATACGAATCCTAAGCGAAAATCTTATCGCTAATTTAGAGGTGCACCTCTAGATAATTCTTAGCATGTTTGACTTATTCGGCTTCTGCATGTACTTCGGCCCGTGCTCCTTCGATTTACTCGCCTAAGCTTGGAAAAAAACCAGATACTCAGAGGGTCACAACCAGATACATAATAGCACGTCAAAAATATAATAGTATATATATATATATATATATATATATATATATATATATATATATATATATATTGGAAAAAGGCTAAATTTTATTCCAAAATCAACTCATACAATCTTACAATCATTAATAGTCTCCCATCCATTTAGGGTGCCATAACAGTTACATCAAATTATATATTGTGAAGAATGTCTATAGGAGGGGGTGGTTAGTCCCTCAAAAATGCGTCGATTCTGTTCCCTCCAGACATGCCAGACGGAGGCTGCAAACTATAATCTGGCAGTCATGAACCATACCTGCCCCCTCCCTCTGCGATCTTGGATCCCGGTGATGATGGCTCCAATCTCTCTACCTATGTCACATCCTTCCATCATTCTGTGGCACTGCTCAGTCCAGATATAACAGGGCACATCGCACTCAAAGAACAAGTATCTCATATATTCATTGTCCACTTCACACAGTATACACTTCGGGTTGGGGACTTGGATCCTAAAGGAGATATGTCTGTCCCTCATCAATAGTCGACCAAGCAGCAACCGGTAGACACACAACTGTATCTTGCAGGCCAGCCCCTTACATCAGATGAAGTCGTAGTCCGCGCTAATAGGAGATGTACGTCGCACAAGGTTGTGGCAGCGATTTAAACGAAACTCTCCAACGCCTTCAGTAGCTTCCGGCGGATCCCAAGTCCAACTATCTGCCGAATGACTCAGATCAATACCAACCGCGCGAATAGCCTCTCCAAGCTCCAAGGTATGTCAGTAGACCAATGGTCTTCACACTCCATTTTTGATAATATGCTGGCAAATTAACCCCTTACCAGCCTCCATATATATATATATATATATATTTCAGAGAGACTTTGGCTATCTCGGTCCTAAATCTACGGTGGCCGATGGAGGACAACAAAGGGAGGAAGTGATTGACGTTGAGGGAATCAGAGAAGCGGGAGGGGGATGGACACCGGTAGAACGTCGGTGGCAGCCCAAGCCTATGGATCTGCGGGGAAAGGGTCCAGCCACCAGCCAATCAACATAGGGGCACAACCCAGGATCCCGGGTGGGCGCAAGAAAATTGGGGGAGCAGCGACAGAGACAAGTGCCTAGGTCTAACGGGGAGAAGAAGGAGGCGGGACCATTAGCACAGATGATGAGTGGGGGAGTAGGAGTTGTGGACTCAGGATTGAGGGTACATGCGCCTACGTCGGAGGGGTCGAAGGGCAAGCAGACAGAGGCCGGTGGGGGACTCCAAACGAAACCAATATCTTGGGTTGATATTTATCATCCTTCGCCAGTACGGAAAGAGGTAGACTTACAATACATGGAACCCAGTGTTGTCAATGGGGCAAAGGTGGTCGAAATAACCAGCGAAGACATCAAGAAACAACGAGTATTGGAAGAACACCCTCGTCCTCTACGTAATGGGGAATAGGCCATTCTATGGTCAGCTGTGGGCGTACGTTCTCAGAGTTTGGCGTCCAAAGGGTGATATGGAATTTTTTTGTGAGAAACTGGTTTTTACATTATAAAGTTTGCTTTTGGTGAAGAACTGGTTCAGATTCTGGAAGGTGGGCTATGGACGTTCGATAGGCGACTAGTTGTTCTAAAGCGTTGGTTGCCAGAATCCAACTTCGAAAAATACCGTCTGACGGCGGTTCCGGTCTAGATTAGACTGCCCTGGCTATCTCAGCTGCTTTGGAGTATTCCTTCCTTTATGAAGCTGGCAAGTATGGTTAAAAAACCTATACGTACTGATATTCCCACAACTAGGAGACAAAGACTTCCTTATGCGCGAATATTTGTAGAAATTACAGCATCAGATAATCTTCCAAGGAAAACTGATATATTCTACCAACGGGGGAATGGCTTACACAAGACGTTGAGTACGAATGGGTACCTCCTTCATGTGAGGCATGCAGGTGCTATGGTCATACTAAGAGCTATTGTCAAGACTCCGAGCAGTTGGAGAATATGAGGGATAAGGTGGAGGAGATGAGTAGGGGTGAACCCATCCGAGGAAAAAAAAACAGAAGGAAGCAGAACCACCAACCGATGATATCGGGCATACACCGACGGAGCAAGAAGATAATGGGGGCAATAGGAGTCGATGGCAGTGAAGCCAGCCCAACGTCGATACTTGGTAAAAGACATGGACCATAAGGTGATCATAGGGAAGCAACCAACAATTGCTTAGACAATAATAACTTAGCGATTATATTAGCCTCATGCCACAATGAGAATCGACAAGAAAGAGAAAGGAAAAATTTTGAGCAGAGGGATGGTGGAGAAACCATGAAAGAGGAAACCTCACATAGAGCAATGAGAGATTGGCGTCGTCAACTGGCATCAATGAACAAGGTGGGCAGAGGAACACCCAAATTTAAGTAATAATGTTGAGGGGCTCACCAAAGACAATCCAAAGTGGCAAGCCTTGCTTATGGAGAAACCTAACATAGTAGATGCAGTTGCAGGTGATGTCTAGGAAATGCAGACGATGATCGAATACAATTGCCTCCCGAATCGTCCTAGGGAGAGCGAACAAAGTTCTTTGGACAACTTCCAGCAGTTTTAGATGGCGGTCTTCACATGGAATGTTCGCGGCGCGAACTCCATTGGAAAGTGGAGAGAGATTCAAAATAGGGTGAAGAGTAACAAGTGTGACATTGTCTCCATCCTGGAGAGCAAACTGAAGTCGGAGACCAAGCTGAAGGGAAGAGTCCCGCACTTATGGGCATCGACACATAATCTTAACATGTGTGAGATGGCATGTATTTGGATTCTATGGGACACCCGTATATGGGCGGGTTAGGTCAAATTCATGTCAGAGCTTGCTATAGAATTCACCAACAAGGGAGGTTTTAGAATGATGGTAGGAGCGGTATACGGGCACAACGATCGAAGAAGATGATTCCTATTCTGAAAGGACATTATTTAGGTGGCAGCCGAGGTAGCAGACCATCTACCCATGGTGCTGAGCGGGGGCTTCAATGCCATCCTTACGGAGGACGAGAAGAGAGGAGGAAGGCATGTACCTGCTGCTATACTAGCCGGCTTTCAAGATTTCTTGCTTAGCTCGGGGCTATCGTGCTTAGCGAGAGTTGGACATATTTGGTAGTGGGATAATAGCTCAGTGGCAGATCAAATTAGCTGCCAACTTGATAGGATCCTATGCAATAATAAATGGCTCGAAAAGCTTTCCTACCGCAAAGTAGAAGGACTACATAGAGGCCCCAACGACCACTCACCGATGCTCCTACGATTGGTCCCTGATCATCGTACGAAGAGAATCTCTTTCCGATACTGCAACACATGGCCAGTACAGAAAGGGTACAAAGAAGCGGTCGAGCAAGGAATACATTACGATATATCAGGTACGATGTAATATCAATTTGTATACAAACTTAAGCTAATTAAACAAGTTTTGAAGTCTTGGAAGGGCGGCCCAAATAGAAATTGGACGAGCTAGAAATAGAGCTGAAGCAAATGCAAGAGAAGCTCCAGTCCAATCCCACGGATGTCGACCTTGCTACCAGAGAGGTGGCTCTCCAAGAAGAAGTTCGGCGATACAGGTTCCAAGACGAAGTTCAATTGCTGCAGAGGGCAAAGTGTACCTGGCTCAAGGACGGGGACAGATGCTCGAAATTCTTCCATGCCACTATCCGGGAGCGCCAACACAAAAATACGATGGGCCCGATAATAGGGGCAGACGGAAACACGTTGAAAGAAGACAAGGACATTATTGAAGAGGCGGTCAGGTACTATCAGCAACTTTATAATCAAGATTCATATAGAAGAGAGTTCACAGAGATTACGTGCAAGCGGGTGGTTACGGAGACGGGCAATGAGAAACTAAGGAGAGCAATATCCATGGAGGAGATAGAATCGATCATTAATAAGACAGACTCCAATAAAGCGCCAATCCCAGATGGTTTCAACTCAGCATTCTACAAACAATATTGGGGTCAGTTGAGGCAGCAAGTGCTTCAGGTAGTTCAGGAATTCTTCACAATGGGACGTCTGCTTAAACAAATGAATCACACGTTCCTGACGTTGATTCCAAAGTAGGAATGATCAATTTCACTGGAGGATTATCGACCGATAGCTTCCTGTAATTTTTTTGTAAAATTATTACACACATTATGTGTGATAGAATGCAGGAAATTTCTTAAGAGTTGATTTCAGCCAACCAGGCGACTTTCATTAAAGGCCCGATCTATAGTCGAAAACTGTCTCTTAGCTCATGAGTTGATAAGTGATTTCAACAAACCTGGGGAAGGAAAGGTTGCATAAAGCTCGATCTTCGGAAGGCCTATGACATGATCAATAGAGAGTTTGTCTGCAAAATTCTAAGTAGCGTGGGATTTACGGGATGGTGGGTGGAAAGAGTCAGAGAGTGCATCACCTCACCTACGATCTCGATTCTGATTCGAGGACAACCCCATGGCTTCTTTGGAAGCAACCGGGGTATGCGACAGGGGGATCCCCTTTTCCCCGTATCTTTTTACCATTGTCATGGAGTACTATACATGTCTGATGGACATTGTCGTTCATAGAGGGCAAATCATGCTGCTCTTTCGTCGAGTCTCTCCGTTGGTATCTCACCTGATATACGCAGATGATCTGCTCGTCTTCATTGAGCCATCTGGTAAAACGAATGCGACACTGAATACGATTTTGGAAGCCTATCCAGTCTCCAACTTAATAGAGAAAAGAGTCAGATTTACTTCAATAGAACATGTGCAGACAAGGAAGTGTGGTCGAATCAATTACAAATCGAGATGGGACAATTACCGATGAGTTATCTTGGGATCCCGCTATCAGTTACTTACGCCCGAGATGTAGACTGTCAAGGACTAATACAATATGTCTAGGCTATATTTGAGGGGTGGCAATCTCAAATCCTTTCATTCGACGGGCGAATAGAACTTGTCAGGTCGGTTATAATGGCAATAACGACATATTGGCTGCAGGCTATTTACATAGCAGAGAAGACTATAAAGCGGATCGAGACGCTATGTGCCAACTTTATTTGGTAGGGAGGTTTGCATTTGCTATCATGGGATGAGTTGTGTTAGACTAAGGAGGAGGGAGGAAGAGGTTTACATTCCATACAAGTACTTCGAGAGGTGGCAGTGCTCAAGATGGCTTGGAAATTGCTAGAAAGGAAATCGCTATGGGCGAGATGGATGAACATCAGATACATGCGGGGCTCAAACTTCTGGGTGCAGAAGGTAGACAATAATTTCTCGGTTACTATGAAACACATACTCAAGGATCGACCAAAGTTGAAGGAAAGTATACGATGGGTTATTCATAATTACGAGACTACGAGCCATTGGCTCGATCCATGGCTGAATAGTAGGAGCCTTGCTGATCGCTTGGGACGGCCCTCTTTCGAACTAATTGGCAGCACCGACCAGGTTAGTGTGATTATGCTAAGAGGAAGCTAGAATACAAGCGCTAGGCCGGTCGTCCAGATGTTCGTGGAAGAGATTGCATAGGTTAAGGTGGACTAGGAGGCACAATGCGACTATTATGAGTGGGAAGGTACGAGTTCGGGAGGTTTTGAAAGTAGGAGGACATATGATCGAGCAAATTCGCCCACATCATCCAAAGATCGAATGGGTAGACGTGGTGTGGGCAAAAGGAATCACCACTAAAATAAAATTATGTTCATACAAAGCAATGCGAGACAGACTTCCAACGCAGGACATATTGGTGCTGTTTGGGGTGCAAATCGATAGTACAGTATGTATGCATGCTATGTGGAGTAAAGAATGAGTCGCGGGATCACCTATTTTTTCAGTGTCCCACGTCTGGTTATATATGGAGATCCATTAGTAGCGAGGTGGGAATGAACCTTAGAATGGGTGTGGGGCTCCATTTGATAGTAGAAGAAATTTTGGCCTTAAAGACACAAGGGAGAGAGCGATATTGTAAAGCAAGAACATGGCTGTTATCAGTGGTTTGGCACGTTTGGTGGGAGCGCAACATGAGGATATTTGACAGGGAAGCTATAACTATACCAGGAGTCATTAATAACATCAAGAGAGACGTTAATTGTATGGATAGATAGATGAGTATTTCTGAGCTGACTGATAAGGGGTTAGATGTAGCAAGGTGTACATAATTTTTTATATAATATTTACCCTTTCCTTCAAATATATATATATATATATATATATATATATATATATATATATATACCACTGTTGGATAAATACTTTTGGCAGCTAATCCTTTTGATAGTACGGTAGTAGCATCTCAATGTGCAAATATAGTGGCAGGGACGGGGTCGGTCAAATCATCCGCAGGTACATAAAATGCTATCGAATTTATAGATCCCTCTTTCGTGAAAGTAATTCTTTCTTGCAAAGAACCCATTTCTGTACTAAGGGTAGGTTGATAACCCACTATCAAAGGCATTCTCCCCAATAAGGCGGATACTTATAAACGTGCTTGGACAAAACGAAAGATATTATCGATGAATACAAATACATCTTGTTCATTAACATCCCAAAAATATTCTGCCATGGTTAGGTCAGTCAGACCAACTCTCATACGCGAGCTCCCGGGGGTTCATTCATTTGACCATAGACTAGAGCTACTTTTGATTCTGCGATATATTTTTTCATTAATTACCTCGGATTCTTTCATTTCCATGTAGAGATCATTTCCTTCACGAGTGCGTTCGCCTACTCCGCCAAATACAGATACACCTCCATGAGCTTTGGCTATGTTATTGATTAATTCCATGATAAGTACTGTTTTACCCAAGCCAGCTCCCCCAAATAGTCCTATTTTTCCTCCACGACGATAAGGAGCTAAAAGATCCACTACCTTAATCCCTGTTTCAAAGATAGATAATTTAGTATCTAACTATATAAAGGCAAGCACAGATCTATGAATATGAGATGTTGTACGAGTATCTACAGGACCTAAATTATCAACAGGCTCTCCAAGAACGTTGAAAATTCGTCCGAGAGTAGCTTCGCCTACTGGAACACATAGAGGAGCTCCCGTGCCATTCCTCTAGTCAGACCATCTGTAGCACTCACAGTTACAGTTCTAACTCGATTATTTCTTAATATTTATTGTAGCTCACAGGTCAACTTAATTTGCTGACTAACAGTATCTCGACCTTTAACTACCAAATCGTTATAAATATTAGGCATCTTGCTCGGAGGAAAAACGACATCCACTACTGGGCCAATAATTTGAGCGATACGCCCTAGGTTTTTTTCTTCAAGTGTGAAAACCACATGATCAGAAGTAGTAGGATTGGTTCTCATAATAAAATGATTAAAATATGTTATTTTTTTTTGGATTGGAGATTGGAAAACATAGTACCGAATAAAAAATAAATGTCCGATAGCAAGTTGATCGGTTAATTCAATAAGAAATAAATGGGAGTTAGTACTCGATTTACTTGGTACCACCCAACCAACAGAATCCAAGTCAATCGTTTACTCACTCAATGAGTCCATTTTCAATTTCACCCAATTCTTTATATATGGGTTCCACCTATTTTTGACTTGTTTTATACCGTTCTGCTTTCATGGATGAATTATGCCTATTTTCATATCTAGGATTTACATATATAATATATATCACTGTCAAGGGGGAATTTTTCTTACCATTTCATTTTTAGTTGAAAAATAAGAAGTGGGTCCGTTAGAAACTTGAAAAACGATAATTAGGTTGCGCCATATATATCAAAGAGTATACAATAATGATGTATTTGGTGAATCAAATACATGGTCTAATAACAAACCATTTTCATATTTTAATTCGTTGATAATATTAGTTGAATATTTTTTGAAAGATTTTGTCAAAGGTTTCGTTCATGCCTAATACATATCTTGTAGACCTTGTTGTTGTGAGAATTCTTAATTCATGAGTTGTAGGGAGGGACTTTTGTCACCACAAACAGAAACTAAAACAAGTGTTGGATTTAAAGCTGGTGTTAAAGATTACAGATTGACTTATTATACTCATGATTACAAAACCAAAGATACTGATAACTTGGCAGCATTCCGAGTAACTCCTCAACCCAGAGTTCTACTGAAGAAGCAGGGGTCGTGGTAGCTGTCGAATCTTCTACTGGTGTACATGGACAACAGTGTGGACTGATGGACTTACTAGTCTTGATCGTTACAAAGGACGATGCTACCACATCGAGGCTGTTGTTAGTGAGAAAAATCAATATATTGCTTATGTAGCTTATCCTTTAGACCTTTTTGAAGAAGGTTCTATTACTAACATGTTTACTTCCATTGTGGGTAACATATTTGGTTTCAAAGCCCTACGAGCTCTACACTTACAAGCCACGAGATCACGGGTACAACCAGGTCTAACTAGCTAAGAAATGCAAGTTGAGGACAATGGTCATAAGCATGAGTTGTCAGGCTCCTTGTTAGCAATTCGACAAATAAAAAAAAATTAGGGACGACAAAAGTACTTGTCACGCCCCAGAACCAGAATACTAGAGAGCGGGGGAATGACTCAGCCAGCTACGTATTACGGGTAGATAAATACCGTATAATACGATCAATGCTGTCTAAAAGACAAGAGGGTGCATACTACATGAAAGTCTCGCTATGGTCACTTCACATCTATTGTCTCAATCATTCAAACAAGAAGCAATAACAGAGAACATTTAAGATAAAGCAATAAGGCGTCCCAAACGCTTAGTCAAAATGTTCTTGAGATCTGGCTTTACAAAACATAGCCAGATGATATAGCAACATATACACAATTGTTATCAGCTGCTGTCTGACTTAATTACAATTATGTAAAAGTAAGTGCAAGACTATCCGACTAACATGTCGGTGCCAAGCGGTAAAATATAAAGTAATTAACAAAACGAACGAGGTAGTAAGGAACCCACTCGAGTCCTCCTGTGACCATTCCTCTAGTATTGACCATCTTGGAGGTAGAAGTAAGCTGAGTCATCGGGAACCGGCTCTAAATCTGGCCATGCAAAACCAGAGAGGTTTGACCTCTAATAGCAAGTACCGCAATGAAGCACGATAAGAGGAGTTAAAACCAGTAATAAGAGAATAGGATATATAGATCTCTGCTTGCTACTAGGATTCACATAATGTCACGATACTTCGATCCAACCTTCCAACCAAACAAGGACAGAGGTTGGCCCGTCATGTCTCGACACTCTGATCATCTTAGTTAGTTAACAGAGTAGGTACAGTACACAAACAAATCAACTTAAACGGCCATCCAACTCCTACGGCTTACTACTGTGAGTCCCAAGTTATCCTGAAATTATGCAAAAAGGATTTCTCAGTTATTACTATGGGCAAACAAGGCTAGTCTATCCAATCAATCAATTGCGCCAATCATGAATTAGACGAGTCCCAGCGGAACGCCCGTCATCAATATACAATATACAATAATATAAGCAGATATCGCTCCCTGCCCGTGTGGCAAAATTACAGTATCTGTGGGAACCAGCCGGCCTGTTGGGCGCTAATAGTCCCAAAGAGGGCTGCCATGTAAGAACTCGAAGATCCATTCCCTCCATGCAATCATTATTTTATTTAACTTAGTAGCCTCTATGTTAAGTGAAATTCTATGCCGTGGATCATGGTCATTTCAGAATGAGTACTTTCGTACAAATTACGATATGCTCAACTCTACAACGATACCCGTGCGGTTAGGTTGTAGGTCTTACATAGCGTAATGCAGCAATTAAAACTAACCACGGAATAATCATGCCTTGACCATAGAGTACACATGCTGCTTTCATAAAATAAATAAATAATTGTAGCCTGCATGTATCTATATGTCAATATTCGGGATTGACCAATCGATTATAATAGTTCATAGTTAATATGAACGTGTCTTATTCCATTTAATTCAATAAGACGACTAGCCAGTCTCTTAGTTCCATCTAGGAACGCATGATCAATAATTAATCAAGATAACAATTAATGTTAATTAATACCAAATTCGAGAAATAAAAATTGGGAAATAAATAATGATTGGAAAATAATGATTGGGAAATAAATAATCTCATGCGCCTGAGGAATAAAGATTCATGTGGCTGTGGAAAATAAATCTCATGCGCTGTGGGAAATGATTGGAAAATAAATAATATCATGCGCTGTGGAAAATGATTGGGAAATAAATAATATCATGCGCTGTGGAAAACGATTGGGAAATAAATAATATCGTGCGCCTGAGGAAGAAAGATTCATGCGGCTGTGGAAAATAAATCTCATGCGCTGTGGAAAAGGTTGGAAAATAAGTAATCTCATGCGCCTGTGGAAAATGATTGGAAAATAAATAATCTCATGTGCTGAGGAAGGATAGGAAAATAAATAATCTCATGCGCCGAGGAATGATTGAGAAATAAATAAGCTCATGCGCCTGAGGAATGCGGCTGTGGGAAATAAATATCATGCGTTGTGGAAAAGGTTGGAAAATAAGTAATCTCATGCGCCTGTGGGAAATAATTGGGAAATAAATAATCTCATGCGCTGAGGAATGATTGGAAAATAAATAATCTCATGCGCTGAAGAATGATTGGAAAATAAATAAGCTCATGCGCCTGAGGAATGCGGCTGTGGGAAATAAATATCATGCGCTGGGACTGTTCTTCTTCTCCAAATTTCTGAGAACAGAACCATGGAAGAGAACCATGGAAGCCATTGCTTCCAAGCTCCATAAATCCTTCATCCCAAGCCCAAATATGGACTTCCATAGTTCAAAATTGGGTAGAACGAAATTCTCTACAACATGAAACCATCAAAACTTGAAGATAACAAAGTTTACTAGATCAAAACCTAAGAAACCCGAAAATACATCAAACTTAGATCTACAACAAATAAGCCATGGAAATTGGAAATGCTAAGTACTAAAGAGACTTAGAATCAAATAAGGAAGATGATGGAACAATAATAATGGGGATCCATCATGAAGCAAGTTGGCACTTGCCTTGCTCTCCTATGTTGGTGGGAGAGTTATGAGGAAGAAGAAGAGAAATGAGAAGAAGAAATGAAGAGAGAGAAAGGGTTTGGGGATTTAAATGGGGTGGTGGTAGGTGGGAGTTTATTTCGGTTCATGATGAACCAACATAATTAAACCAATCTGAGCCGAACCCATAGCAAAGCTAAAGCAGAGTATAAAAGCAGAAAGTAAAGTGCAAAAATAAAATTACAGAAAATTAATTAACATAAAATTAAAGGGATTTAAATACAGAGCAATACATAATAAATATAAAATATTTACATTTAAACAGTACATGCATTCTAAAAATACGTATTCTGGGAATGGGAAGTGACATCTCTACCCTCCTTAGAAAAATTCCGTCCTCGGAATTTCAGATCCAAGCATGATAGAAATATCGAAGCTAAACTAATCTAAGTATAAACAATTGAGTAAGCAATCATTCTACAATGATAATAACAAGTAATGTATCTACATCTAACAATCTACAACATTAAGTAATTCTACTCATAAGGTGACAAGCATGAGGAGTTAAGACAATCAAGGTATACAGAAGAAAATATACCTTGTGAGTCAAACAGGTGCGGATACCGTGATCGGATATCATCCTCACGTTCCCACGTTGACTCTCCTAAAGAGTGATGACCCCAAGCAACCCGGACAAGGTTAATTGTTCGGTTCTTGAGTATCTTCTCTCTTCGGTCCAAAATAGACACAGGCTGTTCCTCGTAAGACAGGTTGGTACCAACAACCAGCTCAGAATGATCAAGAACATGGCTTGGGTCCGATACATACCTTCGCAACTGAGATACATGAAACACGTCATGCACCTCTCGTAACGAAGGTGGAAGGGATAAACGATAAGCAACATCGCCTATCCTCTCAAGGATAACAAACGGGCCCATGTATCGGGGACTCAACTTCCCGCGAATGCCAAATCTAATGACCTCACGGGTAGGTGAGATCCACAAGAATACGTGGTCCCCAACAGAAAATTCTAGCGACCTACGATGCTGGTCTACCCAATGACGATGCCGATCCTGCGCAACTCGAAGTCGCTCTCTAATTCCTTTAACCACTTCAACGGTCTGAACAATCATCTCCGGGCCTAACATCTTTCTCTCCCCAATATCGTCCCACGCTGGTGGCGACCTACACTTCTTACCATATAGTGCTTCAAATGGCGCCATCTGGATACTAGCTTGATAACTGTTGTTGTATGAGAACTCGACCAAGTGTAGGTGGCTCTCCCAAGATCCTCCAAAATCTAGGGTGCAAGCTCGCAACATATCTTCTAAAGTCTGAATTGTTCTCTCTGATTGCCCGTCCGTCTGTGGATGGTAAGCCGTGCTAAATCTTAACTTGGTACCCAAGCTATGATGTAAGCTCTTCCAAAAATATGATATAAAACGGGTATCTCTGTCTGACACAATACTGACTGGGACCCCATGCTGTCTGACTATCTGCTGCATATACAACTCTGCCAACTTTTCTGTAGATTGCCCTACTCTGAAAGGAAAAAAGTGTGCCACCTTAGTAAGCCGATCTACTATCACCCAAATAGCATCTTTACCACTTGGTGATCTCGGTAAACCGGTTACAAAGTCCATGGTAATATGCTTCCATTTCCATTTCGGGATAGGAAGCGGTTGCAATAATCCTGCTGGCCTCTGCTGTTCTGCCTTCACTTGCTGACATACCAAGCAACGGGAAACAAATCTAGCTATCTCCCTCTTCATCACGTTCCACCAGAAGTGCTGCTTGATATCGTGGTACATCTTGGTCCCTCCAGAGTCTATAGAATACTGAGAATTGTGAGCTTCTGCCATAACCTCATGTCTGATATCTCCACTAGGCACACATAGACGTGACCCAAACCTAAGTGTACCATCTTCATGAATTCTCATCTCCTTTCTGAGTCCTGACTCACATTCTGCTCTAAGCTTCTGAATTCTTGGGTCTTGTGCCTGAGCTGCCTTGATCCTATCTACCAAGTTGGATTGAACTTATAGACTCGCCAGAACTCCTACATCACTAGGAAGTATAACCTCGATGCCCATCTCCTGAAGGTATTCTAAAATATGCCTCTGGGTTGTCAACATAAATGCGCCGCCTCTCCTGCTGAGAGCATCTGCTACCACATTAGCCTTGCCTGGATGATACTGAAGCTCCACGTCGTAGTCCTTGATCAACTCCAACCATCTTCTCTGCCTCATGTTCAGTTCCTTCTGGGTAAAGATGTACTTCAGACTTTTATGGTCTGTGTACATGTCTACTCGGTCACCATATAAGTAATGCCTCCATAGCTTCAAAGCAAATACTACTGCCGCCAACTCCAAGTCATGAGTCGGATAATTCTTCTCGTGGTCTCGAAGCTGCCCAGATGCATACGCTATCACCTTCCCATGCTGCATGAGGACACATCCAAGTCCTTTACCTGACGCATCATAATAAACGGTAAAACCTCCGGGTCCAACTGGCAATGTAAGAATAGGCGCTGATATCAACTTCTGTTTCAGATTCTCAAATGATACCTGGCATTCTGCCGACCAGACGAATGGTACATCTTTCCGTGTCAAGCGGGTCATAGGTGCTGAAAGCCTCGCAAAGTCTGATACAAACCTTCTGTAATATCCTGTCAATCCTAAGAAACTCCGTACATCTGCTACGGTCTTGGGTACTGGCCAACTTTCCACTGCTTCTACCTTCTTGGGATCCACTGCTACTCCAGCTCCTGATATGATATGACCCAAAAATAAAATGTGATCCGACCAAAACTCACATTTGCTGAGCTTGGCATACAACTGGTTCTCTCTCAGAACCTGTAACACTTTCCTGAGGTAGTCTTCATGCTCCTCGTCACTGGCAGAATATACGAGAATGTCGTCAAGAAATACAACGACAAACTGATCTAAGTACGGCATAAAGATGCGATTCATTAAATCCATAAAGATTGCTGGAGCATTGGTCAAACCAAACGACATTACTAAGAATTCATAATGCCCATACTTCGACCTGAATGCTGTCTTGGGAATATCCTCCTTCCGAACCCTCACTTGATGATACCCTGAACGAAGATCTATCTTGGAGAAAACTCTAGCTTTGCTCAACTGATCAAATAAGTCGTCGATCTTGGGTAGTGGGTACTTGTTCTTTACTGTCGCCGCGTTAAGCTTCCTGTAATCGATGCACAATCTGGATGACCCATCCTTCTTCCCCACAAGTACCACTGGTGCTGCCCATGGTGATATGCTAGCTTGGATGAACTTCTTCTCCTTCAGTTCCTCTATGTGCTGATATACCTTGGCTTGCTCTGAATCCGCCATTCTGTAAACTCGATCTGATATCGGTTTAGTTCTAGGTGCCAATTCTATACTGAACTCAATATCTCTAATCGGTGGTAGACCTGGAAGTTCTTCGGAAAATACGTCCAGAAATTCTTCAACTACCTTCGGAACTTGAACTTCTTCCATTGTCGTTATTACTCCCTTCTCTTGTTGAGTTACCTCTGATCTGACTAAGGTGAATCTCTTCATGCCTGGAATATCAAAAGATACACTCCCTCTACGACAATCTATCGTCGCATGACTGTCTTTCAGCCAATCCATGCCTAAGATAACGTCGAAATTTCTAACAGGAAATTCTATCAACCGGGCGGGTAAAGAATGCCCGCAAACTACAACGCTACATGCTAGGATAACTCTACTAACTCCTACGAGCCCATTACCAGTGAGTATATTTAACCTCCCTGGCAATGCCTCGAATTTCATTCCTAGCCGTGTTGCAAATTGTGCAGATATAAATGAGTGTGATGCTCCCGAATCAAACAATGCTACTGCAGGATAAGAGGCGACGAGAATGTTACCTGCCACAACATCTCCCGATGCCAATGCCTCTTCCAAGGACAGAGTGAATGCCTGTCCTCGACCTTCTTGCTGGTTCCCATGCTGCGGCCTAGCCTGGTGCTGTCGCTGGCCCCTGCCTTGGTGATGCTGGGGTGGTCTTTGCTGGTGCTGCTGCATCGGTGGTCCCTGCTGCCGAAACATCTGAGCCTGTGGCATTAACGGACGCTGGGCCAATGGTCTCACTGCCACTGCGGGTCCTCGATACTGCCCTGCCCATGGTGCTGGCAGAGCAGGAAACTGCTGCACTGGTCCTCCTGACCTCGAATTCATGGGACATGTGGTAACCCGATGATCTGGATTTCCACATATCAAACACAGTCCGTTCAATGCCCGACACACATCTCTAGTGTGCCCCATCTTCCCACAATAAGTACAGCCCGCTGGGGGTTGCTGATTCTTCTCTGTTGCTGTTGCTGTTGCCTGGGTGGTGCTGGCCCTCGCATTGCTACATCGTGAATGCGAATGCCAGGGGACGGTGCTGTTGTTCGGGGCGCTGCTCCCCCTCCTCCTTCAATCTGACTGTGTGATCTCTTCTGACCTCTAGTCCTTGCCGTGATCCTCTGAGTGGTGATCTCATGCCTCCGAGTGGCCGTCAATATCTCATCGAAAGTCTGATAATTGTGCCCCTCTATCAACTGCAAGAGTTCAAGATGAAACCCTTGCTGAAACCTCATAGCCCTCTGGCTCTCTGTGGCTACCATCTCTGGGGCGAACCTACTCAATCTGTAGAACTCTGCTGCATAAGCATCTACAGTCTTGCCGGCCTGCTTGAGGTTGATAAACTTCTGTTGTAGCTCAAACTGCGCCACAACTCTATAGTACTTTGTCTTGAATCTTGCTGTAAAATCGTCCCAAGCCACAGGACGTCTGATGCCTACCTCCTCTGATTCCCACCAATTACGTGCGAGATTCTGAAGTAACAACTTCACCTAATCCACACGTTCTTCTGCCGGCACCTTAGCGGCTGTCAAGATAGCCTCAATATCCCTAAGCCATGCATCTGCTGAGATGGCATCCTCCGTGTCTTCGAAACGGCGAAGGTTGTACTTGCAAAACCTGGCTGACACTCCTGAATCTGTCCTTGCCCCTCTTTCCAAAGCTGTCTGCAATCCTTGGTTAAGTAGTACATTCTGCTCTTGTAACTGAGCGTGCATACGTTGTTGGGCTAATATCTGATGTTGCTGAGTAGCCATCATCCCTCTCATGATCTCCAGAAGGGCTGGTGTGTCCACTTCCACAGGGGTGGGTGGAACTATTGGTGGTGTTGGAACCTCCGGATACTGCGGTCCAGCTGCTGGTTCCACTATCACTTCTTCTTGGATACTCTCTTGAGGTAGTACTGGTCTTTGTTGCTGACCAACATGGTCAGGTTGTCCGTGTTGCTCTTGTTGTTGTTGCCCAATCCTGGCAGATGCGGACGAGGTGCCCCTAAGAAAAGGGACAAAAGAACAATCAAACGATCGGACAGGAAAGATCAATGAAGTCAAAGGATACAGGAATGTCAAGCTAGAGTCGAGAGTAACGAATCATGAGATCAAGGGAGAACATGTGTGATTGAGACATGTGAGAACTCGTAGTCATCCTCGTCGAGGACGTAGTTCTTTTCGGATTCTCTGCTCGAATGAACACGCATGTAAGGGAAAAAAAATTATGAAACAGCAAAAACCAGCATGATCGGCAATGAAAATAGAGGGTTTAGAGTCACTAGCCCGGAACAGTTTTCGATTTCGGCAGGAATACTTCCTGAAATCAAATTGTATGAGAGGTCCAGATAAGTTAGGTGCACCAGACCACCAATGCTGGAAGAAAAGGTTCCAAACAAATTCGTTGAATTGAGATCAAGAAAGACAACGACCGGATTGTAGTTATATGTGCAATTCACACCTTTCCATCCATGAGTTTGATCACTATAGTTCCAATTGTCAAGGTGGTTAAAATTATCACTTAGTTTGCTCTTGACTTCCAAGAGGTACTGCCCTTGCATGTTTAGCCCTATAGTACTAATATAGCCAAGTAAACATGTTGCTAGTATAATCTGCAACATTTTTTTATTCAGTGATTTAGAAACTATATCAGTAGAATAAAATTGAGACAATCTTCTCTAAAGCAAACTCATTTCCCTGTCATGAATTAAGTAGCAATATAACAAACAACAGAAGAACAATCAAGAATGAGCACAATGTCAAGTTGAAGAAGCCACATACCTCCATATATCTAGAGGCTCAATGCTCCCAATGCCCACCATTGCAACATCTTCTGTGTGCTCGAGCTTACTGCTACTTTGTATTGTAGACTCCTTCTCTGGAACCTGAAACAAGATTGATTTATCAACGTCAACATTTTCCCTTATTTTCCTATATAATGCAACAATGACTTGAGCAATCTGTCAAACCCATCCCCATCACACATTAGTCTGATGTCTATATAACGGAGTGCCTAAGAGGAAGCTCACATCTGTAATGGTCATTACGACAACAGTAGGGATCCATAAAACCCATAGTAACTAGCAAGATATGCAACAACCCTCATAGTAAAGAAAAACCATAAAAATATACGGAATCAATAAAGCGCTAGGAGTGTCTGTTGCAGCAATCATGCAACAAGTGCTACGGGTATTTTCAAATACGTCCATATATAGTCCACTACGTTAGATGATGTAACATTGTCCACAATTCTCTTTTATGAACATAATTCATAATATTAGTAGAATTATCCTAAATGAAACTAAACAATGTGTTGATTTGTCTAAAATAGTATTGCACCGGCACATTCATTCCAACTACTAGGTCGCCTTGAGAAGCCTATGGATCATAATATCTATTTAATACAAACATGAAGGATGTTCTTCCTAGATCAAATATTTTAAATAAAAATACTAACAACATGATACCTGTCCAACAACTCATACAAAGATTGGGAACTTTTCATGTCCTTGATATTTGTTGTTATCCCTCCAGTTTTGGCAAAAGTTTAATTCGAACAGCAGGCTTCCGGCGCCGCACCATTGCTAGGACAACGAACATTGCAACCTGCAGGAATATGCAATCTCAATATCAAGTGTTTTTTGCCGGATTTCTGCAGTAATTGTGCAAAAAGAAGTGACCTGTCAGTCACATGAACTAGACCAGTGAACTATCAGTCCCATGAACCTAACCAATTGTTCCGATTGAAAAGCTTATGTATGTAAACTTTGCATCAAAGTAACAACACAATCTTGAATTAGTTAACACTTGTACAAGCCCTCATTGTGCAGATATCATTGACATGAGTGCCTACAAATTCAAAGCAGTGATATGTGGCACTCCCTGTTGACACAAGATCTGTAAGCCAATCTCAGTCTACAGACTTCCAAAATTTCATATAACCATTAAAGTTTACAACATTGAGTTAAATGAAGTAAGACCATCTTATATGTAAGAACTATAATTATGAACTACCTGTAAATGAACTTTTTATGGAAACAAATATATATACAAATATGGGATATGGATATTTTCAAATAGGTCCATATATAGTCCACTACGTTGGATAAATATTGACGTGCTACGGGTGCAAAAATGATACAAATACGAACAACATTAGCATTTTTCCCATGTCCGTGCAACATAGATGATGTCTAATTGCTACTAATGTTTCTTATAGAAACTCCCAAGTATTATTCAGCGGAAAGCAGTTTGCATTCCTTTCTGGCGGCAAACATGATGCCATACAAACTGACATTAGAACCTATAATCTCAGTTGTTCATTAGTAGAGGTAATAGTGTTAGACAATTCTTGACACGTGTACCGATAATGATTCTTCAAGGATTACTCCCGAGGTTATGATAATAAGACACCCCATTTCTATTTTCTGACATCTATGTCATGTCCAAGTAAGACAAGCTATGAAGTCTAAATTTCAGTATTATATAGAAAGCCCTAATATATGATAAATTTATAAGCTCTCAAGGTTACGAGTAATGCACACCCTCTACTATACTACAAATAAGATAAGAAGCAAGGAGCAGGATATGAAAATGTCTTGTCAAAATCCTTTAGAACAAATCCTCCAAATTTATCCTTCCTCTAAAGTGGTGGAGCCCCAAGCCTGCACCAAAAACTCATCACATTATTTAGTTTCTTTGAGAGGTCATTGTCAAATTTCTCTAGTACAAGCTAAAAAGACCAAATTTCATTTTAGACATGTAACAACTACTTTCATTTTAGACAATTCAACACATTGTTTAGTTTCATTTAAGATAATTCTACTAATATTATGAATTATGTTCATAAAAGAGAATTGTGGACAATGTTATATCATAACCCATGCTTAAAAAAGAAGCCACTGAATGACATAAGTTGAAACTCAATTCAAATGAACTGAAATATACCATGATTATATTTCAGATACTAATAATTCTATATCCTAACATATCTCTTCAGGGCACATATCAGACCACAACCTGCCATTTGACAATTAGTCCATGGAATGGCTATTGTATACCTTGTTTCCTATACATTTATTCTTTTCCAGGTTTGTTACTATTCTTTTAGCCAATATTAGAGTATGTGTAGCCAACATTAAGGTATGTGCTCCTACCAAACTAGTGATGGAACACAGGCCATCCCCTAACTAATACCGAACTAGTTTACATATGCTCGTGTCAGATTGGATTGGGATTAGCCCGATAGAACTAATACCCAAAATCAAGTTTCAGAAACTCTTGGTAGCGCTCAAACCTCAAAAGCAAGTTACATGATACCACCAAGTTTGTTATCAGTAAGTGACTACTATATATGTTTCACAATAAATATTTGTTATGTGCAAGGACACGAGTCTTTGAAACAGTACCTTCAAAAGGAATTTGTGTGTATCAGAAGCAGTCTGTAGATCTCCAATTTCATAATCTTATTTGTTAGTCGAGTAAGACATCCCAACACCAGCAGGAGAGTCCAAGTAAATCATGTTAGAAACCTGAGTATAGCAGATATTTTTAAGTCTCATTACTTCAAACAACATTTATCAAATCGATTTCTTTGGCATTCTGAAGATTACACCTTGGACCGGCTATAGAGAATGAGATGCAGTTGTCTCTTGTAGTTTTTATGGGTTCAAATTGTTAAGCGTGGCATTTAAAATTTTAACAAAACATGAGAAAATTGGTGCATGTCTTGTAGTTATTATGAAGCTTCACTACCAATCATATGGAAGTGCCTTTTCTTTTAACCTATCATACAATGCAATGCAAATTAATGTTGTAGTCTGCATCATTTTTCAATTTTCTGACATAGATGTAATAAATTGAACAACTTGAACAAGTTGGGTGAGGAAGACAATATATTGACATATTTCATAAATTTCCTTAACTTCATGCCATTCGAAACTATCAATGATTTTATAGTAATAGAGTTCCACTCAGGAGAATTAACTAATCTAATGATAAAATAAATAAAATCACTAGAGAAATTTTTTTTCTCAGATCTATAAGAGATCTCTAAACAAATAACACTAATTTCAATTGAACAAATCCAGATCCACAAACCCTAAATTTCTAAAATATACAAGTAAGAAACCCTAGAGAATACATAATAGGGAACTAAAGAACAAGAAATAGATCGAATGGGAAAAAAAAATCAAGAAATCAAAACCTTCTCGACGTTGTTGATGGTGACGGGGCACAGATAATGGAGAGGAACTTCCAGACATCGCGGGTAATATCGACGCTGAGGATGGGGAGGAACCATGTGAGGATGTCGTAGCGATAGAGGCCGCGAGGGGCTCCCATAGGCGACGTGCACGACAGAATTGATGGCGACGGCTTCGAGCCCTCGCAGGAGTCGCCCATCACCCATCTCATGAAGTGGTTTCATGGCCTGGAAGATGAGGATTTCTAGGGTTAGGATTTGCGATTTAGGGGTTCTCATAGGATAATGTGAGGAGGAGAAGGATTGAAGAAGTACACTAGGTAGGAGGAGGTGAGATAGAGACACGGGTTTTTGATGAAAAAAATTCGGGGGAAACGAAAATTAGAACGGGATTGGGATTTGGGAAAATTGTTTTTTAACCTTTTATGATGCTTCTATGTAGACTGGTTATAAAAGTACATAGTATATATAACGTTTATACGTAAACAATGTTATAATATGTCAGAAACTCTTTCAAACCGTCTATATTAAGAGATGTTTTTGAAATTGTATAACGTTTTTATATAAAATGATATAAAAATAATTTTAGAGATGTCATAAAAGGGGTTTTTTCTTGTAGTGTGCTAACAAGGGTCAAGCTATGGGGATACCGCCAACTAGGTGCGCTCCGTCGAGGCATTAACTTATCATGCATAGAACAGAGCGTAAAGTATGTGAGTAACAAAGAAGGTGTGTAAAGGAGCTCATGTGTCTATTAATTGTCCTTTCCACTTAATGCGACTGCACGTGTCTACCTATTTATCAAGAATCCATAGGGAATCCAAGAGTCCCAAAAGTAATCCATGAGTTTGCGATATAATAATTAAATAATAAACCTGCTCGACGATCTTTATAACTTATAGTTCATGTCCAGACGTTCCAATGGTAAATCGAGCCGGGGGTACGTGCCCGAACACAAATTCATAAGTGTCATACCATAGGGGTCAAATCTGTATGATCAAAAGATACAACGAGTTAACATAATACATCTACAAGCACAACAGTAATCAAACTAAGACAACTATACATTCCTTATCGCCTCAAGTGGTTGATCACACTCGAGTTTATCTTGAAAATCCAAAAATTGGTACCCAAATGAATGACATATTATAAACATAAATTGAAATACGACCAGCAAGGTATACTTGTGTAGCCCACATTTGGTGAAGAGTCGACTTATCGAACATGAACGTGTTGAATACTAGAAAACAAAAACATCGAAATGGAACGAATGACTCCGATTGCCGAAATAAATATCACTGCGAGTCCAAAATAATGCAAGATAGGAAATTTTTTGCGCTCATAAGCCCCGTTTTGACCGAAATGTAAAAATTGCTAATTCAGGGTGCAAATGGGGTTCGTAGAACCACTAGGACACGAAAAATAAGACAAGTTAGAAGTTGTCCAAATTTAAGAAATAATATATCCAACAATACTAAACTATGCCATGAAATCATTGGTACTCTTGGAATCACAATTCGAGCTACCAAATGCAAAACTACCAAATTGGGGCGACACATGGCCCTATGGGTGTGGCTTTGAAAAAAGGGATAATTTAGCAAATGCCCCCATTCTAAATGTTAAAATTAGCATATACCCCCACTATTTTATTTATCTAATAAATACCCCCATTTTTGATATAAAATAATAAAAATTTAAGATATACCCCCACTCTTTTACATAGGAGTGGGGGTATTTGCTAAATAAAATAAATAGTGGGGGTATATGCTAGTTTTAACATTTGGAATGGGGGTATTTGCTAAATTATCCCTTGAAAAAATGACTACAGAACTTGGCAATAATACCCACACAAGGGTATTTTGACATTGTGAATCCAACGATCACAGTCTTGTTGGGCTCAGAGGTCCGTACAAAAATTTACGGCTAATTGGTACCAAAAAAATCGACGCAGATACGGTGTAATAAATTTTCAACCGATTGGCCAAGTAATGGGTGCTCCTCTATACCATGAGAACTTCTGTTGTAAGTTGAAAAGTCTCTAAAAAATGAGAGAACTAAGCGAGAAAAACAAAGAGAAGTCCCTTTAGCCGCATATAGGGAGGAGGATAATCTAGAATGTTCCAGAAGTGCAAATTTTGTGTAATAGAAACTTGTTAGTTCTTGGGAACGAATCGATCTATAAAGATCGAACATTACAAAAATACTGTATTTTAGCGACTGATATTACCGACGCCAGTAAATCAGTCGCTAAATAGCGACGGATTAGCGACATCTTAGCAACTAATATTATATGTAAAATATAGTATTACTTTACGTTGCTAATTCTGTCAACAGTTCGTCGCTAGATATATACCGACTACTTAGCGACGAATATTTCGGTCGCTGGCCACGAGTAAAAGTATGACAGTAAACCTTTGTTACTCATTCTCAAATTTTTACAAAAGTTTTCATTTCCCCCCAGACTTTTCTCCTCCCCGACGACTGCGGCGACCCCCCTGCGGCGGTGGTGCGGCGACCCCTCTCCGAGCTCGGCGGCCGGTGGCGACTCTTCTCCCCCTCTCTGTGCCCCCTCTACAGTCCCCTTCTCCTGCGCCCCCCTCTCCGTCCCTCCCCTCTACAGTTCCCCTCTCTACGCCCCCCCTCTCCGCCCCCCTCTACAGCCCCCCCTCTACAGCCCCCACTACCCCCCTTCTCCGGCCCCCTTCCCCGGTGCTCCGGTCAGACCCCCTCTCTGCGTGCCCCCTTCTCCTTCATCTTCTGTAAACCCCCTCTCTGCATATTTTTATTAATATTTTTATATTTTGGATTTTGGATACGGTTGAAAATAAATATGTAAACATTAGCTAGGATTTTGGACACGGACACAGACACAATAGATCTAGGGTTTTGGATTCATGGGAATAGCTAGGGTTTTGGGTTTTCGTAAATTATTTAAAATTCGTGAAATTGGAATTGGATATCCGAATATTTTCGGACATTAAGATATCGAATCCGTTAATATTGGATTATGATATCCGATTATTATTCAATATATTACTTAACTCTAGGATTATAGGGTTGTCAGTACTATAATATAAGGATACGACCGATACCGATATGATACGTCTAATACTAATCCGATAAGGCCAATACCAATCCTATACGGCCAATACCAATCCGATACGACCAATACCAATCGGATAGGATGATACCAATTCGATAAGGACAATAGCAATCCGATACGGTCGATACCAAATCGATAGGCCGATACTAATTCGATACGGTCAAAACTAATAAGAACCAAACGTGAAGCAGAGCTTCATATTCAAAACATTTTTTTTCTTCATTCTCAGAATCTCATGGCTTCCTCTACCAGAGCAAAATGTAGAACCAAACGTGAAGCAGAGCTTCATACACTCTTTCTCTAGATTCCTTCTCGATACTCATAGGAATGATATGATATCGATTTTGTTATTACCGATTTCGATATCGATACTCATAGGAATGGTCTGATACCAATTTTGTTATCGATACTCATAGGAATGGTCGATATTACCGATTTTGATATCGATACTCATGGGAATGGGTCTGATACCGATTTCGATATCGATACTCATAGGAATGATCGATATTATCAATTTCGATATCGATACTCATAGGAATGGTTGATATTACCGATTTCGATATCTATACTCATAGGAATGGTCTGATACCAATTTCGATACTGATACTGTTAACCTTGATTGTTACAATTAGGTACTAAATTAATTTTTACTTGTATTTACAATATATATGGTACTTGGTGCGGAATTAGTTTGAACAATGAGTCGATACTTAGTTGACCGTTCGTGGATGTACAATCAGCGACATGAGAGCAAGTTTGGTTTGATGTATGATTTCAAGGCGGGCGTCGAGGAATTTTTGAGATATGCTAGTAGCCAACCTTATTTCATGGACATAAGACTCATAAAGTGTCCTTGTGTCAATTATCGTAATATACCATTCAAAGAGGTAGATCTCGTGAGAGAACACCTCTACAAGAAGGGTTTCGTACCGAACTACAACGGGTGGACAACTCAAGGAGAACATTTGGTTTCGCAATATTAGTCCTCCTTCAATACGGAGGTGGGAGAGAGAACTCTTGGAAATCACATCCAATATCGGCATCAAAACTTGGCACGTGAGTTGTATTTGATGCGGCTTGTGCCGGTCCAAATTATGATCTGGAGGATCCGAATCCTGCTGTAAAGAAGATCTATGATATGTTCAGCCATACCGATACTCTGTTATATCTGGGTTGTGATTCTCATTCTGTCATGTCGGTGGTGATGTGACTGTTGAACCTCAAGTCTGATTTTAACTTACCGTAGGAATGCTATGACTGAATAATTTAGTTTGTTAGAGAGTTGCTACCAAAAAGTGCGAAGGACTTTCCAGAAAACTTCTACAAGTGAAAGATGATGATACGAAAACTCAGATTAGGCTACAAAAAGATAGATTGTTGCCGAAACGGTTGCATGTTGTACTACAAGAAGAATAATGATAAAGACAGATACATTTTCTGTCACGAGGACCGGTACAAGCCCATTCGGGGCAAAGAAAAATCAACTGCACGAGCAATGTTGTGCCCCTACAAATACATGTAATTTTTGTCGATCATAAAGAGGCTACAGAGAATGTATATGTCCTCGAATACTGCAGAACACATGACATGGCATAGCAAAGAGCGAAAGATGGATGAAGGAGAATTATCTCATCCATCCGATGGAGAGGCATAGAAGCATTTTGATCGCTGTCATCCTGGATTTACTGCAGAGCCAAGGAATGTTCGACTGTGTAACGCCCCAGTCCCAAAATACTTAGAACTAAGTATGTCGATATGACAGCTGCATACATACGAAGTATACTCCAATATATGGAACCATCGTATGTATACATAAGCTGTAAACTGCAGTAAACCACGACACTAATTTCATCCACAATAAAGAAGAAATTTTTTATAATAAACTCATGAATTATCATTTACAAGTTGTCGGGCGGAGATAAATTCACTACTAACGAAAAAGAAAGAAATACATGATAACAAAAATTTTGTCGAGCGATGCGAAGGCGATCAAGTGCAATCACCTCGAAAGAAGAGAGGAAAACATGGCCATGAATAGAGCACCTGTGAAAATCATAAACACACCTGGACAATTCACCAGGTCCTCAGAGGGACGTAACAAGATACATAAAGAACATGCCATATAAACTGAATATAAAATATGTCATAAAGTCACAAAGTAAGGTAAAGTGTTCCAACCATAACACGGCCCAATATCCCATCATCGAAATAGTAGACTACCCCTACAACCAAACAAGGACAAGCGATAGTGCACTATTCCGTGATGTGACATTGCCCCATCCCATGACTAGAACGAAGTGTGACATGACATTAACTATGGTCACCTAACCAATCTAGTATACAATTTAGAAGGCATCTCAATGTATGGGCAGGTAAAGGCTGACTCCCCCAGGACAAGGTAACAACTCACAACATGTATACGTCAAGTATCAATACTATCGACCGACATAACTCGAGGCTAGCGGTCCACGTGACCCATCAGTCCACATAGCTCGAGGCTAGTGACCTTCGCGACACGACTACCGTAGTACGCAGTTACTACGACTTTTAGTTTTTGGGTAGCCCATACATCAAACTGTCTTCACCCTCCCAAGGGTCACTAACAAAAGGTAGTCCACTAAGACTAGGTCCACATGCATATTAAAGCACAAGCAAGAAAAACAATTGAAAGCAAAATAAAATAAATATAAACAACAAGTCATGGATCCAACTGAAAATAAACAAGAAATAAATATACAGTAAATAAAGAAAGATTCAACTAATTATAAACAGTAAATAAGGCAAGGTATCTTGCCTGGTATATCGTCTGATGTGGTGCGATTATCTGACAAGTCATATTTTTTCAATATCCATGTTCGATATGTAGAGGTCTGAAATTACAGGAAAAATCGGACGTATGGTCAGTTGCGATCAAGTTTGAAAATAAATGAGTATTTATCGAGGAAGTATTTGTACTATATATATATATATATATATATATATATATATATATATACAAATATTTATAGTATTTGAATTTAGGTTTTCTTATTAATTACCTTCTTTAAAAATAATAATTTGAAAGATGAAATAAGAATCGTTTTTAGGCAACCTAAAGATCGTAAAATATGGATTTAGGTAAAATTATATTTCGTATATGAAATTATTTAAGTAATTATCCGAAAATATATTTGGGCCAACAACTATAAATTTTCAATTACATATGATCTAAAATATATTTTGGTGCCGAAACTAAATTTTATAAATATATAAAAAGTTTTTGGATGAAATATCAAGCAAAATATTTGATATACATACTCATAGATATTTTCCACAATATTAAAAACTAAAAATTCTAATAATAATCTTAATAATAATAATCATCATAATTACAAAAAAAAACAACTACACATGACAATGCAAAAATATGAGAAGAAAAAGAAAAAGTAAAACAACACACACAAAAGAACAAAATGACAACAACATCAAACCAACAAAATAAAAGGAAAAAATAAATAAAAGCAGTACTCTCCCATCCTTAAAAGAGAGAGACAATACCTTTTTATGAAAGAGAAAAAAAATGGTATTTAGAAGGCAAAGGGAAGGGAGAGAGGAGGTTATAGTTCGGGACCAAGAGGGAGAGGGTTAAGGAGGAGCAAAAGGAAGGAGTGGGGAGGTGACTTACAGGGGTTGATTGGCGGGAGATGCTCACGGCGGAGGGCTGCACGCGTGGTGTTCCATAACGAAGATCTCGCCACGGCGTTGCCGGTACAGGGGCGGACGCGAGGCGGCTACCCGATCCCGATCTAGGGCGGCGCTGTCGTCACCGGCTGCGGGGAGGCAGCCAGGACCGGAGGTCGGTGGGTCGGGATCTCGTGCGCGGCTGGGGAGCTCGGCGGCGGAAGCCCCCGGTCGAAGGCGTAGCGGTTGCACGGACAGTGGGGGAGCCACCGCTCGGGCGAATGCGGAGCGGCTGCTGGGGTGATCTCGGTCAGATTAGGGATTTCCCTTCCCTCTACTTTCCTAGATGGTGGTGGTGGTGGCTTCATCCCATGGTGGCCGTGGGGATGAGGATGTTGCTTATGGAGATGGTGGTTTGTTAGTTTTTTTTTGGGATGGCGGCCACGGCCAGGGATGGTCGTGGCGATGGCGGGATTGGGGGTTGACGGATGTGGTGGTGCTGGTGATAGTGGTCGTGGTTGTTCGGTGGTGATAGCTGTGGTCGGCATTGACGGGAGTCGGAGAAGGCAGTGGTGGAAGTGTGTGCTGTGGTGGTCGGCCACAGCAATTTTCGAGATGGTATTACTGGCAGTCGGGAGGCGACACGGGGGTGTTGGTAGGCTGATGCCGAGGGTATGTAGGTGGTGCTGATGCTGGAGGTCGATGCCGAATATGAGGTGGTTTTGGTCGTCTTTGTCGTTGTGTCCGGGGTGTCGGACACGACATAGATATCTGTACAAGAGCTCGAATAATATTTACACCGACACGATACATAATTTGGTTGTGGAAATATTTGTAGAGTTTTATGGAGAAATGAGCAATTGGGGTTCTCCTTATATAGGAGGTGGTGGCTCCCATTGGATAAGGATTAGAAATGTTTAAATCTCCGTTGGATAATTCACATATAAAATTTACATTGATTTAAAACATTCAAATCAATCCAAATACATTTTTAGTTTAAATCTATATAAATCTAAATCAAATTAATATAGATAAATTTTCATCTTTTAAAATAAACTGTCCAATATCAATAAGTCTATTTCTGTTTGAATCTTCATAATAACTCCAACAACCTTTAAGATATAAATATATATTTTCGAAATACCAAAATAATAGTAAAGTAAATTTCGAAAATTACAATCAATAGAATAAAGCGGTTATGAGTAGTTTTTGAAATCATGGGGTCAATGAAGTAAGTTCATATCTTCTCGCACACAAAATATATATATATATATATATATATATATATATATATATATATATATATATATATATATATATATATAAACATAAAACAATAGTTTTTTTAATTAAATAAATATTCTTTTACAAGATAAAATAAAGTCTTGGAATTCTCTATGTTTACAACCTTTAGTAATTTAAAAATATTTATCATAATTTATTTAGAAAACTATACTCCCTTTATAAAAAGATCAAAACGTTTTCTAAAAATATGTACCTCGCATATATTCGCACTCGTCGAGCCAATACGAAAAATGCGAACTCGTATGTGACGTAAAATTACAAAAAACACAAATCAATGCAAAATAAAAAAAATTGTAGAAATTTTTTGGAGGTTTACAGGCTGGCTTTATGTTTTGATGGATTCACTGCTTTCGGACAGTCGGGAGCTCAGTACTCTTGTTGGCCTATGATTTTGACCCATTACAATCTGCCACCATGGATGTGCAAGAAGACTCCTTATATTTTCTTGACATTTATCATACCCGGTCCAAAAAATTTAAAGAAGAACATCGATATCTACTTGCAATCATTGGTGGACGAGTTGAAACAACTGTGCTTGTTCGGCATTCAGACGTATGATATATCAATGGAGCATAACTTTCAAATGAGAGCGATGTTGATGTGGACCTTCAATGATTTTCTAGCATACAAAATATTATCTGGAAGTACTACTCATGGTATTATGTCTTGTCCGATATGTATGGAAAAGAATATGCATGGAAAAGAGTAAGGTGTAGAGGCTA
Organism: Iris pallida; assembly: GCA_029216955.1. Classification (NCBI taxonomy): domain Eukaryota; kingdom Viridiplantae; phylum Streptophyta; class Magnoliopsida; order Asparagales; family Iridaceae; genus Iris; species Iris pallida. Next base: position 1,381,735 of record JANAVB010000800.1, on the reverse strand, counting down.
AAAATTAAGATGCGCCACCCATTAAAGTGTTCGATCATCAGATGGCGCTAAAACATTATATTGTGCCAAACAATCAAGTTGTGCAGAATCAGGCTGCGCCAACATCAGGTTGTGCTGGAGTCAGGTTGCACGAGCGACACGTGGCGTACTTCCTCGAGAAGCTGTAACGATATCATCATTTCTTGACAACTGACAACACGGAGATTAAGGAAAATCCATTCGAATCCTGTGCAACACGACGCTCGAGGAGATTTTGCCAGCATATAATTAATGCTGAAAGCTGGTGCGCACAAGTCACTGTATGGTACGAGGATTAGTCAGTGCAACACATAAGACCTAGTCAAAGGCGCCAGTCGTTGAGTTGCGCCTATGCGCAACCTGACAAATTGGTGCTACTTGATCAACTCTTATTTTAAACAGAGTGACGTGGCGCACAAGCCATCAACTTCGCATACCGTGTCCACTACACTGCCCACGACCACGCGCATCTCAATCAAACGATGCCATACGTCTACAGCAGTTGTTGCAAACCGCTCACGCAGGTTGTTACGTTGCGCCCATGCGCAACCTGATGAAGCACGCATAAGGTGATCAAATGGTGTTCAGGGCAGAGTGACGTGGCACACAAGCCACTAACTTCGCAGAGCGTGCCCACTACACTGCCCACGACCACGCGTATCTCAATCAAATGATGCTACGCATCTACAACAGTTGGTTCAAACCGCTCGTGCAGGTTGTTACGTTGTGCCCATGCGCAACCTGATGAAGCACACGCAAGGTGATCAAATGGTGTTCAGGACAGAGTGACGTGGCGCGCAAGCCACTAACTTCGCAGAACGTGCCCACTATACTGCTTACGATCACGCGTATCTCAATCAAATGATGCCACGCGTCCACAGCAGTTAGTGCAACCATTTGTACAAGTGAACAGGAGGCACGCAACCTGAGGTACGCGCAATCCAGAATAACTGCTAAACAGTTATTTCAAGAACTCTATAAATAGGGTTTCAAATCAATCTCAAAGTATCAAGTATGATCATAATCTCCTGCAAAAGTGTTGTTGCATCCTCCAGAGGCTCGTGTCTTCGATATCACATCGTCCAAGGGCTAAAGTGATCATCTTCTGATCAGATTTCTATAGTTTTACTTTCCCAGAAATTAATTATACTCCTGTACTCTTTTCTTAGTTTGTAATAAAACTTTTGTTCTTTGCAAACAAAATGGAGACTCTACTGGGGATGACTTTTTCCTCCGACGAGAAAGTGACAACTCAATGTGATACCGCATCAATCGACAAGACGCAGAAGACCCTGGTCCTTCAAGTCGACCAGACAACCTACGAGACCATGATCAATGCTGGGGGTGCCAGGCGCACTGTTGCCGCTGTTAATAGCAAGACGTGCTCTGTTTGTACTACTAAGTCCTCGGTGGTGCAATCTCCTTCCTCTGCGCAACTTGCGTCCATCACTGCTTCGACGCAACCTATGGGAGACAACCTTTTGGCTATTCCCTCTACCTCTCCAATTTTGAAATCGAAGGAGACTCTATCTCGACACACTGCTGTATAAAATAAGGGAAAGCACCCTTTGGCCTTCTCTTCCCTGGCACAACCTGTACCTGTTCTTGCCTCTGCGTAACTTGCGTCCATCACTGCTTTGGCGCAACATAAGGGAAACAACCTTTTGGATAATCCCTCTACTTCTCTGACTCTGAAATCGTAGGACACTCTGTCTCGACACACTGTTGTCCAAAACAAGGGAAAGCGCCCTTTGGCCTTTTCTTCTTCGGCATAACTTGCGCATGTTCCTTCTCCGGCATAATTTGTGCATGTTTCTGCTCCGGCGCAACTTGTACATGTTCATGTCCTGGTGCAACCTGCGCGTTCTTCTGCACTAGCGTAATGTAAAAAGAAGCACTGTTTAGTAATTCCTTCTTTGCTACCAAATCAGAAGTTTAATGAAAAATCACTAAATCAAGGAAAACACTCTTTAACTTTTCCTTATTCTGCTCGAGTCGTTGACTGGTTGGAAAGTACTGCTCTCCTTAACAGAGACAACCAAATTTCTGTCGGGAAAATGGGTTCTATTTAGAATAAACCTTCCATGCAAAAGGGTATTATGCCTAACCCAAAGAGATCAGGTCAGGATCTACCAATCTTATGTATTTCAAGATCCCGACGAGGCAAACTACTAGTATCTCAAGTAGATGCACAAGCAGCTCATCTGTCAGACTTGCACACCTATATCAACATGTGCCAATTAGGCTCAACCTCGGGAAATCATAAGATGTATCAAGCGCAACCGGTATCAATTGCTAACTTATACCAGAGGAAGAATACCGAGGTAAAAGATCCTGTGACTTATGCTAACCAGCTTAGCACGTCCCTGTACACTCAAGGTACAAGACACCTCAGGAACATGAATCATGCCCCGAATATCGTCAAAGAATACATTCTTGTAACTTCTTCTCATCCTGTTAGTGACCCCTGTGAACCCTTAATACAGAAGCAAAAGGTTACAAATCTATCCTGTCCAACAGTGGTCCAATAGCAACATCGTCATTGCAATCACCACCATGAAGTTGTCATAAAATGCTGCCGTCAGTCAGCCAAGCGGTCCGTCTTTGACCGTTTGAATTATGTTCAGACTCCTGAACCAATCCTAGTGGACGAAGATGAATTACTCTTTGCTCCTGTCAACATGACATCTCGAAGTACTGGGGTAGAAAATGTCCAAGACGTAATACATCCCGCAATCCTAGTCAGCAATACTTAGATCATATTCATGAATCTAATAAAAGAGTATATCAATATACTAGGTCAAGAAGCCGAGAAATAATCGGTCAAAGGAATCTTTCTTCCGACTAAGACATAATCGGTCAAAAGAATCTTCTTGATTCTTACCATGATTCCTTTAATATAAAAGATATCCCTATCACTTATTCTGGGGATAGTTCTTTATGTGACTTTGATGCTGACAGTGAAAGTTCTGAAAGAACCATTCTCTCTACTAGCTCATCTTCAAAGGCTAGAGAAGTGACTGCTTATGCCATCACAGAGGATCAAGATACTTCCAGTTCTTCTAGTCACGATCAGAGAATTGCTGCTTTGGAGACTAGTTTAAAGAATATGGCTGAGATAATGGCAGGCATGGATGTTGCGATAATGGCACAACATACAGTTCCACCGGTAGCGAATCTGATTCTGACTCAGGAACCTGTGACAATATCAATTCCCACCAATATTGATCTGGGGGTACAATCTTCTCACACCGGTTCCATTCCTGTGCAGGCTATTCCAAGTCAATCTGGTACAGGGGGTGGTACTTATCATGCGATACCCCCTCCTAACACCTTGAATCAATCCACTACTCCGCAATCAACAAAAGATACCAATGAGGCCGTAAAGCTTTTATGTACTCAATTTGAGGCTTTCAAACAGAAGGATGGCCTACAGAAGCTTGGGATCAAACAGCCTTATCCCATAGAATGGAAAGAGGTCCAATTTCCTCCTAAATACAAATCTCCTACTATTATGCTGTTTGATGGCAGCACGTCTCCAAGTCAATACCTCAATCATTTTAAAGTAATGACTGATCAACTTCAACCAAATGATGCTCTTCTTACTAGAGTATTTGTCGGCAGTTTAGCTGGTACAGCATATGACTGGTATCGTAGTTTACCAGATGGGTACATAACCTCTTTCGTTGGCTTCAAACAAATGTTATTGGAATGATTTTATGAGGAAACCAACGACATGACTATGTCTACTCTCATCAAAATCAAACAACGACATAATGAAAGACTGAATGTTTTATTGAACGGTTCCGTCGTGAAGCACTCAAAATGCCTCTCAGAACTCCAGTATTTTACCTATAGACACTTGGAAATCAAACTTGTTGCCTATAATCAGCATGTGGACAGGATCAACACAGTTCTAGGATTGGCCTTCTTTCGTAATGAACGCCAAAGCGGCAAAAGAGAGCGCTAACAAATTCAAGCAATTAGGCATTCAAATATCTAATCTTGACAAAGACGAACGTGCTACACCAAATAATAATGGCCATCAGAATAGTCGTAAGAGCAAAAAAACTTTGGCCATTAAATTCAAAGGCAAAGAAGCCCTAGCCATCAATATAAATCAGCCAACATCTATCCCTACCGCACCACCGCAACGGGCACCTCGTCCAAAAGAAGAATACTTTGTCGATGAAGATGATATCATGAGTATCTTTGATTGCCTCATAAAGAACAATAAACTCCAACTGCCAGAATCTAAACGGCCAGATGAAGTTGGTAAGACTGACCATCCTAAATATTGTGTTTACCACAGGTTTATTGGACATCCAACTCGAGCGTGCTATGTGCTCAAGGATAAAATTCAAGAGATGGTCAATTTCGGTGCAATCACTCTCCAGTAAGATGAGAAAACTGTAATGGCTAATATCGTCTCTTTACAATTTGGAGATTTTCCAGCTCAACTTGTGCAGGACGACGTCATCCCTATTCCGAAAACTACTATGGAAATTGTTAATCTTTCACCTACACGAACAAATGATCTTGTTTCTCTATCTATTGATAAAGGGGAGATCATATGGATCCATCCAGATTTAGTGTCGGACTTTGAAACACCATCTTCTTCCACCAAGTCCAAGAAGGCCACTAAAAATAAATCATGTCATATGATTTTATTTGGTGAACATTGTCTTCCACCTCTAACTGCTACCTTCATCTTGGCAGCAGATAATCCTTCTTATTCTTCCATTGAGAAGACAACATTGTCAAAATTAGAAGCCAAATACCAACCAGCTTTCCATCTGTACAGTCCACAATCTCGTGAACTCATGACGAAGATGGGATATGATCTACAAAAGGACTCTGATTTGAATCATGGAAAGGGATCTCCTGTACCTCTTTCTCTATGTCTTTCTCACAACCAATCTCGGGTTGGTTTGGGTTACTGGACAAACTCTCCATCTTGCCAAAAGAAACCTTCTAGAAATAAAATCCAGGCAAAAAATTTCAATATGGTGTCATTTGAGCCTATATCCGAAGAAGAAGTCTTAACTGGCACCAGATCGGGGAAACCTTACCTAAGAGACTATTCAGAAGGTCAAAAAAACCTTGCTCCAGCTCTGGAGGCTCCTCAAGCTTCATCTTCTCCTGCTGTCAATAATCCATCAGCTTCATCACCCCCGATAGAGCCAACTCTTCCCAAATTGATGACAGCCGACAAAGAAAAACAACCTATCCGTTTTAACAAAGTATTGAAGAAGACTTCGACCTTGGGACTTGAGAAGCCGTATAACTTTGATATACTGGCTCAGCTGGCCAATACTCCGGCAAGATTGTCAATTTTTGAGCTACTCCGTCTTTCGAGGGAGACTCAAGAAACATTGAGTGAAGCTTTGATGCAAGCTGATACTTGTCTAGCACTTCTCAAGAAACCAGAGGATGAGCCTATAGCATGCCTTCATTGTCATAGTGTGATGGAACTAATGCCAAATATTACCTTTACACAAGATAATATGTTGTTGGAAGATAATCATCATGATCGACCCATCTACTTCACGGGATATGTTGATACCATGAAGGTTGATCGTATCTTGATCGATCCTGGGTCTACACTTAGCATTATGCCAAAGACTCTACCAGATGCATTGAAGATTCCCGTACACAATCTTTTGACAACTATCACGACAATCCTGGGATTCAATTATGGAAGAAGTGAACCTTTGGGAAAGATTCATCTGAAAAGTCAAATAGGCAATCTTCGTACGAAGGTTACTTTCTACGTGATGGATAATCACGGCTCTTACAATGCTTTGCTGGAAAGCCACTTTCTGCATGAACATAACATTGTACCATCCACTTTACATCAATGCTTCAAGTATGTGGATGTCAATGGAGAAGTCCAAAAGGAAGTAGCTGATTTAAATCCTTTCAGGGGCATTGAAGCATATTTTCCGTACTCTCGGATGTACAAAGAGGAGTTCATGAAAGTCGTATTGGTAATGGATAGTGAGGAAGATCAGAAACATACTTCAAAATATGTCCTCATGATCCCCGTCAAAGGATGTGCTATTTGTTCCTCTTTTTTCAGACATTGATTATACATCTTTCCTCTCATAACAAACAGCCTCCTGCTGTAGAAAAGGAACAAATGGAGCTCACATCTTCTGAGCCTTTTGTTATCGACCTTCATCGTAACAAATCTTCTCCTTCTCTTTCTTATCCTCTGGTTATCAACACTACAACAAAAAGACCTATTAATGACGCTCGACAAGGAGTTTTAATGACGGCTGATACATAAGCGTTATTAAGTTGAAAAATACCTTTTTTCTATGACGGTTTGGGCTAATTCTGGGCTTTTTATAACGTTTATAAAACAAAACGTGATTAATAGTTTAGAGCGGTGGCAAACTTGTAATATTTGTTAAGTTCATTTTTTGACAAAATCCCGCGCTTCAACAAATTTTTTTCTCTCCCTCTGGTTCTGGTCTTCTCCTTCTCCGATCCTTTCTTCTCCCTCCTCTCCCCCAACTCCAAAATCCCATAGATCAAAAACCCTAACTCTAGTTTAGCAACACCCTCCTCTCCTCCTCTTCTTCTCCTTCCTTTTCCCCAACTCCAAAACCCTAACCCTAGATACAAAATCCTAAACCTAGTTAGAAAGGGAGGAGGAGATGGGGAGGGAGCTGGCGGCGTGGGTCGGCTTCGGATCGGTTTTAGTGGGATCCGCCAAGCAGTTATCTTCTTGGCTTCCGATGGTCGTCGATTCCCCTTCTTCTCCCTCCTTCCTCCACTCCGATCCACAAATAAGCTCAAAACTCTAACCCTAACCCCACCCCATCCCTCCCCCAAAAAAGAAAAAAAATGGAGACATCACCGATCGACGCATCCACCTCCCTCCCCTTTGCGAAATGGAGATCGGACTTCTCCCGCCGCTTCCAGCACTTCCTCGACCGGTCAACCCCCCACCCCGTGGAGAGGTGGCTGGGGACCCTCGCGATCGCGTCCCTCTACGCGCTTAGGGTCTACTTGATCCAGGGGTTCTACGTCGTCTCCTACGGATTGGGGATCTACTTGCTCAACCTCTTGATCGGCTTCCTCTCGCCGGTCGTGGATCCGGAGTTTGAGGGACTGGACGGGGCCTCGCTGCCGACGAGGGGGTCTGACGAGTTTAAGCCCTTCATGCGCCGCCTTCCCGAGTTCAAGTTCTGGTAATTACTTACTATCCTCTTTTTTTTGAGCTATATCGGTTGAAATCTGAAGATTTCTAGCAGAGAAGCCCTGGCATTGGGTGCCGTGTCCGTGCCTTGTAAATGCGCTAGGACACTATATGTAGTGTCGGTATCGGATTTGGACACCAGTCGTGTCAGTGTCCTGGCGATAAAGCGGAAGGATATTGGTTTTGGTACTGCAGGTATAGGTATTGGTATTGGTTAAGCTGTATGGAGAGAGGTTCTGTGGGTTAGCCATTGAAGTCAGGATTTAAATTGGAGGTGAAGAAGATGTTATGATCCATTGGTGAAGAAGATGTTCTCATACACTTACCACCCCCCCTCTGTTGTTCATCTTCTGATGTTCAAAATTTTGGAGGTGAAGAAGATGTTATGATCCATTGGTTGCATCTTCTGTTGTTCATGGCCGATCCATCGACCATAAGAACATGTAACATACACTTACCACCCCCCCTTTGCTGCAAAATTCTCATTTTCTTCCCTATATATATCAGCAATCCATGAGCTTGTGACTTTGGGAAAATTTTGAGATAGATATGCTGCAAAACTCGGTTAAGCATTGTATACTGCAAAACTCGGTTAAGCATTGTAGGTATATCGAGCCAACAATCTTGATAGATCTTCCATTAAATTGAATGAGTGTATAGCTCCCCTTAGGCGATGATGACAACTAAACAAAGAAAGTGTACTTTTTCCTTTATCCCTTCTTGATTCTTTTAAGGTTGATGGATGTATGTAGTGTCGATGATGACAACTAAACAAAGAAAGTGTATTTTTCCCTTTATCCCTTCTTGATTCTTTTAAGGTAGGTATATCGAGCCAACAATCTTGATAGATCTTCCATTAAATTGAATGAGTGTATAGCTCCCCTTAGGCGATGATGACAACTAAATAAAGAAAGTGTATAGCTCCTCTTACTATCCTCTTTTTTTTGAGCTATATCGGTTGAAATATGAAGATTTTTAGCAGAGAAGCCCTGGCATTGGGTGCCGTGTCCGTGCCTTGTAAATGCGCTAGGACACTATATGTAGTGTCGGTATCGGATTTGGACACTAGTCGTGTCAGTGTCCTGGCGATAAAGAGGAAGGATATTGGTTTTGGTACTGCAGGTATAGGTATTGGTATTGGTTAAGCTGCATGGAGAGAGGTTCTGTGGGTTAGCCATTGAAGTCGGGATTTAAATTGGAGGTGAAGAAGATGTTATGATCCATTGGTGAAGAAGATGTTCTCATACACTTACCACCCCCCCTCTGTTGTTCATCTTCTGATGTTCAAAATTTTGGAGGTGAAGAAGATGTTATGATCCATTGGTTGCATCTTCTGTTGTTCATGGCCGATCCATCGACCATAAGAACATGTAACATATACTTACCACCCCCCCTTTGCTGCAAAATTCTCATTTTCTTCCCTATATATATCAGCAATCCATGAGCTTGTGACTTTGGGAAAATTTCGAGATAGATATGCTGCAAAACTCGGTTAAGCATTGTATACTGCAAAACTCGGTTAAGCATTGTAGGTATATCGAGCCAACAATCTTGATAGATCTTCCATTAAATTGAATGAGTGTATAGCTCCCCTTAGGCGATGATGACAACTAAACAAAGAAAGTGTACTTTTCCCTTTATCCCTTCTTGATTCTTTTAAGGTTGATGGCAAGTAAAACTGTTTTAGTAGAAAGTGATGAGTTCCCATTCATTTGCAACTTGCTGTGGAGCTGGTGCCATTAATCTTGCACTTTTTGCTAACTGTAGAGAAAATTGACATTGTATTATATGATGTCTGAATTCATACTTTAGACTACCATTTTTTCTCGTCTTGTATTCTCATTTATCCTTCAATTTCTTCTCTGTTTCTCTTCCTCGGCCAATGGCGAGGCACACAGTGCAGCCATTACTTGTCAGGGGAATTAGAATTAAGGAGAGGAGAGGAGAGGAGAGGAAAAAAAGAAAAAAAAAGAAAAAGAAGAAGAAAAAGAATTTTTTTTTGCAATGATGATTTGGCTGCTCCTTCAGATGGCGAGGCAGCTCCATTGCAGCCATTTGTCGGAAGAGGAGAGGAGAGGAAAAAAAGAAAAAAAAAAGAAAAAGAAGAAGAAAAAGAATTTTTTTGCAATGATGATTTGGCTGCTCCTTCAGATGGCGAGGCAGCTCCATTGCAGCCATTTGTTGGAAGAAGGGATGATGAGAGTGGGGATCCACCTCCAATTGTGAGTGAGTAATCATGGACTGAAGCTGAATCTGAGCCTCTTTTCGCTAATTTATATACCTCTTGGAGGTATTTATGTTATCATTTTCTCTGCTTATGTTATCATTTTCAGGCCAATGAACTGAAGAGAGAAGATCTTAAAGGTTCAAAGGTAATTTCTTTATTATTTTTTTAGTTATAGCTGTAAGCAAAGTGAGTGGTCCATAACTAGCTTCAAGTTTGGCTTGAAAATTTGATATTGTTTGACAATTTGTTCAGCAAGTTGAGCTTGGATTACTTAAGTTTATCATTTGGCACATCAAGGTCTTAAAGACTAGTCGTCTATTAGTTTTTCTGGTTCCAGTTGCAGATTTTTTTCTCTTTTCTTTTTTCCTTTGTCATTTTTCCTTCTCTCTTATTAAGCTACTCTAGCAAGTAAAGGACTTATTAAATATTTTTGAAGGATACGTCATTATTCTGTTACATAAGTGGGTTAAGTTCATTTGTCATTGCAACGGAGGACTATTGGAAGTTCATTGTTTGCTACTGGTTTTTGCTGCACTTTGCAGCTGTATGAGATATCTATTTGCAGTTGGTGGGAAAAGCCCCTGCAGGTTCCTTACTTTATTACAAGCTACTTTATTATACCTTAATCCTTTGATAATGGTGATTTCTCCATCTGTCTTCCAGCTTGCAGAGTAGTGTATGCAACTTAATTTTCTACCCTTTCATGATGCTATTCCTATTTGAAGTGTGGCATTCCAAATGCAATATGGTTGTAGGTCAAAGTCTGTGATATCTGTGGAGATACTGGCCAAGAGGAGTTAGTTGCCATCTGTAGTAGATGTACTGATGGCGCTGGTGAGGGTTCAGACGAGAGTAAGGGATCAGAGGATGAGGCTCTCCCACGACTGCGCCGGCTGCAACAGCACCAAGTCGTCGCTCAGCTGCGACACTACTTCTTTTTGGGACTCCCGATATCTTCAAGAGATGGCAGAGAGAAGATCCATGGTCAGAATCTACATAAGTAAATATTTCTAATAATTTGGTTAGCAAAAGAGAGATTTATTCCTATTTTTTGGGTACATTCTGTATTTGGATATTCAATGTAATGAAGATGTTGATATGTACTCTATTTTAAGAAATATAATAAAGATGGTGATATATAATGTTAAGTTTTTGGAATGTAATATATACTGTGCAGTATAGAGCATTATAAATGTGCTAATTTGAATAGTATAAAGTGTTATAAATGTGTTGCATTGAGCCTGTACATATTATCTATTCATGACGTTTTAAAATTGTTCTGAATTGTGCAATATATATTAACTATTCATAACGCTTTTATAGAAACTATTCATGACGGTTATTTTATGACGCTTTTAAAAAATATTTATAACACCCGTTTTCATAACGGTTGCTGTGGAAAAAAAAGCGTCATAGTTCGTCATTAATGACGCTTTTTAGCCGTCATTAAAATGGTTTTTTGTTGTAGTGCAACCTTACTAAGCCTTCTGCGAAGGCTAAGAATCATGTTGTAAATGATGATGTACAAATCAATAAAGTAGCATCTCCTTTACAGTATACTGATATCTTTTATTATACTCGATGTTATTTAAAAATATTAGATAACTTCGAACCACTTGCCATAGGAGCAGTTGAAGCTTCTCGAAATGAAGTATTGCTCGAGTCAATGCTGGACTCTTTCTTCTTAGTTTCTTCCAGGAAGAAAGATGAACTTCCTATACATTTTAGTAAAGGAATGGAACAAAAGATCACGCCCGATAGTGAAGAAGAAAATCACGATAACAGAAGACTTCAACTACGTCGTTATAGTCAGCAATCAAAAGATATCATTCAAAAGATGGGCTATAATTTTAAAGCTGGTCTCAATGGCAGCAAAGAAAGGCGAACTCCTATTCGTATTTCTGCTCCGAAAGAAAAATCACAATAATACCATAACAAAACGAAGCGGGGATTAGGTTATACTTCACCAATTTCGACTCCAGAAGCCTCCAAAGCTGAGGAAGAAGAATGATCTAACTCTTCTGATTCTATCTCATGGGATTCAGACACCAGTGTAGGGCACATCCATCGCGTGATTCCATCTTCCAATATGGTGACTGTCGAGTTTTCGAAAGATGACGAAGACTTTGTCGAAGCTTCTGAATCTGATCCTTGGACACAAAGGATGGATACTCAATAGGAGCTTTGCTTTGAACAACGTGAGACACCTACTGAAGATCAATTGGTTCAAGTCAATATTGTAGACAAAATTTCCCCAAAACCAATATTTATCAGCAAAAGCCTCCATGAAGCGGATAAATAAGAGCTTTGGTATTTCCAGAGTCAAGAATACCCTTTCTCTCAAAATCCCCAATGGAGTCTATATGGATCATCAATTCTGTCTTTTGAAACCCAACTGTTTTAAAAGATATCTTTTCTTTATGATAAATCCGTATTATCACATATATATCGTCTTTTTAGACATGATATCCTGTGTTTAAGTCCTAACCGGTTTGAAGATCATCAATAGAACAAACGAGTTCATATCCACATTACCTCTGAATTCTATTTTCTATATCAATAGATTCACGTCCATATTACCTCTGAATTCTATTATCTATATCAGCGACTTATTACGTCCACATTATCTATGATAAAGTCGTCTTTTGAAATAATAATATCCTGAGTTATATTCTGTCATATCCACATTACCTCTGAACAGATATAATTAATATTGTTATTTTCTTTTAGAAGATATATCATGTCAGGTACCTTTGAACATATTTTTCTATCCTTATCTATTACTTATATCTACTATAGGTATATAATAAGTAATAGAATCACAAAAAGAGCATTATTTTATTGCCACAATGTTCAAAATATTAAAAAAAAGTACATCATTTGAAAGACAAGAAGATAGAAAGATCCTATAGACTGCTTTATTGGGGAGGCTGAGTGCTGAGATCAATGATTAATTATTTCAAATTCTCCGACCTCTCTATTCTGCAGTCAAGTGCCCTTTGTCTTGCCAGAGCTCTCCCGGATTATGGATCAAAATGTTGCAAAATTTTTGCTCGATATTCCAATTCTGCACCTTCAGTCTGAATAAGAGCATCCCGTTGCCTCCTCAGATCATCTAATTGGCTCGCTGCGATGTGATGCATCTCCAATACTTCTTCTTCGCATTGTCGAGCTGCTTTAACTGCTTCTTGAAGCCGAGCCATTTCAATTTCTAGTTCTTGGAGACGAACTTGATATTTAGCAGTTTTTTTCTTTCTCTACAGCTTCAGTTTTATAACGTTCAACAGAAGAAGTTGTCTCGACAATACGATATTCCAACTCCGTAGAACGCTGTAAGAAAGCTACCACGGAAGCTTCAAATTTTGTTCTTCGTATTGCAGCTTCGCGAGCCATCACCTCATATTCAGTATCTACAAGTTTCTGGATGTTTCCTCTTATTAGATCTTTGTAAGATTTGATTGATTCTTCAAGTTTATTCAAAATATGATCTAAATAATTGACTCTATCCATATCTCCAATCTTACGGATAGCTCTAATGATGAAGGAGGAAGGGTCCCTTACTGATTCATAGGGTTGGTCTTTTTCCATGACCATTTAAATTAAAGGCTTCAGAGAAGTAAAAAAAAGCATTAATATAAGCTTCGACAACAGCTCTATTCATTGCTGAGATCCCCGGGGTAGCCACTTCTATTAGAATTCTTATTTCTGAAGTAACTGGAGGAACTACAGATTGTACACTAGAAGATCCGAGTATTGGCATCATAGAAGAACTCCCCTCTCCCGTTTGGGTCCCCATATCCAGAGGAGCCATAGTCGAGCTGAAACTGAATGTGGTCGATGCAGCTTTCGCCAGTGTCCCTACAGGACCCACTGTAATAAAGATGCACAGTTATCACATATAAATTACAGGAACTAAGGTAAATAAAAGTCAAAATTTTACCTGATCCTGGAAATATATATGGGGTTTCACAGGGCATGTCCAAATCAGAATAGAGTCCGGCCATGGTAGTTTCAGACACAGCTGCCTGACTACTCCCAGCGTCGGAATCGCCTGATAAGAAACGGCTACTTCCGGCCCCTGATTCTGCTTGTTCAGTTAGGGCAATCACTTCTGCATCCATGACTTCAAAATTTTGGTTGGTGATAGTTTGAATCTCTGCAGTATCAGTGTTGAGATTTTTATTGATCCCAACGTCTTCAGGGGCCATGACCTGATTTTCATGATCTTCGATTTTATCATGGTTTTTAGATTCATCAATTTTTGGACTTGAAAGCCCCTTTTCAACAATAAGATTCTCTTCACCTTCAACAATAGTATGGCATTCTTCAATTGGTAATGCTTGATTCAGCGGGATTTTTACTGAAGTCGGGTCTCCTTCAACTGCACTTGTAGAATCATCCTCAAATGCATCGCCGTAATCACAGTCTTCAAGAGTCGCTATCATTTCTTGATCCTCTTAAAAGTGAGTAGGAGCTTGGGCTACGAAAGGAATAGTGACATCAGGATTGGATTCTGTAAAAGGCAACTCCTTCTCGGGAAGTGTAGACTTTGGGACTCCTAGAGTTGGAGATGACATCATAATTTCTGCAGCAGCTAACACAGTCACGGGAATCGTCATTTGTATAACTATGGGCCCCGAAATCCCTTCTGTAACGATCAAAGCTGGAGTGCTAACTTCTGCAAATAAAAAAAGGGATCAGTATTAATATGTTACTCAATCAAGATCATATTGAAAGAATATTAAAATTTACCTGGTGGAGGTGGTATATCTTGTGAAGGCAATATTTCTTGATGATCTTTTGGAGACACTATTAATCTCCTTTTGGCCTTGCATACCAGAGGTGTCTCAGGTTCTTCTTCAACCTCATCAAGGTCAACTTGTATATTGGGTTCTCTAATAACCTCTTATTGGGCAACTTGGCTGCATCTTGGAACTGAAGAAGAAGTTGCCTCTCCTCCTTCAGAGGATGCTCCGGTGTGCATATGTTTTGTCTGGGACCGCGTGGTCCTAGTGGTGGGCTGCTCTGCAATGACCAATGTCGTCTTCTTTCTCTTCCCTACAGCCATAGGAGAAGAAGGGAGATTATTAGGATGAGAAGGGGCTGATGACTCTCCAGTCTTTTTTTTTCTCCCAAGTCCTTTCGCTGGGGACTTCTCCTTCCGTATCTTCAATGATACATCTAGTGGATCATTGACTTCATCATAAAATCCTACGAGAGAGGCTTCCAGAGGTTCATCAGCGGGTTCGTGATTCTCTTCAACTCTGAAGGATTGTGCAGTGTGATCTCCAGCTGTTGAACGTCTATTACTGGCAAAGCTGTAAGCCAGATTGAAGTTTTCGGTAAAGGTGTTGGCTGAAGTATAAAAATTTGCGTATGTATATAATATACGTGGGCCTATCTGAGAGACATGAGGCATCGAGAATGTGGCCTTAGTCCCTCTTGCATTATATTTTCTCCAAGCTCTGGCACCATCTATTAGGTAACCCTTAGCCTGTAAACAGATGGTGGCACATTACCTACATGCAGTTGATCATAACCAAACTGTCGAGAAAATCGGCTTGGTAAGTACGGTTCTAGAAAGCACTCGCCTTCAAACCGGTAAACTAAATGTGAAGGCCGAATTGTCTTCAACCACGTGAACTCAGTCGAAGACAGACGGAGAGATGTTGCTTCTAGGTCCATAAGTTGTGGAGGGATATTCTCATATCCTAGAGGAGGAGGAACACATTGAAACCTCCATCCAGTCCCTCGGTTTAAAGCTCTTCGGCATTCTGACAACGCATTGATGTTCCATCGAGCATTGGAATAACGCCTGATGAAGTCACCTCCGACTGCACCCATATTGGGGTCCATCAAGTCAGGATAATGTAACAACAACCACCCAAATAGATATGTGTATGGCATTTCGGTATGAGGGAAGTCATCCCGAGAATTTTTATCATACACCATGGTGTTAACGAAAGAACGCAAGCCTGCATTCAAGCAACATGTCATCGCCGAAAGAAGATCCATCTTTTAGCCAAATACGAGACGTACTGCGGCAAATAGCACACCTCGATGGAATCGGTCGACGATACTGGCTCTAGGTATCACAAACCGCCGTAACCATAAAGATAGAAAACCCGCCAGCTGGACTTCTTGAGACATGGTTCTGTAACTTGTCTAAGATAAATTTAGATTTTAGTACCAGCAGTAAAGGGGTACCAATCTATATCCAAGATGTTATCATAGCGCTTAGTTTTCTCTATCAATTTTTCTACATCGCTGCAGCTGAGCGGTTTGAAGAAACAAGGATTGCAGGCTTGACTTTCAACAATCTTTTCTTCATGAGGATGCCCGAGAAATAAATTTGGCAGCCATTTGGTAATATAGCAAGTCCCTTTAGAAGCACTTTTGTAATAAAGGGAACAAATCAGATAGTGGCATAATAATAATTCGAACACAAACACCATCTTAGGGTTCTCTGCAAAGCGAGTATCCAATTCCTCATTTTTGGCACATATTCTTCATAGGGGTTTTTACCCATTGGCAAATGTAAAAGATACTTCATTTCATGAAGAGCGAAGCCGATTTTCCCGTGAGGTGTTATGAAGGTACCGGTCCTCTCATTATATCTTTCAACTAAAGCCAAAAACATGTGAGCATTTGGGCAAAAGCCATGAGCATTGGTCCAAATCGGATCATAGAATTCTAACTCAAGGAGTTTATCCTTAAAATGATCCAAAACCCAAACCACTACACTGCTCCAGCGTTTCATGTCGGGATTTACTAAGTCCATTAAGCGCATAGTCTGATCTGGGTATCTTCCTTCAGCCTTCGCAAACATGTTTGCGAAAGTAGGTACTCGGACGAGAAGCAACATTGATGTATCTTCAGGAGGTATACAGCTTGGTCTCAAACCTCTCAGATGGGAGTTGTATCTCTCCGAAGTACTGTAGAACAAATCCTTGTTCTGTAGGCCCAATCTGTAGCATATCCTTCCGACTCTGGCCTGTTGAATTGGGGTCAGGTCCCATGCCATGCGGCGGGGATAACTAGAAAATGCATATCGAGACAAAGACAAGTGTCTCGACATTTCTGGAAGGTATATGATTCTATCCCCACATTAATAAAATCTGTCTTCTCTTTTCACTTTGGGCTGGGATGTCTTCTTGATAGCCTCTCCAAATAAGAAAGCTGGTTTCTTATGGACGACATTGTCCAGACTTTTCAAAGGTTCGCCGTTCATTAAGCATAATAAAGTAGGATTATCTTGAGATACAAGCATAGCTCTTCTGGACTCAGGAAGATCATATTGAGGATATTGTACGTGGAATAAGTCCTCTCGGTACTCCGACACGTTGAAGGATGAAGCATAAATTTTAGCATTTGGGTCTTCTCTGAGATTAATTATATGAAAACAAGCAAACATAGGTTAATGCCTGGTTCAATGAAACACAACATATGACATCACAGGTTGCACAACACTTATCTTGTGCGACATTTTGTATTGTGACACATCTACATTGCGCGACATATCGGGTTGCACGACTCTTATGTTGCGCGACATTTCTATCGAAACAAACATCTGTGTGGCGCAGCATCTCAAGTTGCGCCAAACTAATTATACAAAATCAGAAAGTACAACTCTTAAAACGGTGCACAACACTATCTGGACAGCAACCAAACCCTAAGAAGAGGGGCACAAGTCAGGAAACACGCCTAATTCTAAAAAGAGTAGGCGTGCATATTGACAAAATCAAACCAAACCCTAAAAAGGGGTTGGTCGATGTTTATTGTCAAGACATTCACCGTCTATGGCCGGGTTGGCAGTCTCTCGTCATGACGAAGGGGGAGCATACTGAGGCACGTGTGTGGATGGAACGTGAGAAGAAGGCTCGACAACACTCTTTCCCTTCTGGACAACAGATCTCTTGGGCGCCATTTGATGCTAGTCAAAGCTTGGGAAGAAGAAGGAAAGATAGGTGTTTTTGAGAAATTGAACTTTAGTAAAAAAATGAAGAGTTTGAAATATATGGATATTTATAGCTTCAAAAGTTTATTGCACAATTTGCGCTCAAAAAGTGGAGTCGGTTGAGACCTGGTGCAATCCAAACAAAACTAGCATAATTCAAAGTATTTCAAAACTTTGAAGTATTTTCAAGTTTTGAAAACTTTGAATGGGGTCTTGTAGAGGCTAAAATTAAGATGCGCCATCCATTAAAGTGTTCGATCATCAGATGGCACTAAAATATTATATTGTGCCAAACAATCAAGTTGCGCAGTATCAGGCTGCGCCAACGTCATGTTGCACTGGTGTCAGGTTGCGTGAGCGACACGTGGCGTACTTCCTCGAGAAGCTATAACGATATCATCATTTCCTGACAACTGACAGCACGAAGATTAAGGAAAATTCATTCGAATCCCGTACAACGTGGCACTCGAAGAGATTTTATCAGCATGTAATTAATGCTGACAGCTGGTTTGCACAAGTCACTATATGGCACGAGGATTAGTCAGTGCAGCATAGAAGACCTAGTCAAAGGTGCCATTCATTGAGTTGCGCCTATGCGCAGCCTGACAAATTGGCGCCACTTGATCAACTCTTATTTTAAAACAGGGTGACATGGCGTACAAGCCATCAACTTTGCAAAGTGTGCCCACTACACTGCCCGTGACCACGTGCATCTCAATCAAATGATCCATTCGTCTACAGCAGTTGGTGTAAACCGCTCACGCAGGTTGTTCCGTTGCGCCCACGCGTAACCTGATGAAGCACACGCAAGGTGATCAAATGGTGTTCAGGACAGAGTGACGTGGCACGCAAGCCACTAACTTCGCGAAGCGTGACCGCTACACTGCCCATGACCACGTGTATCTCAATCAAACGATGCCACGCGTCTACAGCAGTTGGTACAAACCGCTCGCGTAAGTTGTTACGTTGTGCCCACTCGCAACCTGATGAAGCACGCACAAGGTGATCAAATGGTGTTCAGGGCAGAGTGACGTAGCGCACAAGCCACTAACTTTGCAGAACGTGCCCACTATACTGCTCACGACCACGCGTATCTCAATCAAATAAAGCCACGCGTCTACAGCAGTTAGTGCAACCGTTTGCGCAAATGAACATGAGGCGCGCAACCTGAGGCGCGCGCAATCCAGAATAACTGCTAAACAGTTATTTCAGGAACTCTATTAATAGGGTTTCAAATCAATCTCAAAGTATCAAGAGTGATCATAATCTCCTGCAAAAGTGCTGTTGCATCCTCCAGAGGCTCGTGTCTTCGATATCACATCATCCAAGGGATAAAGTGATCGTCTTCTGATTAGATTTCTATCGTTGTACTTCCCCAGATATCAATTGTACTCATGTACTCTTTTCTCAGTTTGTAAAAAAAACTTTTGTTTTTTGCAAACATAAGGCATTCCGCCTTCAGAATGGAGGAAAAGCTTATTTTTTTATTGCCATCGTCAGTTCCTTCCTATGTCGCATCCATGGAGAAGGAACAGGGACGCCTTTAGAGCTGGTAAATAGGAACTAACTCCTCTCCCATTGAGATTGACTGGTGATATCATTTTGGCAGAGATAGAGAATTTGCTGACTGTAAAGGAAGATCCGAGATCGGGCCATCATTTAGAAAGATTTAGACATAGCCATAATTGGACGAAGCGGAGTATCTTTTAGGACTTACCTTATTGGAAGGACAATCTCATAAGACACAATCTTGATGTCATGCATATTTAAAAAAATGTATTCGACAATATCTTCAATACGGTGATGGATATCAAGAAAAAAATGAAAGACAATCCCAAAGCAAGAAAGGACTTGGAAATTATTTTTAGGTGTCCAGGGTTGCATCTAACACGAAGATCCAATGGTAACTGGGTCAAGACCTCACCACCATTTACACTGAGTAGGGATGATAGATTGATAATTTGTAATTGGATTACAAAGTTGAGATTCTCTGACGGTTACGTGTCGAATCTGGCAAGATGTGTCGATCTCAACGAACGCAAGCTGATAGAGATGAAGATTCATGATTGCCACGTATTCATGGAGCATTTATTTTCTATCGCTCTGAGAGAGATGCTGCCTTCTCAAATATGGGGTCTGCTGGCCGAGTTATCTATATTCTTTAGATATTTGTGTTCAAGTAAGTTGACGGAGCAACATATGTTTGAACTTGAGGAGAATATTGTATTGACATTATGCAAGTTAGAAAAGGTGTTTTACTCCGGCATTTTTGATAGTATAGAACATTTGTCGATACATCTTGCATACGAAGCACGTATCAATGCTCCCGTCCATAATCGATGGATGTATCCATTTGAGAGGTATAAAATAATTAATTATCTAGTACTAATAATTATTTATTCAAACAGTTCTAATTAGGGCTGGGCATACGGGTCCAGGACCCACGGGTCCGATCCGGCCCGAACCGTAATTTGCTCAAACGGGGCGGTTCCTCAATTTTTACAAGTAAATGGGGCGGGGCGGGGCGGGGCGGGGCGTGTTAAATTAACGGGAAGGGGCGGGTTGCATTTTAAAAATAAATGGGTCCCAACCCGGCCAGTTTATTTTAGAAAAACTTAAAATTTTATATTATTTTCTAATGTTCTCCAACATTATACATTTTACGGTTAGCACTCTATTGTAAAATTAGAACAAAAGGAAATTTAAATTCAAATGTTAGCACAGGTTAGCATGCACTCTGATGTTAGCACTCTGAAATTTTGCTATTACTATTTAGTACAGGTTCAGAATTCAAATGATATTTTGACATATGTAAACAGTAAATAGTGAACTGTTTATGAAATTTTCAACTGTTTTTTGGACCCGTTTGGACCCGCGGGTCGTCACGGTTCGGACCCGTTTAGAACGGGTCGAATCTGTTCCGGTTCCAATATTTTTTGGCCCCGTCCCGTCCCACAAATTGACGGGTCCGGTTCGGGTCCTTCAAATTTGGGCCCGACCCGACCCGTGCCCGCCCCTAGTTCTAATATTGAATATATTATTTATATATATCTACATCACCTGAAGTAGAAGGTGGGCAATAAGGCTCATATAGAAGCTTCGATATGTGAAGCATATATTATTGAGGAGGTCTCAAACTTCTGCTCAATCTACTTCGATACTCATGTCAGAACAAACTGGAATGGAGCACCAAAAAATGATGAAGGTGAGGTCGATGCACCGAATCATGAAATTAGCACTATCTTCAATGTTGGTGGCAAGTACGGTGGTTGGAGGACGATGAGTTTGAAGCCACTCATCGGTATATCTGCCTAATTAGTGGTATGTAGGAGATGGAAGATATATAGAAATAAGTGACATAATTTTGCTACATACTCCAATTTTGCGATATACTTGTAAAAATTTTCTAACTTTTCTCATTATTATCATAGTATTTTAGAGCTAAGATAAAAGTGGAGAGATCTACTATTGATGATGATGATCTTGCTAGAGAGGTTGACAAAAAAAATTCTGTCATAGTTCCATAACTATATAAGGATTAAAATTATTTAATTAATCTAAATTCAATTGACCGACGAAAGAGCTTTGTCCTAATGACATTAGGATACGTGATGTTTTAGGTTTTTCGTCATGGCCCACAATTGACCAACGAAAGACTTCGAGCACTAGCTATCAGACCAAGCAAGAGGACAAAATGTTGGGATGGATATACCATCATTAATGGCTTCAAATTTAGAACCACTGATAAGCCTATCAATCACTCATTTGTCGATGATGAGGCTAATTACACAAAAAAATTCTGGAGTTTGTGTAAAGGGTTCAGTCTATGATACCGATCCAGAATTTGACTATTACGGTGTTCTAAGAGATATTGTAGAGCTGGATTACTCTTTTGATACCACAATTATGCTATTTAAATGTGATTGGTTAGACACAACTGTAGCTCCCCTTCCCGAAAATCTTGAATTTTTTTTTATTATTCATTTGATTTAAATTGTGATTTTTAGAATTTTAGAATTAATTATTTAGTTATTATTACGGTATATGACTTTAACCATAGTTAAGTTTTGAAGTACTAGACGACTAGAATTTGTGGCACGGGAGATGTAGCAGTGTGCCTTGACTGGTGTACTAGTCATGCTCGGAGAAACCTAGCCATAGGGATGTCCTAACTAGGAAAACCAGGCCAAGTTGTGACGTGACTATTATAAATAGTTAATTATTTATTATTATTATATTATTTGACGTTGAGTGACCCGGTTGAACCAAATTGGCCAGGCTGGACCCAAACCAAGCCCAAGCCCAGGTAGTCATGTAGGGCATCCCAAGACGACCGTGTAGACATGCATTGGGTGGTAGTATTTTAATTCAGTAACCTAGTAGATGTTTTCCCAAATTGTGGTTAAATATCTATATTATGAGTTCTTAGTATTAAATAATATTTTATTAATATCATAGTAAATAATTTCCTTAATAAATACGTTGGATTTTGGAATTTGTCTAGATTATATATGCAGGTGTATACATATAGAAATATATTCACAGTACATGAAAATAGGCTTTTATACGTAGATATATCAAACAATATTATTTTGTATAAAATGTTATGTATATTATTTTATTGTATTCATGGTAAATATATATAAGTATGTATGTATAAATATATGAATATATATATATATTTTTTTGGAAACATGTAAATTATTTCTGGAATCGCTCCCACTGGGATTCGAACTCCTGACCACTCAGGCCGCATGCATCTCTCTTAACCACTAGGCTAGAGGTCATCTGCATGAATATATATATATATATATATATATATATATATATATATATATATATATATATATATATATATATATATATATATATATATATACGGATGTGTATATATGTATATAAAATATATATACATATATATGTATATATATGTATATATATGTATATATATATATATATATATATATATACATATATATATATATATATATATATATATATATATATATATATATATATATATATATATATATATGTATATATATATATATATATATATATATATATATATATATATATATATATATATATATATATATATATATATATATATATATATATATATATATGTATATATATATATATATATACGGATGTGTATATATGTATATAAAATATATTATATATGTACTGATATATATAAACGTACGTGTATATATAT
This sequence comes from Iris pallida, assembly GCA_029216955.1. NCBI lineage: Eukaryota > Viridiplantae > Streptophyta > Magnoliopsida > Asparagales > Iridaceae > Iris > Iris pallida. Next base: position 1,359,102 of record JANAVB010000800.1, on the reverse strand, counting down.
ATTATAAATATATATGTACTTGTGTGCGTGTATAATATATATATATATATATTATATATGTATAAAGATATGTATAATTATATTTGTGTATATGTGTGTATATATATATATATATATATATATATATATATATATATATATATATATATATATATATATATATATATATATATACATATATATATATATATATATATATATATATATATATATATATATATATATATATATATATTAGTATGTATGAAATGGAAATAGAAAAAAAGAAATAGGAAAAAGAATATTACTAAGCAAATCCTCCCCAGGCCCAACTATCCCCATAGCCCAAACAGTAAGCAGCAACCCAACAACCACAGTCCCCACAAACCGACCCAAACCCAGGGCCCAGCCCAGCCCAGCCCAGCCCAAATGGCTCCTTCCCTTCACAGCAAATAGCCGAGCCCCATCCGCATGTTACATAGCAGAACGAGAGAGGTCGAGAGAAAACTCGTAAAACCCTAAACAACACCGACACCCTGCTGCTGCGCACGTACCCCAGCCATGGGCGACGCACCCAGCGGCCGTGCGCCGTCGCACCAGGACGGAGCAGGCCGCGCGCGCTCAGGCAACAACAAGCCGCACATGAAAGCCGAGAAGCAGCAGCAGTAATAACAACTCGAAGAGCCAACTTCGTGGTCGAAATCCACACTCGTCGCTCGATTATTTTTCGATATATTTTTCAGGTATGATCCCGATATATACGCCTTCGATCCCCATCAATTAGTTTGGTTTTAGGTAAACCATATCGTCCAGAAAATCGAACCGAAGTTCGGGAAAAATGCGTCCCGAAATAGAACATTTATGACAGTCCAACCCCCTTTTGGAAGGCGATTTACAGCCAATCCAGCGACCGAATTGGAAATCCATTCGAATAAATTTATAGACAACATATAGGAGATCGAAACCTATTTTTTATTTTTGAAATTCATTGATTATGCATGATGAAATCAATCTCTAAAAATTACGCAAAACTTGTTAAAACTGTTTTCGAAAACATAGAAAATCCTTCGATACGACGTGCGTCCCGCCATTTCGGGCGACGTGGTCATGAACCGAAGGCATCAAAAGGTACGTAATGGCTTCATGGTCATGTGGGCTTTGACGGAATTCAAATTGGTCGCGTGTGCGCGACGAATTTGATGCATCCGTCGAAATTTACCATATCGTGCACTTTGCAAATTTCTCAATTACTTTGTGTATGCTCGTCAGATCGAGACGAGACTTATGCCATCAGGACCGTATCATTTTTATGGTCCTGTATGCCAAGTTTGGTCCGATTCTGAGACAGTTGAGAAAATCACCGTTTCGTGGGCCCCACGGTCCGACTCAACGGGCAATTTTGTGCGCGGCCTGCCGGAATCTAACTTTGGACATACGGTTGGGTTCGTATCGAAAAACTGGATCCGTAGACATGTAGTTTGACAACTTTAGAGACCATTGACTATGGCACGCTTTTCGGTACAAAGCGGGTCCAACAGCGGACATTATTTTTGCCCGAAATTACCGTTTTGCCCCTGTGTCCAGAATTGGACTTAAGGACAGGCAATCCTAGCTAATTTGACTATTCTGAGAATGTTGGTAATATTTGTTTCAGCTTTTGGAGACAGTTGTGATGACTTGGACTGTATGACTTGCTAGTTGACGGTATATTATTGGATCTTCGTGCAACCCTCAGGCAAGATACCTTGCCTCCCTCTACAGTTTATTTTCATACATGTTTCTATTATTATTATACAGTTTTACTAGTTGATTATTTGCACAAGATTTGTACATCGTGCATGCTAGTATACATATAGTCCTCTAGTTTCTTTTGATTTACATGCTTTGTTAATCCCTATATCTTTATATGTTATCAGTTAGTTATTACAGTTCTTTTGATTTGCATGCTTTACTTTAGATAGTGTTTCCTGGTTTATTAGTCGTGTTCTTTTATCGTTATCATGCTTGACTGGATGTCGTAGTTCTATCAGATTGGTTCCCTCTCGTACCGTGTCGTGAGTCGTATCGTATCATAGGATGAATAAGTCATATCGGAACTGCTTTACCTCTTTGTCTTGAAATCTTGATGCTAACCTGCGAGTCCACATTAGGGGCGAGGGTTAGTAGTTAAGCTAACTTGCGAGCCCACACCAGGGGCGAGAGTTAGTAAGCTAATCTGCGAGCCCACATTAGGGGCGAGGGTTACTAGTTAAGCTAACTTGCGAGCCCACACCAGGGGTGAGAGTTAGTAAGCTAATCTGCGAGTCCACATTAGGGGCGAGGATTAGTAGTTATATGTCCACACCCGCGAGTCCACACAAGGGACGAGGGTGATGCTAGCCTGCGAGTCCACACCAGGGACGAGGGTTAGTAGTATATGGTTCACACCTGCGAGTCCACACTAGGGACGAGGGTGATGCTAGCTTGCGATTCCACACTAGGGGCGAGGGCTAGTAGTTGTTCAAACCTGCGAGTTCACACTACGGACGAGGGCTAGTAGTTGTTCAAACCTGCGAGTCCACACTAGGGACGAGGGTTTTGAGTATTCGATTGGTTATCCATTGACATCGTGATATCGTGTTCTCCTATTCTTCTATAGCAGTTCGTCTAGGCGTAGTGGTTCTTCCAGTCGTGTGTAGTCGTATTTTCGTGCTGATTGGTCTTTTTCCGTTTAATTCCTATATTTTCTTTATTGCATGATAAACTGCTAGATAGGCATGTTTTTATGTATCTTGCTATGTCCCCTGAGGACCTGATGATCTCTTCAGGTTAGTTATTGCGTGGAGTTAGTTAGCAGCTCGGGATGGCAGACGTGATGATACGCTTGCGGGATTCAAGTATCATTATTGTGTTTATTATCCGCTCGTGCTTTTCTTCATTATCGTGAGTTATCCTGTTTCTTGATTCAGTTTAGACTCTTGTTTTTTTTTCTTTAGAGTCTTATCGAACATATATGCTAGTGGGATGCAGACCACGACCCATACTAGTTCATTCTTGTTTATTATTCTTATTGTGGATTAAGATATAGATTGGTTTGCCATGATTTGGCAGTATACCATGATCATGACAGCTTATACGTACTCGAGTCGGGCTGGAGTCCGTTCGATACGTAGCTGGCTTGCTCACGCTCTCGCGTCCGAAAAGCGGGTGCGGGTCGTGACAAGTTTTTTTGGTGGCCCATGCAGGTCAGAGCATATCGTACCGGTTACATAACTGTACTAGTACGAGCCTGCGACTTGACTAAACCTTAGCAATCTCAATCCACTCTGCTTTGGAAATTCTCCTAAAAATTCTTTACGTCCTTGAAAACTCCATATTTGCTCTCGATTATACTTCTTTACTTCTTGTATCATTGATTCTCGTCCCTTCCTATTTCAGAGTGACGAACAATCGTGCTGTCTAGAATTCATTAGAAATCCTTAAATTATAGTATATATTGCTTGACTATTGAATATTGATTGTTTATAGATATGAGGATTATAGTTGCCATACGCCTAGATACCTGTCGGTAGAATGGTTAGCAACTAGTTAGAAGACCATATGATTCTAGTGACCTTGTTTTGAGGAGTAATGTGACCAAAGGTGGGTAGAAGTCCTCTAGATTTCGTAGTTACAGATTGCTAGGGGAAGGTTGTAAACTATTTTGAGGAATTAAATTTAAGGAGATTTAGATAATAGTCGACTTCCTTTTGAATTTTTAGGAATAATTAGAAATTAGAATTTCGAGGATAAAATTATTTTTAAGGTGAGTAGATTTGTAGCTCCCCTTCCCAAAAATCTTGAATTATTTTTTTATTATTATTCATTTGATTTAAATTATGAATTTTAGAATTTTAGAATTAATTATTTAGTTATTATTACGGTATATGACTTTAACCATAGTTGAGTTTTGAAGTACTAGACGACTAGGATTTGTGGCACGGGAGATGTAGCAGTGTGCCTTGACTGGTATACTATTCATGCTCGGGGAAACCTAGCCATAGGGATGTCCTAACTAGAGAAACCAGGCCAAGTTGTGACGTGACTATTATAAATAGTTAATTATTTATTATTATTATATTATTTGACGTTGAGTGACCCGGTTGAACCAAATTGGCCAGGCTGGACCCAAACCAAGCCCAAGTCCAAGTAGTCATGTAGGGCATCCCAAGACGACCGTGTAGACATGCATTGGGTGGTAGTATTTTAATTCAGTAACCTAGTAGACGTTTTCCCAAATTGTGGTTAAATATCTATATTATGAGTTCTTAGTATTAAATAATATTTTATTAATATCATAGTAAATAATTTTCTTAATAAATACATTGGATTTTGGAATTTGTCTAGATTATATATGCAGGTGTATATATATAGAAATATATTCACAGTACATGAAAATAGGCTTTTATACGTAGATATATCAAACAATATTATTTTGTATAAAATGTTATGTATATTATTTTATTGTATTCATGGTAAATATATGTAAGTATGTACGTATAAAAATTTGAATATATATATATATATATATATATATATATATATATATATATATATATATATATATATATATATATACGGATGTGTATATATGTATATAAAAGATATTATATATGTATTGATATATATAAATGTATATGTATATATATATATATTATAAATATATATGTACTTGTGTGCGTGTATAAGATATATATATATATATATATATATATATATATATATATATATATATATATATATATATATATATATATATATATATATATATATAAAGATATGTATAATTATATTTGTGTATATGTGTATTTATATTTATATATATATATATATATATATATATATATATATATATATATATAATATATATATATATATATATATATATATATATATATATATATATATATATTAGTATGTATGAAATGGAAATAGAAAAAAAGAAATAGGAAAAAGAATATTACTAAGCAAATCCTTCCCCAGGCCCAACTATCCCCATAGCCCAAACAGTAAGCAGCAACCCAACAACCACAGTCCCCACAAACCGACCCAAACCTAGGGCCCAGCCCAGCCCACATGGCTTTTTTCCTTCACAGCAAATAGCCGAGCCCCATCTGCATGTTACATAGCAGAACGAAAGAGGTCGAGAGAAAACTCTGAAAACCCTAAACACCGCCGACACCCTGCTGCTGCGCACGTACCCCAGCCTTGGGCGACCCACCCAGCGGCCGTGCGTCGCCGCACCAGGCCGGAGCAGGCCGCGCGCGCTCAGGCAGCAGCAAGCCGCACATGAAAGCCGAGAAGCAGCAGCAGTAATAACAACTCGAAGAGCCAACTTCGTGGTCGAAATCCACACTCGTCGCTCGATCATTTTTTGAGATATTTTTCAGGTATGATCCCAATATATACGCCTTCGATCCCCATAAATTGGTTTGGTTTTAGGTAAACCATATCGTCCAGAAAATCGAACCGAAGTTCGAAAAAAACGCGTCCCGAAACAGAACATTTATGACAGTCCAACCCCCTTTTGGAAGGCGATTTACAGCCAATCCAGCGACCGAATTGGAAATCCATTCAAATAGATTTATATACAACATACAGGAGATCGAAACCTATTTTGTACTTTTGAAATTCATTGATTATGCATGATGAAATAAATCTCTAAAAATTACGAAAAACTTGTTAAAACTGTTTTCGAAAACATAGAAAATCCTTCGATACGACGTACGTCCCGCCATTTTGGGCGACGTGGTTGTGAACCGAAGGCATCGAAAGGTGCCTAATGGCTTCATGGTCGTGTGGGCTTTGACGGAATTCAAATTGGTCGCGTGTGTGCGACGAATTTGATGCGTATCCGTCGAAATTCACCGTATCGTGCACTTTGCAAATTTCTCAATTACTTTGTGCACGCTCGTCAGATCGAGACGAAACTTATGCCATCAGGACCGTATCATTTTTCTGGTCCTGTATGCCAAGTTTGGTCCGATTCTGAGACAGTTGAGAAAATCATTATTTCGCGGGCCCTACGGTCCGACTCACCGGACAATTTTGTGCACGGCCCGCCAGAATCCAACTTTGGACATACGGTTGGTTTCGTATCGGAAAACTGAATCCGTAGACATGTAATTTGACGACTTTAGAGACCATTGACTCTGACATGCTTTTCGGTGCAAAGCGGGTCCAACGGCGGACATCGTTTTTGCCCGAAATTACCGTTATGCCCCTGTGTCCAGAATTGGACTTAAGGACAGGCAATCCTAGCTAATTTGACTATTTTAAGAACATTGGTAATATTTGTTTCAGTTTTTGGAGACAGTTGTGATGACTTGGACTGTATGACTTGCCAGTTGACGGTATATTATTGGATCTTCGTGCAACCCTCAGGCAAGATACCTTGCCTCCCTCTACAGTTTATTTACATGTATATTTCTATTATTATTATACAGTTTTACTAGTTGATTATTGGCACAAGAATTGTACATCGTGCGTGCTAGTATACATATAGTCCTATAATTTCTTTTGATTTACATGCTTTGTTAATCCCTATATCTTTATATGTTATCAGTTAGTTATTACAGTTCTTTTGATTTACATGCTTTACTTTATACAGTGTTTTCTGGTTTATTAGTCGTGTTCTTTTATCGTTATCATGCTTGACTGGATGTCGTGGTTCTATCGGATTGGTTCCCTCTCGTACCGTGTCGTGAGTCATATCGTATCATAGGATGAATAAGTCATATCGGAACTGCTTTACCTCCTTGTCTTGAAATCATGATGCTAACCTGCAAGTCCACATTAGGGACGAGGGTTAGTAGTTAAGCTAACTTGCGAGCCCACACCAGGGGCGAGAGTTAGTAAGCTAATCTGTGAGCCCACATTAGGGACGAGGGTTACTAGTTAAGCTAACTTGCGAGCCCACACTAGGGGCGAGAGTTAGTAAGCTAATCTGCGAGTCCACATTAGGGGCAAGGATTAGTAGTTATATGTCCACACCTGCGAGTCCACACCAGGGACGAGGGTGATGCTAGCCTGCGAGTCCACACCAGGGACGAGGGTTAGTAGTATATGGTTCACACCTGCGAGTCCACACTAGGGACGAGGGTGATGCTAGCTTGCGAGTCCACACTAGGGGCGAGGGCTAGTAGTTGTTCAAACCTGCGAGTCCACACTAGGGACGAAGGTTTTGAGTATTCGATTGGTTATCCATTGACATCGTGATATTGTGTTCTCTTGTTCTTCTCCAGCAGTTCGTCTAGGCGTAGTGGTTCTTCCAGTCGTGTGTAGTCGTATTTTCGTGCTGATTGGTCTTTTCCCGTTTAATTCCTTTATTTTATTTATTGCATGATAAACTGCTAGATAGGCATATTTTTATGTATCTTGCTATGTCCCCTGAGGACCTGATGATCTCTTCAGGTTAGTTATTGCATGGAGTTAGTTAGCAGCTCGGGATGACAGACGTGATGATACGCTTGCGGGATTCAGGTATCGTTATTGTGTTTATTATCCGCTCGCGCTTTTCTTCATTATCGTGAGTTATCCTGTTTCTTGATTCAGTTTAGACTCTTGTTATTTTTTTTTTAGAGTCTTATCGGACATATATGCTAGTGGACTGCAGACCACGACCCATACTAGTTCATTCTTGTTTATTATTCTTATTGTGAATTGAGATATAGATTGGTTTGCCATGATTTGGCAGTATACCATGATCATGATAGCTTATACGTACTCGAGTCGGGCTGGAGTCCGGTCGATACGTAGCTGGCTTGCTCACGCTCCCGCGTTCGAAAAATGGGTGCGGGTCGTGACAACAACACCCAAGCAAGGATGAAGAATTGACAGACAATTTAGATTTATTGATATAAAATATGGAAAAAGATATGTAGATTTTGAATCATTTGTGTTGGCTAGTCAAATGGTCCAAGTGTACTACACGAGTTATCCTACTCGACGATATACTACTCGTGATTAGTAGGCTGTATACAAAACTAAAGCAAGAAATACATATAATATTGGAGATCAAGCATACCAAGAGGATGAGGTAGTCATTCCTCAACCAACATATATGAGTTTAGTCGGTGTTGACGACATAGAAGTTGACGTTACTGTAGAGGATGATATAATTGATGAAAAGCTTGAAATAGAGCACTTACCTCATGTAGAGGAGGAGTCTGAAATGGACGTATCGGATGAGGAGGAAGAATTTGAAGATGAAGGTGAAAGTGGAAGTGATAGTAAAAATGAAGAAGATGAAGATGAAGAAGACTACTTATGAGTATCATCACACCATTTTTTATTTCTATCAGATTAGCATTGATTATTAGTATCAACACATCTTTTTTTTTAATTTCTATTTGATTTGCATTGATTATTTGTATCATCACACCATTTTTTTCATCTCTTTTAGATTTGCATATTGCGGGTCGAGGCCGTACACGACGTCGAGGATCTTCATCCCACCCTCTTGCTCCTCTTAGTACTCCAGATGCAGAACGCAGAGGAGTTAGCGAGGACGATATAGTTGATAAGGATGGCTTATCTCCGTCATTCACTCATTCATCGGTCGGTGGAGCTAGCCCTGATATTCCTTCAGCATCTACTCCTACTGGTTATGGTGCCCCGTCTTCTACGCCAGAGACTACACATGTCGCTCCTACTGGGGCGAACCCATATCCTGGCCTTTTGGTGGATCGTTGAGTGTACATACGTCGAACATGATTTGTAGATCCACCTACTCTACCAGAGGGGCCAGCCAACATCACTCTTCCAGAGCTCTTGGCCGATGGAGCGACGTAAGTATATAATTATTATTATACACATTTATTCATACTTTCTTTATTTTCTAATGGTACATTATTTTGTTAATTTTAGGTTCTTTCTGCTCCAGGCTGGTAGAGATTTGGGCGACTTGATGTGTCGTCAATTCTATGATCCCTATCTAAACTTTGGGGACATCCCACTTGATAGACGATTCATTTGGCTCGAGATATTTGGGGGTATGCCTAAACAATACCGTCTTTGTTTACAAAATTTCTTAAATATTTGCTTATTTGTTTTTATTTGTTCTTATTTGCAAAAGTTATACTGGTGGCCGGCACACAGAGATCAGGCGATCCGAAGGTGCTACAAGTCTATCGCCAGTAAGAGGTTGAGGGATATGGTCAACGACCAGAAGGCGTTGGCTTCGCTAAATAGTGCTCTTTGTAAGGAGTGGTAGAAGGAGAAAATCTGGGAGACGATTAAGAAGAAGATGGACACTCCGACCTATAAGGTCAAGTATGAAAAGGCAAAGGCTGCCCGTGCTAAGGGTGTTCACCACACGGGTGGATCCATCCCAATTTTAGAGCATTATCGACGGCTGGTGAGTATTCTTATTTATTATTTCTTCAATTTTTTAAATTTAATGTTTAGTTATAAATTGATGTTTAATTGTTACAGTGCGAGGAGGTCGCTAGGGCAGGCGGAGACCCGAACGTCATCGACTTTCCTAAAGTTTTAGAGCGTACCCATAAGAGAAAGAAGAATGGAAAGCTCGTAGATGATCGGGTGACCAAAGCCCATGTAAGTTTTCCGAGTCCTATATCTAATTACATTTCTTCTTTGTCTTTACGTACTTAACTATATTTAGTTTACCTAAATAGTTATTCCGAACTCTAATATGAATATTAACTCTAAATCATAACCCTAAGTAGCATTATAAATCAAAGAAAAATTTAGGAGACGTATGAGAACCTAACCATAACAATACTTAATAGTAATTAAAATATGAATATTAACTCTAAATCTATTTACCTATATAAATATAGGAGACGTATGAGACTTTAGAGAGTCGAGTCGGTGAGGAAGAGACTGTCGGGGGGGGGGGGGGAGCTGGGACTAGTTATCTACCGACGCCGGCTATGAGGAACGACTTGTGGATATAAGTCGTCGGTAGAGGAAAATGGGGGCAGTGTATACGGTACCAAAAAATTGGCATCCCAGCCGTCCGTTTATTCCAGAGCTCCTTTATCTCTACCACCTCAACCTCCACCTCTACCTGTAGATGCACAGATCGACGATACTACCCACAACTAAACTTTGCGACAGATTACACAGATTTTGGTGGAACTACAGGGTCAGGTGACCCAGATGACTGGAGTTCCAAGCATAGCAGGTCTGATTCCTGCTGCCATTGCACCGACTCCTGCTTCGGTCTCAGCGCCTCCGACAATGACTCCTCCTTCGACCACAACACCTACTACACCGGCTCCTCCGACAACCACAGCATCTCTTGTCATGCCGCCGACTCTTACAGACGCTCAGGACGTACAGCGGATCGTCACTTTGGTTCTGGGATAATTATATACATGTGGACGACCGACTATGCCTCCGCCACCTCCTCCACCATCAGTTTAATTTTTGTTTGATTATTGGTTGTATTTGATCGATGAGTATAGCTCCCCTTCCCGAAATTTTTGAAATATTTTTTATTTTTATTTGATTAGTTTACATTTAATTTTTCTATGATCATAGAAGTTGTGACTAAGCCTACAGGTGATTTATGACCAACTTGTGGTCACATGATCTCTAGATAGGGTCTATAAGCATTCTATAGCTATATTATATTTTATTATGATTTTTAGACATTTTTAGGTATTTAATAAGGTTTTATTATTTTTAAGGACTTTCAGGATTTACTATAAGGTCATACGGGGGTATTTATGGACCAAATATTTTATTTGGGCTCTAAATGACTAAAAAAATTTTCTAGAATATTTTAGATTTTTTTTGAATTTTTAGAATATTTGGGAATTTTTATATAATTAAAACCTATATAAATTATATTTTATAGGCTTTGGGAATTTACTGTGAGGTCACACGATGATATTTTGTGTTAAAATATTTTATTTATATTCTAGACACTTAGAGATATTTTCTAGAATTTTCTAGAATTTTCCTGGATTTTTTTGCAATTTATTTTGATTTATTTGGACTTAAAATAATTTTCTGAATTAAATAATTAATTACCCAAAAATCCACCCATGGGGCCCACCTGTCGCGCCAACTGCTACAGTGACCGCCTCTCTCTCTCCTATATATATTATTATATTCGCCTACCCTAATTAAATTCCAGCAGCCTTTTGTGGGAGAACTCATCTAGGGTTTCCGACTTTCCGAAGCGATTCCTGTCAATCCCGAAGTAATTTTCGTGCGTCATTTTTTTGGATTCGTATCGCGGTAAGCTTTCTGACTATGTAATTTATTTTTGTAGATATTCTTTCTAAATTTTTGGAAAATTCGTAGAGTGTCGGTTGTCCGAAACTTGATACGTTTCGGTGTTTTCGAGATTCCGGGAGAACCGAAAATTGAAATCACGAACAGTTTGAAGTTTCGGAAAGCTAACACAGAGCACTACGACATATATTTTTCAAGAAATTAATTCATTCATCTAGTATTTTAGTTATTCTGTTGAACTCAGAATTGATCGGTTGATCATCATTTTGGTCACGATTAGCCATAACGGCGATATCTTTTGACCAAAATGTGATTTTATGGCACGGTTGAATCTAGCACAATCGTGGCGTTGAAATCTACCAAGTTGCACTTTCAAAATCTAGAGTTCACAGTGTTTGACTAGATAGTCAACAACACGTCTCGATTTGCGTGCCATGGTTTCCAAAATTGGGAAACACGACTTTTGATGGCCAAACTTACATGTTTAGATTATATTCAGATTATTATTTGGTTAAATCAGATTTTTAAGTGAATTATTCTAGAATTAATTATTATTAGATTAGTAACCCAACTAGCCACTATTTCATGAATTTAGAACTAGAACATTAGAATTGATTTATAGTTTTTGCGCACGGTTCATGGTACGATATGTGTTATAGGTTGACAGCTCCTAGATCGGTATCCCCTCATCCTCGACTTGTGACTACGGTTTGTGAAAGGACCATAGGCAAGTATACCTTGCCGAACATATACAGTATTTACATTATTTTCTCTTTCTTTATTGTATTTCTTTTCATATTGTCATATGATTCCAAATTGTGATTGATTTTCTCTTGATTGTTTTACTTGTTCTAGATTATGTGCACGTATAGGATATTCGACATTGCTTGATTATTGATCTTTTTGTGTTACCTTGTCTCGTGATTGAGTTGTCAGTTTTTTTATCTGTCCTTGACTTGACCATTCTTGACTGGAAGTATCTTGCATTATACTACAGTTGAGATATCTTATAGATTGGGAGTATCTTACATTGTACTACGACCTATAGCCGATTCTTTTATCTTGATATTGCTCGATTGACTTGACTTGAGACATGCCATAGATTGGGAGTATCTTACATTGTACTACGACCTATAATATATATTGATTGATTGAATGACTTGACTTGCGACACTATAAATTGGGAGTATCTTGTATTGTACTATGATTTATAGGAGTCTGCTTGACCTTGTATCCTTTAGGAGAGGAGATCGATACTAGAATTGGCTAATCTCAATTGAGAGTATCCTGCTTTGTATGTCAATTGAAACACTATAGATTAGGAGTATCTTGCATTGTACTACAAGCTATGGGAGTTTCGATTGATAGTTAGCCAAGTCTAGTAATACATTTCCACACGACTCGTCGTCCTTAGATGTTCTTCTTGCAGTGTTCTTATGCTCCATATATGTTATTTACTGTCATATTAGTAGGCATATTTTATGTATCTTGCTAGTCCTCTGAGGACCTGATGATCTCTTCAGGTGGCTGATTGTACGGGATTAGTAAGCTGAGCATGTGGTAGTTGACTTCAGTCGCATGATTCAGGTATTTAGTTAGTGTAATTGATTTACTATCTTTCTAGTGCTTTTATGATATATCCTTCTTATCAGCTTAGCTTTATAGACTCATATTATTCTTGGAGTCTAATCGGACATATATGCTAGTGGACTGCAGATCATGAACCATAATTGTTCATTCTTATTTTACATGATTCTTGTGGATTGAGATATAGTTTAGATTAGACATAATACCCTATTCTGGACAGCTTATACGTATTCGAGTTGGGCTGGAGTCTGCTTGATACGTAGCTGGCTTTTTCACGAGCTCGCATACGAAAAGCGGGTGCGGGTCGTGATAAGTTATTGTGGTGGCCCATGCAGGTCAGAGCATATCGTATCGGTTACATTACTGTACCGGTTCGAGCCTGCGACTACGACTAAACCTTAGAAATCTCAATCCATACTGCCTTGAAAATTCGCCTAGAAATTCTCTACGTCCTTGAAAACTCCATATTTGCTCCCGATTATACTTTCTTACTTTCTGTACCATTAATTCTCGTCCCTTCCTATTCCGGGGTGGTGAATGATCGTGCTGTCTAGAATTCATCAAAAATTTCTTAAATTATAGTATAATATTGCATGATTATTGAGTATTGGTTGTTTATAGATATGAGGGATTATAGATGCCATACGCCCAAAATATCTATTGGTAGAATTTTTAGCAACTAGTTAGAAGACTATAAGATTTTAATGACCGTGTTTTGAGGAGTAGTATGACCAAAGGTGGGTAGAAGTCCCCAAGTATTCGGAGTTATAAAATGACTAGAGAATGTTATATAATATTTTTGAGAAAATAAATTTGAGGAGATTAAGGAAATACTAGACTTTAAATTTTAAGGAATAGTTATGAATTAGAATTTCGAGGACAAAATTATTTTTAAGGTGGGTAGATTTGTAGCTCCCCTTCCCGAAATTTTTTGAAATATTTTTTATTTTTATTTGATTAGTTTACATTTAATTTTTCTATGATCATAGGAGTTGTGACTAAGCCCACAGGTGATTTATAACCAGCTTGTGGTCACATGATCTCTAGATAGGGTATATAAGCATTTTATAGCTATATTGTATTTTATTATAATTTTTAGACATTTTTAGGTATTTAATATTTAAGGTTTTATTTTTTTAAGGACTTTCAGGATTTACTATAAGGTCATACGGGGGTATTTATGGACCAAATATTTTTATTTGGGCTCTGACTAAAAATATTTTCTAGAATATTTTAGAATTTTCAGGATTTTTTAGATTTTTTGGGATTTTTATATAATTAAAACCTATAGAAATTATATTTTATAGGTTTTGTAAATTTACTGTGAGGTCACATGATGATATTTTGTATTAAAATATTTTATTTATATTCTAGACACTTAGAAATATTTTCTAGAATTTTCTAGAATTTTTTTTAATTTTTGTGCAATTTATTTTGATTTATTTGGACTTAAAATGATTTTTAAATAATTTTTTGAATTAAATAATTAATTACCCAGAAATTCACCCAGGGGGGCCCACCTGTCGGTGCCAACTGCTACAGTGACCGCCTCTCTCTTTCTCCTATATATATTATTATATTCATCCACTCTAATTAAATTTCAGCAGCCTTTTGTGGGAGAACTCATCTAGGGTTTTCGACTTCCCGAAGCGATTCCCGCCAACCCCGGCGTGATTTTTGCGCGCCATTTTTTTGTTGGATTCGTATCGAGGTAATATTTCTGATTATGTATTTTTGTAGATATTATTTCTAAATTTCTGGAAAATTCGTAGAGTGTCGATTGTCCGAAACATGACATGTTTCGGTGTTTTCGAGATTTCGGGAGAACCGAAAATCAAAATCATGAACCGTTTGAAGTTTCTGAAAGCTAACACAGAGCTCTACGACATATAATTTTCCAAAAAATTAATTCTTTCATCTAGTATTTTAGTTATTCTGTTGAACTCAGAATTGATCGGTTGATCACCGTTTTGGTCACGATTAGCCATAACGGCGATATCTTTTGACAAAAACGTGATTTTGCGGCACGGTCGATTCCAGCGCAGTCATGGCGTTGAAGTATACCAAGGTGTACTTTCAAAATCTATAGTTCACAGCGTTTGACTAGATAGTCAATAACACATCTCGATTTGCGTGCCATAGTTTCCAAAATTGGAAAACACGACTTTTGATGGCCAAACTTGCATGTTTAGATTATATTTAGATTACTATTAGGTTAAATTAGGTTTTTAAGTAAATTATTCTAGAATTAATTATTATTAGATTAGTAACCCAACTAGCCACTATTCCATAAATTTAGAACTAGAACATTAGAATTGATTTATAGTTTTCGTGCACTGTTCATGGTGCAATATGTGTTATAGGTTGACAGCTCCTACATCGGCATCCCCTCATCCTCGACTTGTGACTAAGGTTTATGCAAGGACCACAGGCAAGTATACCTTGCCGAACATATACAGTATTTATATTGTTTTCTCTTTCTTTATTGCATTTCTTTTCATATTGTCATATGATTCCATATTGTGATTGATTTTCCCTTGATTGTTTTACTTGTTCTAGATTACGTGCACGTATAAGATATTCGACATTGCTTGATTATTGGTCTTTTCGTGTTACCTTGTCTCGTGATTGAGTTGTCAGTTTTTATATCTGTCCTTAACTTGACCATTCTTGACGGAGAGTATCTTGCATTTTACTACAGTTGAGATATACTATAGATTGGGAGTATCTTACATTGTACTAGGACCTATAGCCGATTCTTTTATCTTGATATTGCTCGATTGACTTGACTTGAGACATGCCATAGATCGGGAGTATCTTACATTGTACTATGACCTATAGCATATATTGATTAATTGATTGACTTAACTTATGACACTATAAATTGGGAGTATCTTGCATTGTACTATGATTTATAGGAGTCTGCTTGACCTTGTATCCTTTAGGAGAGGAGATCGATACTAGAATTGGCTAATCTCGACTGAGAGTATCCTGCTTTGTACGTCAATTAAAACACTATAGATTGGGAGTATCTTGCATTGTACTATAAGCTATGGGAGTTCCGATTGATAGTTAGCCAAGTCTAGTAATACATTTCCACACGACTCGTCGTCCTTAGATGTTCTTCTTGCAGTGTTCTTATCTTGGACTATTTAGTTTCCTTCATCATCCACTGCTTATATTTTGACTATCTTATGTTGCTATTATAGTCTAGTTTTGCAAGCTTACTCTTTATCGAGCTTGTTCGTGACATATGTTTATTGTGGGCGCCCGCTAATACATTGCTAATCAGAATCGACGTATTATGGTCTGATCAACCATAGTGCACTTGGTTCGCTTTTTGTATATTGTTCAACGTGGACGGAGACATTGTTAAACTTGGTCCTAGAGTCTCATCTGCGACTGCCTTGACAATTCTTTTTGGAACTTATTCAGTCGTCTTTGAACCACACATTCGAATTTGATAATGTCTTCTTCGAACTCTTTATTTTTGTCCTTTGCCTGTTTTAGAAAGATAGACACCCGTACTTGATATTCTCTTAGTTGTCCACTGTCTATTGCCAAGATAGTTAGCCAGTTACCAACCGATATGACTGTAACCCCATCTTGAGTTAATCGTCCTCCTCGTGACACTAGATTTATTATCACGACTTTCTAATCATTCTTAAGACTTAAGAATGATTCAAATCATTTCCTTAATCAAACCTAAACTCAGGCGACCATATTTTCTCAAGGAACCATACCTCCTAAGTCCCTAAGCTATTCTGTTTGATCCACCCAATGCCTTATTATTTCTTTAATTGTGTTATCATGACTGTCTAAGCTAGCGACCCTCGTCCATTACCATATTCATGAATTATTTTCCTACTTAACGAATTCATGACTTCTAATAGCACATTTATGTTAAATACCGTTTCCTTGCCTCGCCAAATGAATTGTTCATACTTTCTTATCTTAAACTATTGTACCATACCTATTCCTAAATTTCGAGGACAAAATTCTTGTAAGTTGGGTAGGATGTAAACCCCCTAAATTTCTACTACGATTTTTTTAAAATATTTTTGTATTTATTCTGTACTTCGTATCTATACGTCGCATACGAGTTCACATTTTGTATTTGCGAAGCGTGCGAGATTTGCGCTCGAAATTGCTCGTCGAGTGCGAATATGTGCGAGGTACATATTTTTGTAAAACATTTTTATTAGATTTTATTTATATAGAAGAATTTTAGTTTTTAAATTAATACGTGATAAATATTTTTAAATTGATTAAATTTATAAAAAGCATCACATTGCAATTTCCAAAATTTTATTTTGTGTTACAGTATAAAAGGTTATCGTTCAAATATAGTAGTAAATAAGAAAAACCATATTTTTTCGAATATTCTATTGCATATGATTACATGAAATTAATTCATGTATATAGTTTAAATTTTTGAAATTTATTTTATTATTATTTTAAATTTTAGGAAAAAGTATTATAAATATATCAATTGTGATTAAAATCAAAAATTTGATTTTACTAATAATTTTAAATGGGTTTTGAAGTAAATCTAAGATTATCTAGTTCATATCTTGGAAAGATATAATTGATTTGATTTAAAGTAATTTAAATTAAGAACGGTATTATCTATTGGGATTTAAATACACCCAATCCTTATCTAGCAAGAAGTCCTCAACCCTATATATATGGGAGCTTCCCATTGATTTTACCATCCATCATCTCCACAAATAAATTCCCAACTACTCGGGCATCGTGTCAGTGTACGTGTACGTGTCCCACTCTTATTCCATATTTACAACTACAGTATCCACCCCCACAGTGTCGATAATCCTGACACGATAAATCAAATCCTATCCATGGCGTCCCCGGCCACGCACCGCTACCGCTGTCACGCCCTGATCCCGCTAGGGTCGTCCGTCTTGCCTGGATCCCTGCGGGATCGATCGTCCTTGCTAAGGCGTGATGCCATGCAAGCCTAAGTTGCACTTGCACAAGGCCATGTACCTGCATAAAATAATTAGTCAAGCAAAACACACGTACGTACCCATTTTATTGCAGAAAACCAAATATTGGACACAAAGATTTGAAAAGGAAATACTTCTTTTATTCATAAACTTGATAGGAATACAAGTGCAAAGCTTTGTGAACTCAGATTTGCCTTATAATTGGCTATATGATTCTCTTTGAAACTCTCTTTTTGAAAATAGCCACAATGCCCATACATGATATCCCTTTATTACAAGCTGGAATTGAAAAGACACCTTCAAAGGAAATGGAAACTTGCAATTGACTGAAATGAAAAGTAGCTTCGAGGCAGTCCGCAGCTCTACTGGGCTAGACGAGCTTTAGTGTCTCCCTGAAATTCCCTTGTCTCCTTTGCTTTCTGAAAAAGATGTCCACAACGTGGGTCAGCACACATCATGTACTGGCGAGCAGCTTTTGTCCGAACTCGCAAATCTCTGCACTAAATCAACATCTGAAGCTAACATTTACTAGTGATCTTTCTAATTTTCTAGATTCTTTTTAATAATTCATAAGAAATATAGCAGCAGAAAGCACTGTATAATAAATCTTACCATCGCCGATAGTCATCCCTGCACAAGACAGGTTAGCACAATTTGCATATGAAGTAAAAACATATTGTTTGAATACTGCATCTTTTGTTAGGTTGCAATGCACTCTGATTTCATAAATGTACCTAACTACATGTTGGTCCACGGGTCATTCCCCGTGATTAGCCGCTGTGACTCTTGGGTTCAGCTCGTCGCTAAGGACACTCTATACACCCCTTGGTTTCTTTACCGCAGGGCGTTACTCTAATCCCCCTAGGCCGAGCAGCTCAGGTGCCCCCAAACTGGTCGTAAGGATTGGCCCAGTGTACACAAGTTGTCCGAGACCAAATGCATGAATGCACTCTATCAAATAAATCTCTAGTATGACAACATATGCAACTATCTGTATTTTCGTCTTACTCTTGTTCTCTCTATACGGCAAGCCGTATCATCTCTGTTTCATATGACTTTAGCAACATTTACATCGATCTCTTGCAGCATTATAAGAACTCGTAATCATTCATATCAAGCATGAGTAAGGCAACTGTTCTTTGATTAGTATCTAAGTTCAATTCTTTGTTTCTTATCTCTTATTGGTTTGGTATCGTTGATCAGCGGGACACAACAAAAGAGTAGACTATAGATCATTTTTATTAGGGCGCACAGATCAATGTCTTTTCGGTTGAAGCAACTCACCAAGATGAATCTTAGTTGAGAGAAGGAGGGACTTCACGCGCCGTTCACGTCCTATGTATGTCTATGCGTCCCCCTGCATAGGCACCAACATCTGATTAGCATACTTTGGTCTCTTTCTCTCAAGATTCGGAATGAATGCGATATGCGATGAAAGCGAACAATGAAAACCAATCATCGAAAACCAACTCGAAAACGCATTCATCAAAACCAAGCAGCGAAAGAAAATATCCAACAAAACTCTTGGATTCATTTCAATAGAAGCCAATCCATCAATTGGAAAGGTTCATTGCATTTCATCCGTGATCAATCGATACCGGCAAGGTTTCACCAAATACTCAGTTCATGACTGAGTCAACAAACCGTAGGTATTACATTGTAGACCGCGAGGAGCAGGACACTACAACCGCAACCATCTCCTCCTCCCTGCCACACCCGCCAACCATCACAGACACCATCCCAACCAACCCATCGGCAACGCTACAACCCCTATCGCCATCACCGGACCACCGTTACCACCATCATCAACATCACCACCGCCACCACCGCAATAGAAGAGAAGAAGAAGAGAAAACCTAAAACCTTACTCACCTCCTCCGGTGCCACACACGCCCTTGGCCGCCGCTCCGAGCTTCCCGCCACCGCCATGGCTGAGCCCCTTCGAGCCCTCACTATCGCCCACCGCACCGACCGGACTCCGAACCTCCTTCCCGAGGCATCTGTCGAAGTCCCCTGTAGCCGACGCCCCTCCGCCGACGACTCCATCCGCTGTACCCGACTCCGGTAACCTCCCCGTCTGCCCGCTCGTAGCCCTTTCACCGCGATCACAACCACCTTCCCCGGGACTCACCGGCGCGACACACCTGCGGATCTGGCGCCACCGTGCCCTCCGTCGGTCGAGCCACCGGGCGAGCTGCCTCTCCGCCCGATCTCCGCTCGAAAACCCCGCAGCGATCGCCGACTCGAGCCGCACCTCCGCCGCAGCGCCATCGCCGGTGCTCGACCACTGCGCGCCGCTTCCTCGTTAAACCCCCTTCTCTCCCTCCCGTTCACTCTACTCCAGTTCGTTCTCTCTCTCTTTCTTTTTTTATGAAAAGAGGAGAACCACCTAAAAACTGATAACATTGATGTTTGATTTGTTTTTCTATTCTATTTTTGTTGCTGTTATTTTTGTTTTGTTAATTGTTATTATTACTAAAGTTATTATTATTATTATTACTGGTATTGTTATAGGGAAATTTAAGTTAAATATTTAATTGTTTACTTTATTATCATTTTGTTTAGTATTAATACTATTTTGTTACTTAATAATTATTGTCTATTTTGTTACTTAATACTTATTGATAGTTAATATTTTGCAAAATTTATAACATTAGGGTTTTACCTATATTGATTTAGATTTTTGCCTAAAATATATTATATTATGGTATTTTCAAAATATAGCTTGAGCAAAAGTTATCGTGACAAAAATTTAGTTTCAGTACCAAAAGGTTTTTCTAGATTTTCGTAATTATCTAAAATTATATATTCGACAAAGTTATAGTTTTTTTTTGGCCTAAATGATTTCTTGATATTTATGAATAACTACTTAAATATTTTATATATGAAATACAATTTTTTTTATTTTATGTAAAAGCATATTTTTACAAACATGGTGCTCCTTGCCTAAAAATGATTCTTGATTTAAAATGTTTATATAAAATATTTTACTAATAAAATCTAGACTCCCAAATATTATGAAATATTTTTCTAAAACTAGTATAAGCATTCGTTTACTCCAATTCTCCCAATTATCCCCATTGATTACGACTGATCCTGCGTTCATATTTCTTTGTGAATTCGGACCATGTGTGCAACGTCCATGGCTTGGACTATTGGGATAAGTCAGAACATTGCACCACACCAGACGACACATCAGGCAAGATACCTTGCCATATTTACTGTTTATATTTAGTTACATTTTATTTCAGTTATTGTATCTATATTTCTTGTTTATTTTTTTCTTGCATGTGGACTTAGAGTTAAGGGACTACCGTCAACTTAGTGTATCTCATTAAACTTGTCACGATTGTATCACGAGTTGAGTGTGACTTGTGAGTATCATGTAGTGGTCACTTGCGTGTTGGTTGATCACCCGTGCGCATGTGTAGGAATAACTGTCAATAGATGCATGTTAGAAGACTTGACAATTATTGAATATAAACAAGTGTTGTGGAAGCGACACGTGTTGGTGTGTCGTGGTTACGATGCATGTATAGTATCATTGGGGGAGGGGACAGCTACTAGCGTGGGGGCTACATCTACTTTTTACACATTTATGGGTGATAGTGACTCGGATGAGCGCTACTTGCTGTCCGACCGATAGTGTCTCGGATGAGCGCTACTTGACGACCACTCTTTATTACTTGCTTGCGTGAATCCGTTACAGCTCCTGCGTAGAACGTTGTCCTCAAAGTGCATATCATATAGATGGTTAGGTACCCTATTGTCTTATAGATTTATAGTAGATACTTATGCAGTTATACATGGCATGTTCTTCTTGTATCTTGTTACGTCCCTCTGAGGACCTTGTGATCTCTCCAGGTGTGTGTTACGTGATTTCTTGCAGGTGCTCTAGCTAAGGCCATATCTTACTTTCTCCGTGATGATTGCTCTTGGACTTGTAAAACCCCTATTTTTAATTTTTTTATTATTTTATTAGACTTAAAAATAAATTTATACAATTTATGGTTTTCTTTTATTTTTTTAAATGACCTTAGCCATTCTTGAATTTTGGAACACAAGGCGACCATGAAATTTGGCACGAAAGATGTAGCAGTGTGCCTTGACTAGTGTACTAGCCATGCCGGAGGAAGCCTAGCCATGGTGATGTCCAAACTAGGAAAACCAAACCAAATTGTGAATTGACTTATTTAAAGTATTTTATTTAAATATTATTTTATATATTGATTTTTAGATGACCCGGTTGGACTAAACCAGTCCGAATTGGGCCCGAACCAATTTAAACCCATGTGAGCATGTGGGGTGACTAAGATGGCCATGTAGGAACATTTCATGTGTGTACAAATATTTTTAAATAATTTTGAGACTTGTTGAATGTTTATCGACTTTTGGTACAAAATTTATATTTTATTAATAAAATAATATTTTACAAGATGGTACAATTTTCTGGACCCATACAAGGGTGTGTAGTAAAGTTCACACGTTGGAACAATTTTTATTGTTTTATTATTACTAAAGTTATTTTTGTGAAAATTAAATAGGCATTTTATTATTGTTGATATTATTTGATATTATGTGATATTATTATTCTTGCCTTATATGGCAATTTAAATTTGTGTATATATGTAAAAATATATTTTATATGCATCGTATATATAGTTAGATAATATTAAACTTTATTTCAAATTTGTGGAGATTTAATAAATATGTTATCCTATTAGATATGATTATTATTATTTAGTTGATTTTAATGTCAAATGAATTTAAATATATGTGTATATGTTTTTAAGTTGATTTCATATATGATAGATGATATTAAAATTTTCTTTTGGATTTTGTAGAAATTTGATTTGGATTTATTTATATATATATATATATATATATATATATATATATATATATATATATATATATATATATATAGGGAAGAGATATTGCACCAAACTTATTGCATCAATTGTTGCACCAAACAATCTTAACCACACATTTATTTCTATCATGTGGTTATAAAGCATTCCATAAAGTTGTTGCCACGTCATCATGCTTTATAACCACATGATTGAAATAAATGTGTGATTGAGATTGTTTGGTGCAATAATTGATGCAATAAGTTTGGTGCAATATCCCTCCATATATAATATAAGTTTAGTTTAGATAAGAAAATATATATATATATATATATATATATATATATATATATATATATATATATATATATATATATATATATATTCTTATCTATACAAATATATAAATATAGAAAACTATATATAATATAAGTTTAGTTTAGATAAGAAAATATATATATATATATATATATATATATATATATATATATATATATATATATATATATATATATATATATATGTTGCATGGTGGTCGGCCCCACCACCTGGCCGACCACCCACGCCGCAAATAATAGCAGATGTGCGCCCCTCCCTTGATAAACAAGCAGCAGCATGCTGCTATGACTTGTGCGCCCAAGTGGGGCCGGCCTTATTGGTATTAGAAGGGAGCAACTAAGCTTCATATATATTGAATTGCATTTGGCCACCCTATTTGCATACAACTCCTACATCAAATAAAACCATGCAGTCGCCACCACCACCTAAACCCTAATTCCTTCCTCCTCTTCTCTCCTCCGACTGGTGTACAGCATCGCAGTCCGCACTCGGCCAACAGCACACCGCAAAAAACGACAACAACGGCGACAACAACGACCGTTTTGATCAACGAGGTATCCAACTTTCCTATTCGATTACTCTTTCGATTCTAATCCGTTTTTAATTCCATAAATTCGTATAGAAAGCCCACATGACCCACTATCGTCCCCTTCAAATAGATTTAATTATTTTGCAATAAATTTCATGTTTAATTAAATTAAAAGTCACGAAAAATCAGTTTTTATAAACCTTAAAAATCCCGTACGAGGTACGTCCCGACAAACCGGGCGACCCCGTCGCAAACCGAAAGTACCGAAATGTCCGTATCGAATTTGTGGACGTGCGAAAATTGACGAAATTTAAATTGGTTGCGTGTGCGCGACGAATTTGGTCTGTATCCGTCGCATTTTTTCGTATCGGGCATTTTTGGTATTTTTCAATTACTTTGTGCACACTTATCAAATCGGGACGAAACTTGCGCCATTGGACTCAAATATTTTTCTGGTCCTGTGAGCCAAGTTTGGTCCGATTCTGAGACCGTTGATCGGGATGCTATTTTGGCAGGCCCACAATCCCACTCAACGGGCGATTTTGTGCACGGCCCACCGGAATCCAAAATTGGACATACCGTTGGGTTCGTCTCGTCAAAACAAATCCGTAGACATGTAGTTTGACGACTTTAGAGACCGTAGGTTCTGGCGCGTATTTCGGTGCAAACGGGTCCAACGGCGGACATCGTTTTGACCCGAAATTACGAATTTGCTCCTGTTCCAGAATTTGACTTTTGGACATGCGTTTTCTAGGCATATCTTTTATTCCAAACTCGTTCGTGATGTTTGTTTCAGCATCCGGAGCTTCTTGTGGATTTTGACTTTCGTGATTGACGATTCTGATTGTTGGATTTTGCTGCTTCTCGCACCACCCACATGCAAGATACCTTGCCTTATTTACTGTTAATAATTAGATGCACCTTTATGTATTTATTTACTGTATATTTTAATATTTGTTCTAAGTTGGATCCAGTACTTGCTATTTTGTTCACTTTATTTTATTTCGATTATTTTTCTTTCTTGTCTTTTGTATGCATATGGACCTAGTCCTAGCGAACTACCCTTTGTTAGGATCCTTGGGAGGGAGAAGATAGTTAAATGTATGGGCTATCCCAAATTCAAAAGCTGTAGTAACTACGTACTACGGTAGTCGAGTCGCGAGGGTCACTAGCCTCGAGCTATGTGGACTGATGGATCACGTGGGCCGCTAGCCTCGAGTTATGCCGGCTGATAGTATTGGTACTGACATTTGCGTGTTGTGAGTTGTTACCTTGTCCTGGGGGAGTCAGCCTTCACCTGCCCATACATCGATATGTCTTCTAATTGCCTACTAGAAAGGTTAGGGGACCTTAGCAAATTTTATGTTCCAAATCATGGCATAGAAAATGTCGCATCGTGGAATAGTAAGTTGTCCCTTGTCCTTGTTTGGTTGTAGGGGTAGCCTACTGTTTCGATGATGGGATATTGAGCCGTGTTATGGTTTGGACGCTTTTACTTTATCTTTATTTTATGGTACATTTATATTCAGTTCATATGGCATGTTCTTCCTGTATCTTGTTACGTCCCTCTGAGGACCTGGTTATCTCTCCGGATGTGTGCTTCTGTGATTTTGCAGGTATTCTAGCCAAGGCCGTGGTCTTTTCCATTCTTTCGAAGACGATTGCGCTTGGTTCGTCTCGTTATTTTATCGATCACTTCTTGTACATTTTATCTGAGATAGTTGGTAGTGGACTTTGTCTTCGCCCAATGATTGTATACATGACAAATTTAAAGTTGCTTTTATATCATTTATTTATCTAGTGGATGAGATTTAGTTATTATGGTTCTACTGTATTTTACAGCTTATGTATTCATACGAGGTTTCCATATATTGGAGTATACTTTGTATGTGTACAGCTGGCATGTCGATGTACCTAGTCCTACGTATTTTGGGACTGGAGCGTTACAGGACTCGTCACTTGCTCTCGCTCGACCAATTCTTTCCTTGTATATTTTTTCATATTTAATTTAGTTGGTAGTGGATTTGTCTCCGTCCAACTATTGTATACATGACAAACTCAAAGTTGCTTTTATATCATCATTTATCTTCGTGGATGAGATTTAGTGCCTTGGCTTTCTATATTTTACAACTTATGTGTACATACGAGCATTTCATTTACTCGTATGCATACAGCTGACATGATACGTTTCTAGTCTTTCTATTTTGGGACTGGGACGTTACAAGTTCCGATTGATAGTTAGCCAAGTCTATTAATACATTTCCACACGACTCGTCGTCCTTAGATGTTCTTCTTGCAGTGTTCTTATCCTCCATACATGTTATTTACTGTCATATTAGTAGGCATGTTTTATGTATCTTGCTGGTCCTCTGAGGACCTGATGATCTCTTTAGGTAGCTGATTGCACGGGGTTAGTTAGCTGAGCATGTGGTAGTTGACTTCAGTCGCATGATTCAGGTATTTAGTTATTGTTATTGATTTACTATCTTTCTCGTGCTTTTATGATATATCCTGCTTATCAGCTTAGCTTTATAGACTCATATTATTTTTGGAGTCTAATCGGACATATATGCTAGTGGGCTGCAGAGCATGAACCATAATTGTTCATTCTTGTTTTACATGATTCTTGTGGATTGAGAAACAGTTTAGATTAGACATAATACCCTATTATGTACAGCTTATACGTATTCGAGTTGGGCTGGAGTCTGCTTGATACGTAGCTGGCTTGTTCACGAGCTCGCGTCCGAAAAGCGGGTGCGGGTCGTGACAATGAGCTTCTATGAACTTTAGGGAGTTTGTATTTAATTGATGAGTTTGATTGATGAGTTTATGTACTTTTGAACAAATTTGTGTATATGTACTATATTGCAACTGCTGGACGAGTTTGTATGTATTGGAGTTGTTTGAATATTTAATGGAGTTTAATTTAATGTATATATTGGTGCTTGGGTTAATTTTTGTATATATTGTGTTATATTTAATGTATATCATTTGACTGTCATGTATATATATATATTGACAGGTTTGAGTAAAGCTGAAAAAATTTAGTCTGGCAATAGTGAGAAGTTTAGCGACTAACCAGTGACGGAATAGCGACGGAAACCTGAAAAATTTGTAGATTAGCGACTGACTACCGACGGAATAGCGACGAATTCTTGTACGATAGCGACGAAAATATCTGCCGCTAACGTTCTGTCTGATATCATAAGCGTATCAGACGAGCCAGCGACGAAAATTTTCGTTGCTAAGCTTCTGAAAAATTTGGGTTTTTGGCT